>OZ030016.1:67933055-68515555 GCA_964023405.1 Apodemus agrarius
GACTCCTCCTAACATGAATGTTCACAATGTTTGTATACGCATCATTCTTGGTTCCTTTCCTTTTTTGTTTATGTTCTCCAGGATATTTTTCCCACATGTGATAGTATAGATTTTTAACTTAACAGCATTTAATTGACTCAATTTATGCCCTCTCTCTCTCTCTCTCTCTCTCTCTCTCTCTCTCTCTCTCTCTCTGTCTCTCTGTCTGTCTCTCTCTTTCTCTCTCTCTCTCTCTCTCTCTCTCTCTCTCTTTCTCTCTCTCTCTTTCTCCCTCTCTCCCTCTCTCTCTGTGGGTATGAGTTTATATATATGTGTGTGTGTGTGTGTGTGTGTGTGTGTGTGTGTGTGTTTGCATGTGTATTTCACTAGGAAAATTTAATAGTATGTTAATGTCAAGGAAAAAAAAACATGTCTTCTCTTCTTTTTCCTAAACAAAGGTGTATTATGCTTACCACTGTGGTTCTTCATTGACAAAGAGTGCAGTCTCCCTAAACAGCTCCAAGTTTTTAGCAACAGTTTGTCACTGTTGTTATTTGCAGCTGTTTAGGTTTAATGCAATAAAGCTATTAATAAATAAAGCTCCATTCCTGTACAACATGAAGATGACCATTGATTGATTACAAAGAGCTCCTGTCATGTAAGCTAATTTAATAAATCCTCTTCTCTTAACTAGTAGATATTTCAGTTAGTAAATACACTTGCCATGCCAGCCTTGTGTCCTAAGTTTGATTCCCATAGTCCACAGAAAGGAGAAAGGAGAGAGAGAGCTGATTTCACAAAGTCGTAGTCAGACTTCTGCATAAAAGCAAGCTCCCCCTTCACACATACACATAATGCCAGAATAAAGGCTAATATATATGTTATATGCTATATGTTATACATTATATGCTATATGTTACACGTTATACAATACACGTTATATGTTACATGATACATGTTACACATTAGATGTTACACTGCACATGTTGCATGTTACATGTTGCATGTTACGTGTTATATATTATTATATATTATATATTATTATATATTATATGCATATATATTGTGTGTATGCTTTATATTGACTTGCTGCTTTGCAGAACCCTGCCTAATACTATATCTGACCTAATTTGTCTAATGGAATGATTTGACGCTGTGTTGCATCATGCTCTGTTGAGTAACACTCAGGTTAAGCAAAACAGATCACAGCTTTCCTTCAAACATAGAATTTTGTCAAATATCTAATACCTCATGAACTAATGAACATTTTAAAGTATTGCTTCTCACTGAATCTGAGAAAGTGGAAATATTATGGGAAGAACAAATATATGTTGACCATGCCTCTTGGATGCTATGGAATATGTTAAAGAAAAAGAATTCTAAATTATATTTATTACATGTTTTGATAGACAGGAGCCCATGTCCTCCCCTACTTTGACCTTTAATTATACTCTTTATTCTATACCTACCACACTGTAGTAGGTGGTGCCAGTTCCTTCAGGCTTATGAGTGTGTTTGACTGATGTGGGTCAGTGTGTGTTCAGTGACAGAAGGAGAAGAGTTTCCATTTGTTCTTCTGATTCAGCAGTTGCTCCATTTTGTATATGTAATGACAGGGGTTCTGCTTGTCTCTCATTGAGAGATCATGGTGTTGATATCTATGAAGCCCCCTATCTTCCTGGGGTTGATATCTATAAAGACTTTTTCTACCACATTTCCCAATTTTCCCCCTTCTGTGTAATCTGTTATGCCCAGTGTAGTTTTCTTGGTAATCTGAAGCATCCAGAGGCTGTTTAACTTTATCTTTTGGCTTCCATCGATTGGTGAATCATATTCATTACAAGGCACAGTGGCTATGGAGGCACAGAACAGAGACCTTCTAGAGTTGGTACTTCTGGGCCAAGGCATATACAAAGTAAGAGAGGAACCAAGTAGAAGATGACTAAGATATAAAAGTATAGCAATGGATCCATGTTTCTTACTCAAATGACATTAGACATATGAAGAGCCTGGACAAAAGGGAACTACAACCCCCATACACTTGAAATAAAGGTCATTATATTCTGACACCTAGAAGATCAGAAAAGTTAGAAAACTTTTATGCAACTTTATGTGACTACTTGGACATATTTAGATCTTTCTCCACTATCCTATCCATAGTTAGGATTTAATTAGATAATGGTCTTGACATGTTTGTGTAGATGCAAAAGTAACTAAGTTGAATGGGGGCTCTATAATGGCATTTTTTGTCAGGTAAAGGCAAAGGTGTTTTAGACTACGATGTCAGCTCAAGTAAATGCAGAAAGAGACCAGAGAAATTAGACAAATTTCATCTATTCCCTGGGCTCTGCTCTTCACTCTTCCTTTTGCTATCACCATCCATCCATCTATGAGGTTTGGAGAGCTGGTAGTTTTATCAATTCTCTCTGTCTCTGTCTCTCTCTGTCTCTCTGTCTCTCTGTCTCTCTCTCTCTCTGTATCTCTCTCTCTCTCTCTCTTTCTCTCTCTCTCTCTCTCTCTCTCTCTCTCTCTCTCTCTCTCTCTGTGTGTGTGTGTGTGTGTGTGTGTGTGTGTGTGTGTGTGTTTGTGTCCAAGAGTCACTTCTTTTCATTCTTTGGAATGAATGAACTATCTGGGGCAAGAACTCCAAACCAGAGGAAATTTCATTTGAACAAACATGCCAGAAACACACTTCATTCTTTTGCCATGGCAATTAGGCCTAGAACATGGCATATTGTATTGTTCTTTATTTTTTCTTATATTTTTATCATTTATTATATATTTACATTTCAAATGTTATCCCCCTTCCCAGTTTCCCCTCCAAAAATCCCCTCTCCCCTCCCTAAAACATGCATCTATGAGAGTATTCCCCAACCTGCCCACCCACTCCTGCCTTAGAGCCCTAGAATTTCCCTATACTGGGTCACCGAGCCTCCATAAAACCAAGGGACTCCCCTCCCATTGATGCCAGATAAGGCAAGCCTCTGCTATATATTCAGCTGGAGTCATGGGTCCTCCAAAGTGTACTCTGTGTTTGGTGGTTTAGTCCCTGAGAGATTTGGGGGTCTGGTTGGTTGATATCATTGGACTTCCTTTGGGCTACAAATCCTTTCATCGCCTTCATTCCTTGTCCTCACTTCTCCATTGGGGTCCCCATGTTCAATCTGATGTTTGGCTGGGTGCATCCACATTTCATGGCTGTTCTGCCAGTATGTCAGGTGACTTGCTCTTCAACTCTACTCGTGCCTGAGTCTCTTGGGATATTTTAGGCCCCTTGCCACTATACTGATGCTCATGGCAAGAAGGATGAGAACTAGATGTATTCCTTCTTGCAAATTCACCAATAATATAACACTTTACTGACAAAAGCAACAATGGAGGGTTATGTGCTACTGCTGACAATGAAGTCACACTTGAAGCCAAACCTCTTTTATTAGGCTGACACAGTAATTTTTCAGCTGAGTAAGAGGAAGTAGTAACTCCTTGTGAGTGCAATGACTACTCAAATATGTGGACACTGGAAAGGACCTTGGGCACCAAAGTGAAAGATGCTGTCAGACTACACTACCGTCTGTTTTATCTCTAGTTTTACAGAGGCCAGGGATTTGCCTGAATTTACATAGATGAAGAGTCAGAGGAAGAGCTTAATGCTTACACCATCTTATTTAAAATATTTATACTTACTGTGCATGTTCCAGATTTAGTTGTTTTGAAAGGCAACATAATGCCGCTCATGAGATCTGTTTATTATCTGCTTCTGTACATTGCCAGGTGTGTGATGTCAGGAGAACAGCCTGGCCTTTCTGTATTGCCTGTTTCCTCTGCAATGCTACTTCCCTTGTGCTTATTGTTGAAAGATTCTAGAATACACAGACTGTGGGAATATATGAGACAATGATGAAAATTGCCCAAACCATCAGATGAACTGTGACTCATATTAAACATTGCAAGTAATGTAACCCTTGTCCCTTTAATTATAACATCCTAGCTACTTCTTCATCATTAAAAGCCTCTGGGTCTCATGCATATACTGTGGGAGTGGGGTTTAAAACTAACTTGCCTAGAAATAGTATAAGGACAATTAAATGGGAAGAAATAAAATGCACTTACAAAAATAGATGTTTATTCTGTTCTAAGGTAGACTTTGTATTCTTTTTATTGAAATGTTTAGGTCATATCTATCCTGTTTGACTTATAGTGTCAAATGCAATTATTCCTTTGCTAGAATTTGTTTACTAGAAGAAAATGGAAAACTTATAAATAGTATGTGAATGCTAAGAATTACTATTATTATTACTAAATTCTATTAATTTTATGCATAATTACAAGGAATAAGTAATTAATCATATGTGCTAAATTACCAAGTACTTGTCAGCTGTTTATCCATTTCCTCGAAGCCCTTAATTTTATGATCCATTAATTTTCGTTACATATATGAAAAGTGTATTGCTTTTGTAGTCTGTTTCTAAGGCTTGTTGATTGTAGCAGGGGGAGAAATTTTCACTATAAATGAACTATAACTGGTGGATGGAATCTCACATGCAAACTATAACATCATTGCAGTATCTTTTCTTCATCATTTCATGATTATCATCTCAAGTTTAATGATCAATCCCCCACTTGTGGGTGATTGCCTTATTAATGGCAAAGTGATAAGAATGGAATTAAATATTTGCACTGGGGGATATGCTTAATTGAGTTCCTTCTCTGCTTATTGCAAGCCTCGGTTTTTAAAATTAAAGCCAACAAAATCACGCCATTTAGAAACATGGCTAAAATTAGAAGCCTTTTAAATATGATAAAAATTCTGCAGAGACTTGGACATGATGTTCCTCTTCAAATATGCAGTATAATTTTAGAAACAATTTATTTCTAATTTTAAAAAGTTTCCAGATTTTATTGAGCACTCACATTGTTCCTGAAGCTATGTTAAACTCTGAGAATGGAGTGGAAGACAAAGAAAATCAGAGAGCATTTTTAGCAAGCTTTATCATTTGAGACTCACTTTTTGTAAGTAACTATAGCAAGTAAAACTGTTATCTTTTACCATTATTGTTTGATTCTTTCATACATAGAAATGCAATGTATTGATCAGATCATCCATCCCTTCCCTCCCACCATCATTTATACTTCTCTAAATATGCTGAGCCCACTTATTGAACATGGTTGTAGAACTGTCACTGGAGTATGAGTTCAGGGGCCACATACCTGAAGAAAACTGACTCTCCTTCTGCCAGAAGCTGTCACTCACCAATAGCTTCTCAGGACCTGGTGGGCTTTCATAAGCCACTTTATTTATGTTGGGATCTTTTTCTGGCTTATCTTGTACAGGTTTTACACCTATGCTAAGAACTACTGTGAATGCCTTAGGGTAATGATCCTGTCCTGTCTAGAAGATAATGTCACTCCAGACATCTACATCTTATACTTTCAAATCAGAAAGATGATAATCATTTTTTTTGCAGAACAGGTCACTGTTGAACTTATTGGTGGTATGACACTGATATGTAGTAATAATTTAGGAGCCTCCTGCACAGGAGATAATCTACTGTCCATGGAAGTATATGTACATATGTCCATACATGACTAAATGTACAAACACATGAATCTTCATCTATCATTTTAGAAAGTCAAATTGCAGAATACTAAATATATGACGAGCCAGGAATTGTTGTAAAACACTGAAAGCTGAAAATAAACCAATTATGAAAATATTCTATGGATATAATCTCAGGAAGAAGGAGGAGGATGAAAAGGAGGAAGATAGGCAAAGGCAGAGGCAGAGGGAGAAAAAATGTGAGTGGGAGAGGAAACAGCAGCTGCAGCAGCAGCAGCAAAGACAAAAGTCTAAAAATGACAGCAAAGAAAGGGTGAAAACATAATACTATCAATGTTGCAGAGGCATGTGACAGGCAGAAGTCAGGTAGTGGGGGTCAATTTGTAATCCTGTGGATAAAAATCAAAAACTTATCTTTAGTCCAGGAACTATGAGGCAAGGTGAATGGTTTGAAAGAAAGTGTTTATATAATTCTTTAGATTTTAATTATTTTTATCTGAAAGGCATGATATAGAGGACACAAATGCAAACAGGTAAGCTAGTTATGATGACACCGAGCAAAATGTGGTCAATTTATCCTAGAATGGTGATGTCAGAAATCATGACTGGGACCGAACAATTCCATAAGGACTGGTAGTGTTAAATGAAAAAAAAAAACAGTGAGAAAAATAATTTCAAAACTTATATTTAAAATGTTTTACTTACTGATAAAAATTCTGGACATGACTGGCTTATTTATTCAGACATTTTCTTCTTTCTTTCATATTAATGGGATGGTAGATAACTAGGTTTCATTTGAGGACAATGTTTGCAGGAATTATTACAGTTGACAATGCATAGCTAAAACTCTAAGCATTTATCCAGTGGGTTTTCAACTTACTGAGGTAACTTACAGACCTGTTTTACTGTGATGTTAGCTAAAGAGAGAAAAGAAACAGAGACCCGAGCAATGGAATATATGCTGGTTCATTTGGCTGGGTCAACTTATCTAGATCAATCAATCAACATTCAGATGTCTGGATTGTCATTATTTCTGGATGTGGTTGAGGTAAGTGTACAGGAGATTAGAATGAATGGATGTAACGGACTTAGAAAAAGGATACTGTGCCCCTGCCTCTGAGTATGTGTGATTCAGTATGGAGAAGAGGAGAGTCACACCCCTCTTTTACCTCACTGCTGACCTTCTTATCATTTTTAAGTTAAGACTGCATTTTATAACATCAGCTGTTTAAAGCTAGTGTGTTCAGATTCTCCTGGTTTCTCCAACTTGAAGACCTGAAGACTTTATTCCCATGCTGGTTAGTTTTAACTGTCAACTTAAAACAACATAAAATCACAAAGGAGCGTCTCAGTGAGGAATTATCTAGATGAGACTAGCTTTTGGGTATGTCTGTAGGGGATTATCTGTATTAGTAATTGATGTAGGAAAACTCAGCAGCTGTGTCCTTAATTAAATGAGACCAGAGAATGATAGTGGAGAGCAAACAGAGAATGGGTGCCTGCTTCTTTCTTCCTATGACTATAGATGTACCAAGACCAACTGTCTTAATCCCCAAACACCATGACTGAATCAAAATGATGGCTTATATACCATAATAATAAAGTAAATAAAATCTTACCTAAACTATATTTTGGTCAGGGTATTGTTAAAAGAACAACATAAATAAAACAAAGTTGATACCCATAATCAAAAACTGTAACTTCCTATAATAAATAACATATCTTATGTTTGTTATTATATTATATGTATTTATAATATATTGTACTTGCTAATTTTGTGTGTCAACTTGACACAGGCTAGAGTTATCATAGGAAAAGGAGCTTCAGTTGGGGAAGTGCCTTCATGAGATCCAGCTGTGGGGCATTTTCTCAATTAGTGATTGTGGGTGGTACCATCTCTGGGCTGGTATTCTTGGCTTCTATAAGAGAGCAGGCTGAGAAAGCCAGGAGAAGCAAGCCAGTAAGGAACATCCCTCCATGGCCTCTGCATCAGCTCCTGCTTCCTGACCTGCTTGAGTTCCAGTCCTGAATTCCTTTGGTAATGAACAGCTGTGTGGAAGTTTAAGCTGAATAAACCCTTTCCTCCCCAACTTGCTTCTTGGTCATGATGTTTGTGCAGGAATAGAAACCCTGACTAAGACATATATATTATATATAATTATATATAATTTATATTATATATTATATTATATGTATAATATAAATTAGATATATATATAATGGGTTATCTTTATTTGGATTTCCCTGACAAATATACAAGTAAAATCTTACAGGATACATATTTCATTGTATTATATGGCAAATGCAAATTGCATCTGATTTCACAGCCCATGCCTAGGTTTTATTGCCTACACTATGATATGAACTCAAAAACTGCATAAATTTTGGTATCTAAAGGCAGGACTCTACAGGTCAAAGTCACTAGACTATTATGATACAAAAGTTGAAAGGGGCAAATGTGAAGAGAATGTCAATATTGTTTGTTAGAGTGGCTGTGTTAAGGTGTAGGTCATACCTACTAGGAAAAGAATTCATGTAAAATGTAGGGAAAGTGGGACAGAACTCTTGACCTTCTGTTTTCTCTCAACTAATGACAGAAAAATAAACTGCTGTTATGCTTCTAACTTACTTCTTCACCAACATACAGATGTTTATACATTTTTGTGCTGTTTTATTAAATATTAATGACCATATGTGAATGGGATTCAAAAGCTGTTAGACTCTCAAAGTTTGAATTAAGTAGCAAAATATTTCATAAAGTCTGTTTTATGATCAATTAATAAAATGGTTAAAAAGATGCCTGAACACTCTAAAGAATACTATTTTAAAAAGTATGCGTTACCACATGAGTCCAATCACACATTAGATTCAGAACTCATGAGAATATCCCCTTTTATCACTTGGTTTTCCTTTTCAATTTTCCAGTAGATGATCAGCTGTATTCCAAAATAGTCAAATTATTTCTTTTTGCAAATGTTGTTTTGGATCAATTTGTTTTACTTCTACATCCCTGATCTCTTTTTGCATTTATTTCCATTTCTAATGCAAACTGAGAGAAGAGAAGATAATATAAGTAACTCTTTTTTTTCCTACTTGGGTTTTCATGGCTGTGCGGATAAAGCCATGCCTAGAGAGAAATCAAGACATATATCTCATAGCTAGGAAAATAAAAAGAATTTAGAAAGGAATTTGGGTCAAAGGGAACAGAGGTTATGGAAAATGGACTGTGATTTTCATTCACTGTGATTACAATATTATTATAATCATTACATTTTCATCATCTATTTGTAACTCTGGGTAAAGAGTACTGTAGATATATTATTAATTATAGCCATCACTATAATACGCTTAACTCTGATGTTTATTTTATTATTCCATAAAACAAAATGTTTGTTATATTAATAACTCAGGGCAACTTGGTTGTAAATTTCACTTAGCCACACATAGCTCCATCAATATCTTCATGGTGAATGATAAACCCTGGAAAAAATAATATGCTCTTTAAAGATAAAATTAATTTATTTAGCTTCAATATACATAAATCACTAGTTCCAGGAAACTCTATGAGGAATGCAAGCTCTTTCAATTATAGGCAGTTGGCTAACTTTCCAACACGAGAAAGGATTTATTGGTTGAATGGGAATCTTAAGTCCAATTAAAGATCTGTTGATTACCATCAATGATTTCATTCCATAATGTACCTGTAGGGTTATCATCCCATGGTAGTCAGTGATATGGTTCATATCCATACACAGACATCACACCAGTGTAGGACTGTTTGTGGCTTCACATTTTTTCTTCTTCTTTTTTTTATTGTATATATTCTATATTTATAATTCATTTCCCTTTTTCTGGTTCCCCACGCCCAAAGGTCCCACATGTCCTTTTCCTTCCCCCTGCTCCCTCATCCACCCCCTCCCACCTAACTGTTCTTGTACTCTGCCACAATGATGTTTTGGTCCATTCTAGCACCAGTGTCCACTCCTTTCTTCTTGTGAGACATCACTTGATATGTTATTTGTGTCTTTGGTGTTCCAAGCTTCTAGGCTAATATCCACTTATCAGTGACTGTATACCATGGGTATTCTTTTGAGACTGGGTCACCTCACTTAGTATGACGTTCTCCAGCTCCATCCATTTCTCTAAGAATTTCATGAATTCATTGTTTCTAATGGCTGAATAGTACTCCATTGTGTATATATACCACATTTTTTGTATCCATTCCTCTGTTGAGGGACATCTGGGTTCTTTCCAGCTTCTGGCTATTATATATAAGGCTGCTATGAACATAGTGGAGCATGTATCCTTATTGCATGCTGGTGAATATTATGGGTATATTCCCAGGAGTGGTATGGCTGGGTCCTCTGGAAGTATCACGCCCAGTTTTCTGTGTAACCCTGGCTGTCCTAGAACTCACTCTGTAGACCAGGCTGACCTTGAACTCAGAAATCTGCCTGCTTCAGTCTCCCAAGTGCTGGGATTAAAGGCATGCACCATCACAGCCCAGCTCAGACTTAATGTTCTTAAGTGATAGACCAGGGTCAATGTGTCTCATTAATATACCACATGTACCTCAAGATGTTTCAATCTTAGTTTATATATATATATATATATATATATATATATATATATATATATTTATAAATCAAGTCAAGTCTAATTTTTACCAACTTCAGTCAGTGTGCCTATTTGCAGTTTTTCACATGGGGGCAAAACTAGTCTATAGTCCATAAATAACCAATTATCAAAGAGATATACAAGTGTGTTAAATATGAGAACAATCTAAGATATATTTGTGTAAATATATTAAATAACTAAAAATATTGTTTTAACATGCATTATTAGCATGTTATGTCTTCAAATTATTGAAGATTGAATTGAAAAAGACAAACTCCTTGGTGAGCAACCTCATTTTCTGAGACTGAGTGAAATTGTAATTTTTTTAATGAATTGTAGTGTTTTCAGTTTATTTTTTGTTTTTGATATATCTACTTAAAATATGCATTTGGGAAATGAGCAACTAGAAAAAGCTTTTTGATTTCAGTTTCTATTCATCAATGCATGTATGGAAAACACACCACATATGTAAGTGTGTGCGTCTATCACTGAGAGGAACTCTACCAAAACTAGAAAAGATTTAAGCAGAAATGTTAACATTGAGGAGTATCAGCAGGAAAATCGAAAGGTTTTCCCTATAATTATTTGAAACTAACACTAGTCATCTGATTAATACATATTTCTATAACCAAACACCAAGTCATATATCTAGGTCAGTGCTAAGATGTCTAATGGAGATTGGACTTTATCAAACCTGATATATTAATGAGGTGGCAAAGGGAGACTTTACAATTTATCTGTGGTGGGAGAAGATCCAGATCTCCATGGCAAAAGGATGTTTGGATTGTGAGGTGTTTGGTGTATATCAAAAAGTGCCTAAATATATATTAAGCTCTGAACAAATGCTAGATGTTCTGAATCAGCAGTAAGCTAATGTTTCTTAGGTAAATCTAGACTGCTACCCAGATCTGTAAATAAACATTTTTGGGCCTGTTTACATTTCTTATTGCTCATTTTACTTCACAAAAACATTTGAATAGTTGCAATAGAAACCATCTTACCCATAGTATGATTATGTGGCCCTTTGTAGAAAGGATCTCCTGGGCCTTGCTACAAGTGCTTTTACTGAGACCATTCAACAGTTTCAATTCAGTTCTTCATATGACAATACAAACTCAAAGAATAAAAACATGGTCATTTCATTAGATGCTGAATAATCATTTGACAAAATACAACATCTGTTCATGTTAAAAGTCTTGGAAAGATCAGGAATTCAAAGTCCATATATAAACACAGCAAAAGCAATATACAGTAAAACAGTAGCCAATATCAAACTAAATAGAGAGAAACTTGAAGTAATCAGGAACTAGACAAAGTTGCCCTCTCTATACCTATGAAATATAGTATTTGAAGTTCTTGATAAAGCAATTTGACAACAAATGGAGGTCAAAGGGATATAAATAAGAAAGGAAGAAGTCAAAATATCACTATTTGCAGATGATATAAGAATACAATTAAGAGACCCCAAAAATTGCACAAGAGAGCTCCCAAACCTGATCAACAACTTCAGCAAAGTGACTTGAGAAAAAAAATTATTTCACATAAATGAGGAGCCTTCATTAGGAAAATGACACCCTTCACAATTTAAAATATCTTGGTCCCATTTGTCTATTCTTGCTCTTAGAGCATAAGCAATTGGTGTTCTGTTCAGGAATTTCCCCCTGAGCCAATGTACTCAAGGGTCTTCCCCAGTTTCTTTTCTATTAGTTTTAGTGTGTCTGGTTTTATGTGGAGGTCCTTGATCCACTTGGAGTTGAGCTTAGTGCAAGGAGATAAGAGTGGATCAATTCTCATTCTTCTGCATGTTGACCTCCAGTTGAGCCAGCACCATCTGTTGAAAAGGCTATCTTTTTTCCACTGGATGTTTTTTGGCTCCTTTGTCAAAGATCACTTGGCCATAGATGTGTGGGATCAATTCTGGGTCTTCGATCCTATTCCATTGATCCGCCTCCCTGTCACTGTACAAATATCATGCAGTTTTCAACACTATTGCTCTGTAGTATTGCTTGAGGTCCGTGATATTGATTCCCCCAAAAGTTCTTTTACTGTTGATGATAGTTTTAGCTATTCTGGGTTTTTTGTTAATCCAGATGAATTTGAGAATTGCTCTTTCTAACTCTATGAAGAACTGAGTTGGGATTTTGATGGGATTGTGTTGAATCTGTATATTGCTTTTGGCAAGATTGCCATTTTAACTATATTAATCCTGCTAACACATGAACATGGAAGATTTTTCCATTTTCTGATGTCCTCATGAAATTACAAAGTTTCTGTAAGGCAAAAGACACTATCAAAAGGATAAATCAGCAACCAACAAATGGGAAAAAGATCTTCACCAACCTCACATCCAACAGAGGGCTAATATCCGATGTATACAAAGAACTCAAGAAGTTAGAACCCAGAAAACCAAATAACCCTATCCAAAAATGGGGTATAGAGCTAAACAAAGAAGTTCCACCTGAAGAAATTCAGATGGCTGAGAAACACCTTAAAAAATGTTCAACATCATTAGTCATTAGAGAAATGCAAATCAAAACAACCCTGAGATTTCACCTCACACCAGTCAAAATGGCTAAGATTAAAAACTCAGAAAACATCAGACATTGGCGAGGATGTGGAGAAAGAGGAACACTCCTCCACTGCTGGTGGGACTGCAAGCTGGTACAACTACTCTGGAAATCAGTATGGCGGTTCCTCAGAAAACTGGACATGATACTTCTGGAGGACCCAGCCATACCACTCCTGGGCATATACCCAGAAGATTCCCCAGCATGCAATAAGGATACACGCTCCACTATGTTCATAGCAACCTTATATATAATAGCCAGAAGCTGGAAAGAACCCAGATGTCCCTCAACAGAGGAATGGATACAAAAAATGTTTTATATATACACAATGGAGTACTATTCAGCCATTATAAACAATGAATTCATGAAATTCTTAGAGAAATGGATGGAGCTGGAGAACATCATACTAAGTGAGGTAACCCAGTCTCAAAAGAATACCCATGGTATGCACTCACTGATAAGTAGATATTAGCCTAGAATCTTGGAACACCAAAGACATAATTCACATATCAAATGATGTCTGACAAAAGAAAGGAGTGGACACTGGTGCTGGAAAGGATCAAAGCATCAGTGTAGGGGAATACCAGAAGAGGGAAGTGGGAAGGGGTGGATGAGGGAGCAGGGTGAGGGAAAAGGGCATGTGAGACCTTTGGGGTTGGGGAACCAGAAAAAAGGAAATGAATTGTAAATATTGAATATATCCAATAAAAAAAGAAAGAAAAAGTATCTTGGTGTGACTCTAACCAAACAAATGAAAGATCTATACTACAAGAACTTTAAGTCTCTGAAGAAAGAAATTGAAGAAGACCTCAGAAGATGGAAAGATCTTCCATGCATGTGGATTGGAAGAATTAATATAATAGTGATAAAAATTGCATGATATTGGTACAGTGACAGGCCGGTAGATAAATAAAACATAATTGAAGACTCAGAAATGAACCACAATCCTATGGTCACTTGGACTTTGACAAACAAACTAAAACCATCCAGTGAAAAAAAGACAGCATTTTCAACAAATGGTGCTTGTTCAACTAGAGATCAACATGTAGAAGAATTAAATTGATCCACATGAAACCACATACACTAGTGATAATAATAATGATAATAATAGTGATATGTGAATTATGTCTTTGGTGTTCCATGAAAAAGTGGGAAAAAGTCTCAACATGTAAGCACAGGGGAAAAGTTCCTGAAGAATCAACAATGGGACTTCATAAAATTGCAAAGCTTCTGTAAGGGTAAGGACACTCAATAGGACAAAATGGCAATCAACAAATTAGGAAAAGATCTTTATCAACCCAACATCCAATAAAGGACTAATATCTAATATATATAAAGAACTTAAGAAGATAGACTCTAGAGAAACAAATAACCTATTAAAAATGGGTGTTATTGTTTGTATATGCTTTTCCCAGGGTGTGGCACTATTAGGAGGTGTGGCCTTGTTGGAATAGGGATGTCACTATGGGTGTGGGCTTAAGACCTTCACCCTAGTTGCCTGGAAGTCAGTCTTCCACTAGCAGCCTTCAGATGAAGATGTAGAACTCAGCTCTTCCCTGTACCATGCCTGCCTGGATGCTGCCATGTTTCTACCTTGATGACAATGGACTGAACTTCTGAGCCTGTAAGCCAACCCCAATTAAATGTTGTCTTTTATAAAACTTGCATTGGTCATGGTGTCTGTTCACAGCAGTAAAACCCTACCTAAGACAATGGGAAACAGATCTAAACAGAGAATTCATAACTGAGGAAACTTAAATGGCTAAGAAGCACCTAAAGAAATGTTCAACATCCAAAACAACCCTGAGATCCTACCTTACACCAGTCAGAATTACTAAGATCAAAAACTCAGGTGACAACAGATTCTGGCAAGTATGTGAAGAAAGAGGAACAGTCCTCCATTGCTGGTGGTATCACAAGCTGGTACAGCCACTCTGGAAATCTGTCTGGCAGTTCCTCAGAAACTTGGTCATAGTACTACCTGAAGACCAAGCTATACCACTCCTGGGAATATACCTAGAAGACACTCCAACATGTCATATGGAGACATGCTCCACTATGTTCATAGAAGCCCTATTTATAATATTCAGAAGCTGGAAACAACCCAGATGTTCCTCAACAGATGAAGAGCTACGGAAAATGTGGCACATTTACGCAATGGAATACTTCTCAGCTATTAAAAACAAGGACTTCATGAAATTCACAGGCAAATGGATGGAACTTGAAAATATCATCCTGAGTAAGGTAACAGTCACAAAAGAACACAAACTGTATGTATACACTGATAAGAGGATATTAACGCTAAAGTTTGGAATATCCAAAGTTCAATTCATAGATCATAAGAAGCCCAAGAAGGAAGACCAAAATGTGGATGCATCAGTGCTTCTTAGAAGGGTGAAAAAAAAAGCCGGGCGGTGGTGGCACACGCCTGTAATCCCAGCACTTGGGAGGCAGAGGCAGGCGGATTTCTGAGTTCGAGGCCAGCCTGGTCTACCGAGTGAGTTCCAGGACAGCCAGGGCTAAAAAAAAAAAAAAAAAAAAAAAAAAAAAAAAAAAAAAGGGTGAAAAAATAATCACATGAAGAAACATGGACTCAAAGTGTGGAGCAGAGACTGAAGGAATGACCATCCAGATACTGCCCCAGCTGGGGATCCATCCCAATTACAACCACTAAATTTGGACAATATTATGGATGCCAGGAAGTGCTTGCTGATGGAAGCTTGATATGGCTGACTTCTGAGAGGCTCAAATACAGAGGTGAATGCTTGCAGTCAGCCATTGGACTGAGTGTGTGGTCCCTAATGGAGGAATTGAGAAGGAATAGAAGAAATGGAGGGGTTTGCAGGAGTGGAGGTACAACACTGTCAACCGGCTATATCCTCCAGAGCTCCCAGGGACTGGACCACCAACCAAAGAATATACAAGGAGGGACCCATGGCTCTGGCCATATATGTGGCAGAGGATGGCCTTGTTTGACATCAGTAGGAGGACAGGCCATTGGGTCTGAGGATGCCCCAGTATAGGGGAATGCTATGGTAGAAAGAAGGGAGTGGGTGGATGGGTAGGGGCACACCCTCTTAGAGGCAGGTGTTTTCAAATTGGAGACCTGGAATGGGGAAAATATTTAAAATGAGAATAAAGAAAACATCCAATAAAGATAAAGAAAAATAGTAGTGATTCAGTCCTACCCTACCTTCTTATTTTGTATTACCTTAATGTAAAAGTATTACATAGCTTGATTATGCTAATTTATATTTGAACATATGGTATTTGAAACTCTGGAATTCAGAAAGTAAAGTCACACAATTATGAATTCAAAGGTATCTGAAAGTACATGTATAGCTACAGATTCAACTGAATCTCAGTCAAAATGTTAATGCTTCATAAACAAAGAAAGAATTCCAAAATTTGTCTGGAGTTACAGATCATCAAGGACAGCAAAAGCCATCCTGAACAAAAGGATTACATGTCTACGTATCACCATACTTGTTTTCAAAGAATACAACAAAGACATAGTAGTAAAAAAAAGTCCAGTATTGGCACATATAGACAAACAGATCAATGAAATTGAACCAAGCGTCCAGATACTGGCATCACTAATTTTTTGACAAAGACATCCAAACATGCCTCAGAAACAAAGCAGCATCTTCAACTAATGGTCTTAAGAAAATTGTATGTCAGCATGCAGAAAAATTGAAACTCCTTGATTCTCACCCAAGAGAAAATTCAACTCTAACATCCACATACCCTCTCCACCCCTCACCCCTGGCAATGAGCAAAGAAACATCCTGGTGGTTGTGGCATTCTTATATTAGTCAGTGGCAGAGCAGATGACAGTCCTTTGTATATCCTAGCATGATGCCTAGCTTAGTTGTAAAAGCTCTTTTGTGCCTAGGGCACATAAAAAATCAAATCCACCCAAATCCAGGCAGCACAGCACAGAAGGAAGAAGAGAGACAGAGACTGACAATCAGCCATAACAATGAGTATAGGCAGGGAAAGACCCCCATGGACATGCCATTTTCTCTACAGCACAGGCTGGATATAGAAATGCAGAGCCCCACCTCATTACTATGTAGACCTTCTCAGGAGAAAGAAGACAGATACCTGTAGACTTCCAACATGCTACCCACAGACCTTCTGTCTGGAGCATAGCATTGGTAGGCCTAGACTCCTGCTTGTTGCCACACCACATAGCACAGAAAATATTATCCATGAGGCAACCAGCCATGTGCCCAGACTACAGGGGGAGCCACCACCATGTGTGAGAATATGGTGCTCAGATGAGAGAGAAGTAGAGGAGCCTGAACATTATGAAGAGAGATAGAATTAGAAATTCAGCTCAATGATAGAGATGAGGACCCTGTGTTGAATGGTTAGCCTTGCCACCTAGGGCCATGGTAAAGTCTCACCCTGAGCTACTGCTGAGGGCCATGTCTGGGCCCATGGCAATGCAGTTGCAGCGTTCCATCCAATGCAGTAGTAGTTGTCCAGTGTCAGTGGAAACCTGGCCCCATTCCTCATTTGCCAAGGCTCACTGGAGAGTTTGTCCTATCTCCTCAGTGGCAGCACTCAGGAGAGTAGATCCAGTTCCTTGTCCAGACAATACAGTTGAGCTGCCCTGGTAGCACGGGTGTGAGTGAGCTAACACAAAGGTATGAGAGAGCTGCACCTACCATGTATTTGCTGTTGTCTACTGAGAAGTGGCACAGATACAGAGATGATGCCCCTTTCCCAACGCCTGACTTTCCACCAATCACAACATTCAGCGTTCAGGAATTCTGTCCACAGGGTCATGAGCAAGGCAGAGCTAGCTTTGCCCTTCACCAATTACAGCACTCCATAGAACAGGAACTGTACCTTGCCTGGACAGTATAACAGAGCTGACCCTAGTGTAGGGGTAGAAGTGAGCCATCCTATGGACTGTAGGTTTAGGTAGAGCTAAGGTGGTGAGAGCAGGAGAGCTGACCCTGCCTCCTGCTGATGACAGCAGTGGTGGGCTTGTCTGTGTAGTGCTGGAGATCTCAACCTTGTTGTGTGGATAAGGCAGAGCCAATGGTTTTACCAGCTCACTACCAATCAGGCCCAGATTCAGGACTCTGAGTTGGCCCATCACCAAATTTATATCATGTGCCTACAGTTAGAATGCATAAAAGGGCCACTTCTGCTGAACCAAAGCTTCAGGATCTTCATGACACAGGACAACAACTGGATAGCCAGGGGAAGTCCCAGTATTGATGGTGTCACAGAAGTCAGAGATCATAAACAGGAAACATGGGAAATAAGACTAACCATCAACAAATGAAACAAAAAGCTTCTGTACAGTAGAGCACACTGATAACACAGCCAACAGAATAGAAGAGAATCATTATCAGCAATGCATCCAACTGATGTCTGCTACCTACAGGATACAGAGAACTCAAAGATCTAAGTCAAGAAAATCAAAAGCCCAATCAAAAGTGAGATATGGCAGTGGATAGAAAGTTCTCTGAAGAAAAATTCCAAATAGCTATGGAACATTTTTCTGTTACCTTATTCTGTATGCTCCCTAATTTTCAAATTACATGTTTATATCAAAATTTCTTATTGTTTTAAGTGATTTTTTGTAAATTTAAATAACATTTTATAAATTTAGATGTATTATTGTAATATTTTATTGCATGTTTGTTTCAATAGTTTTATTTTTAATTAGAATTTCAATTTAGGGATATTATTCAGCTATTACAAACAAAGATATTAAGAACTTTGCAGGCAAGTGGATGGGAGTAGAAAATATCATCCTGAGTGAGGCACCCCAGACCCAAAAGACAATGCAAGGTAATATACTCACTTAGAAGGTGGGTATTTGCCATAAAGCACAGGATATTCACAAAACACTCCTCAGACCCAAAGAAACTAAACAAGAAGGAAGGAGGATGCTTGAATCTCATTTAGAAGGGGAAATAAAATAGTCATAGGAGGCAGATAGATGGAGAGAACTGAGTGGGACAGCAGATGGGGAAGGAAATGAGGGTGTTCAGGATTAGGTGTGGGGAGAGACAGGCCACAGGTCCAGAGGGTCAGAGGACCAAAGGAATAAATAGAAATATTTAGCTGGCTGAGGTAGGGGTGGAGGACATCTCTAAGACTTGCCAGAGACCATGTATGGGGAGGGTTCCCAGGATTCTATGGAACTGGGAAAAGGATTTGGTGGCAAAATGGATAGGAACTTCACAGGAACACCAACAATCAACTAACCTGGACATTTGGGGACTCTCAGAGACTGAACCTTCAACCAAAGAGCATAGACAGGCTGGACCTAGAGCCCCCAAGCATGTAGTAGATGGGCAGTTTCATCTTCATGTTGTTTCCCAACAACAGGAACAGGGACTGTCCCTAAAGTTGTTTCCTGTCTCTGGAATCTGTTCCCCTAACTGTGCTGCCTTGTCTGTCCTCATTGGGAGAGATGTACCTAGCCTTGCAGAGTTTTGATGTGCCACTATGGTGGTGGGTTGGTGGTATACCTAGGGTGTTCTCCAATCTCCCAGCAGAGAAGGGGACGGGAAATGGAGAGAGACTGTGAGGGAAGGGATTTGATGGGGCACAAAGATCAGGATGTAAAGTAAATAAATAAATTGATGGGTAAAAACTGTTTCCATTTGACTATTTGTAATTTGTCTTTGAAATGTTGTTCCTGTGAGGAAATTTTATCTTTATACCTTATTTGTGTATATTTAGTTATAGTGTACTAAGGTGATTTGAGTGAATACACATTGATTGTTTTGAAGTCTTCGTTAAGTTTGCCATGGAGACCCTTTGAAAGGCCATTTCTTTCTTGGCATGTTCTTGTGTATGGATCAAAGTTTCCTATATTTCTCTCCATGATCTAAATGCCTTTAGTTATTTGTATTGACAAACAACATTTAAGTAACAGTGAGAAACAACTTCTTTCTGGATGCTCTTTTGTTTGTGCTCTGTTTGCTGGTTTGTTGTGTTTTGTGTCAGTGCACATACTTTCCATTATACTGTGAATCCTCTCCCTACCTCCAGAGAGTATAGCCTTGGGTATATACCTAGCCACTTTACAATGATGTTGAATATAGAAGGTCTTTCTTTGACTCTATTTTCCTCTGTGTCCACTACTTCTGTTGCTAGCACACCCCACCGTCAGTGCTGGCTAATTGCATACTGCTCGCTCTTCTGTGTTTGACAATGTCCTGAGGCATCCAGTAGTTTTCTTTGTGAAATAGTCAATACCAGGCCTTTTTCAGTGGTTACTAGGAGTGCTACATTTGAAATTCATTCTAACTAGGAGGGCTCTTCTCATTTATCACTCCGAATGTCTCCTGTCAGTTATTGAATCTAAGCTTTTATTGCTGTTTTTATCTTCAGACAGAGTTGTGGGCTTCCTTCTAATTCCTTAACATCCAAACCTGTTTGCTTTAGGAAGAAAGGCTCAGATTAAATTCCCAAGACTTTTTTCTAAATAATAGCTAAGAAAGCTCTCAGTTTGCTTTTCTCAAGGTGGGCAAATTCTCTGGACAACTGTGCAGGTGCTGTTGGGGGAAGAAAGTGTCCCTGCCTATTGTGAAGTCACATCCCAATGTGATGATCAAGATGCCTCAGTGACACAAGCTCTGATGTCAGCCACCTTGCCTGCTGTTGAACATCTCCTTTGAGAATGAATTGAGTGGGGCCTGATGGTTGTCCTCAGCTGGTGCCCGCAGGAGAGACTATTGTCTAGGTGTTGAGATTTATGCTGAAGGGAGCCTAGTGGTCCTAGAGAAATATAAATGGACAGAATTCTGGGGTTTTCTTTGGGGGAAGAATCATAACTGGCATCTTAGAAAAGAAAAATGCAGAAAGACTGAGTCAGTTTGGGACAAAAATTAAAGAATTTTGTCGTTTGAAGACGTAGTAGATTTTTCTGGAATAAATAATAATCTTGTCTGTTTTCAGGACAATGCATAGGAATGTAAATGCTGTAACTTACTATTTTAATGTATAGCAGTTATTTAGAGATCTTCAATGATCTCTGTATGTTTCACCACAGGGTAACATGTTCTATAATCTGAGATTTTACACCTTGTACTTGACAATCCAAATTTAATTAAGTAAATGACTGCTCATTTAACATATGTATAAGCAAAAACTGTGTGATTCATATGACACATTGAAAGTATTTTAAGTCGTGGCAAAAATAGATTTCAAATACAGAAATCAGCAGTTTCAACAGTTTTCAGTCAATTTTGAGGCAGATTGATAATCAAAACAATATCCATTGCAAATTCAGACATATGCATGTGCATCATGGAAAGAATGATTTTATCAAGAGGAATATAGCAACACAAATGAGAAAAATCACTTTAGAGAAAAGCAGACTATTCCTTAGTATTCCTGGAGCACTCATGAAGAGACTGCACTGTGCACTGCACAGATCAAAAGAGTTTTAAGAATTAAAGAGAGTAACATTAGTAACACAAAACTATGACTATTCTTTTTAGACAAGACAATGTATTCACAACTTCTAATGGAGATTTCCACATGTAGCATTCCATATGGAGTCAGTTAACTTCAGGATATTTGTATATATCTTATAGTAACATAGAAAAAGATATCAATCAATTATATACCATTATATATGATTGCAGACCCTGATGGGGACTATAATGAATCAGACAGTATTTAATGTAAAGGACAATGTAGCTAGTACTAGTGAGAACTCTGTCTCTGGAAATTTGATTGGATAGAAAATAAAAATCTGAATAAGGATTACTTAGACAGATAAGGAGAATAAAGAGTTTTCCTAATGCCAAAGAAAAGGTTCAAAGAGACCCATGAGCATTAATTACCTCAGATCCCTAAACAATGATCAAAACAATATCCATTGCAAATTCAGACATATGCATGTGCATCATGGAAAGAATGATTTTATCAAGAGAAATATAGCAACACAAATGAGAAAAATCATTTTAGAGAAAAGCAGACTATTCCTTAGTATTCTTTGGTAGGGTGGGAGTCCTTCGCTTGGGACATTCTCTTGAAGACAGGGGCCAGGAGGTATGGGATGGGGAGTGATGGGGAGGGTGGCAGACCAGAGGGAGATGAAGTCTGGACTGTAAAAAGGGATTAAAGAATAAAAATAAATAAATTTAAAAAACTCAAATTAAAAAAAAGAGAGAAACCCAAAGTTTCATGTCACTAAAAGTTTTGTTTTTTCTTTTAACCTTTTCTAGTACATACTGTTCCCTACCACTCATGTTAACCTTGGGCAAACTGTACTGAAATGTAAGAAAGTTTTAGTCAATATTCTGTTGTCAAAAATACTATCTTGGACTGGTTAAGAGGCAAAGAGAAGAGGTTTGCTTGGAGGCAGGGTAATTCTGAAAGTCCAAGTGAAGGGGCAATATCTGGTGATGGCATCTGCCACATAGCATGCTGAGCTACAAAGCATGCTCTGGTGACAGCCACAGAATATCCATATCTCTTCTGTATTCCATCTCCCTCTCCCTCTCCGTCTCCCTCCCACTTTCCCTCCCCCTCTTCCTCTATCTCTTTTCCTCTCCCTCTCCATCTCTCTCTCTCCTCTCCCTCTTTTTCCAGGTCCAGTATCCCTCTATCTTTCTCTCTGTATGTTTTTTCTCTGTCTCTCTCATTATGACTCCACTAATTTTCACTATTAAGGGTTAGATGATAGTCTTAATTTAATGTTAATAACTTCAAAAGACCCTTGATAAACACCATAGATTAAATTTTTATTCTATTCAGACCTCACAGTGAGCACCCATTTACACCCAGGAACCTCAGATTATAGAGTCTATAGTACAGAATAGATTCAGAAAGAAAATAGTGAGAACTCACCTTTCAAAATTCAAAAGAAATACAAACATAAACATAATAGGAAATTTTCATTGTTGCAAAAATACATTTATTGATTGTCCCAGACAGACAGGACATGTGGCTCCAGATACAGAGATCTCCCAAGTTTAACATCACTTGGGAAACAGACTGCCAAGCTTCTGCTGTGCCCAAGATGTGAGCAGTTCTGCCCTTTATTTGTGTGATAGCCTGTCTTTGGTCCTTTGCCCTTCAGAATAATCAGTACTTGGAGGGGCTCCCTGCCACCATCTTCGCCCCCAGTTGGACAGAAGAGGCAGCTCCAGGTACACAGAGACAACCCCAAGTATATCATTACTTGGGGCAAGTCATACCAGGGCTCCAACAGCACCCAAGATTAGGCCAGTCCATCAGCAATCTGTACCATGGGAAACCCAGTCATCTAGAGGAGTAGAAATAGCCTCACAGGCTTCCAGGATGTTCAAGCACCAGAAAGTGACAACAGGACCAACTAACACCAGAGATAACCAGATGGCAAAAGGCAAACATAGGAACATTGCTAACAGAAATCAAGGCAATATGGAAGCATCTGAATCGAATTCTCCAACAACAGCAAGTCCTAGATATCCCAACACACCAGAAAAACAAGATATGAATTTAAAATCACTGGTCATGATCCTATTAGAGGAACACAAGAAGGACATAAAGGAATCTCTTAAAGAAATACAGGAGAAAATGGATCAAAAGGTCGAAGCCCTTATAAAGAAAACACAAAAATCATTTAAAGAAATTCAGGAGAATATGGACCAACAGATAGAAGCCAATAACGAGGAAATGCAGGAGAACTTGGGTCAACAGGAAGAAGTCAGGAAAAAGGAAACAAAAAAAATTCTTAAAGAATTAGAGGAAAGACAAATAAACAAGTGAAGAAACTGAGCAAAGTCATTCAGGATCTAAAAACAGAAGCAGAAACAACTAAGGAATCACAAACAGAGACAACTTTGGAGATGGAAAACCTTGGGTAGAAATCGGGTCATAGATGCAAATATCACCAACAGAATACAAGATGTAAAAGAAAGAATCTCAGAAACCAAAGATACCATAGAAAGCATTGAATTGCAGTCAAAGAAAATGCAAAATGCAAAACGCTTGTAACCCAAAACATCCAGGAAATCCAGGACACAATGAGAAGACCAAACCTAAGGATTCTAGGTATAGATGAGAGTGAAGATTTACAACTTAAAGGGCCAGCAAATAACTTCACCAAAATTCTGGAAGAAAACTTCCCTAACCTAAAGAAAGAGATGCCCATGAATATACAAGAAGCCTACAGAACTCCAAACAGACTGGACCAGAACAGAAATACCTCCTGTCACATAATAATCAAAACCCCAAATTACTAAACAAAGAAGGAATATTAAAGGCAGTAAGAGAAAAAGGACAAGTAACATATAAAGGAAAATCTATCAGAATTACATCAGACATCTCACCAGAGACCATGAAAGGTAAAAGATCCTGGGCAGATCTCATGCAGACTCTAAGAGAACATAAATGCCAGTCAAGACTACTATACCCAGCAAAACTCTCAATCACCATAGATGGAGAAACCAAGATATTCCATGATAAAACCAAATTTATACAATATCTTTCCACAAATCCAGCTCTACAAAGGATAAAAGGTGGAAAACACCAATACAAGGAGGAAAACTACACCCTGGAAAAAGAAAGATAGTAGCCTTCTTTCATGAAACCCAAAAGAATATAACCACTCAAACATAAAAATAACATCAAAAATAACAGAAAGTAATAATCACTATTCCTTAATATCTCTAAACATCAATGGAAATGACTCCCTAATAAAAAGATATGGACTAACAGAGGGGATACATAAACAGGGCCTTACATTTTGCTGCATACAGGAAACACACCTCAGTGACAAAGACAAACACTACCTCTGAGTAAAAGGCCAGAAAACAATTTTATAAGTAAATGGTCTCAGGAAATAAGCCGGAGTAGCCATTCTAATATCAGATACAATTGACTTTCAAACTAAAGTCATCGAAGGGACACAGAAGGACACCTCTTAATGGTCAAAGGAAAAATCCACCAATAAGAACTCTATTATGAACATCTATGTTGCAAATGAAAGGGCACCCTCATTCATAAAGGAAATTTTATTAAACTCAAAGCACACATTACACCTAACACAATAATTTTGGGTGACTTCAACACTCTACTCCCCTCAATGGAGAGATCAGGAAAACAGAAAGTAAGCAGGGACAGAGTGAAACTAATTGAAGCTTTGGAACAATTGGATTTAAAAGATATATAGAACATTTCATCCTAAAGCAAAAGAATATACCTTTTACTCAGCACCTCATGGTACCTTCTCGAAAATTGACCATATAATTGGTCACAAGACAGGCCTCAACAGATATAAGATTGAAATAATCCCAAGCCTCCTATCAGATCATTATGGAGTAAGAGTGGTTTTCAGTAGCAACAAAAACAACAGAAAGCCCACATACACGTGGAAGCTGAACAATATTCTACTCAATGATACCTTGGTCAATGAAGAAATAAAGGAAGAAATCAAAGAATTTTTAGAATTTAATGAAAATGAATGCACAGCATACCCAGATATATGGAACACAATGAAAGCAGTGCTAAGAGGAAATCTCATAGACCTGAGTGCCTCTAAAAAGAAACTGGAGAGAGCATACACTAGCAGCTTGACAGCACACCTTAAAGCCCTAGAACGAAAAGAAGCTAATTTACCCAAGAGGAGTAGAAGACAGGAAATCATCAAACACATGGCTGAAATCAATCAAGTAAAAACAAGGAGAACCATATGAAGAATCAACAAAACCAGAAGCTGGTTCTTTGAGAAAATCAACAAAATAGATAAACCATAAACCAGACTAATCAGAGGGCAGACTATCCAAATTAACAAAATTAGAAATGAAAAGAGTAGAAACTGAGGAAATTCAAAAAATCATCAGATCCTACTACAAAAAACCTATACTCAACAAAACTGGCAAATCTGGAGGATATGGACAATTTCCTAGACAGATGTCAAATACCAAAATTAAATCAGGATCAAATATATCATCTAAACAGTCCCATAACCCCTAAAGAAAAAGAAAGTCTTCCAATCAAAAAAAGCATGTCACCAGATGGTTTTACTGCAGAATTCTATCAGACTTTTGAAGAAGATCTAACACCAATACTCTTCAAACTATTCCACAAAATAGAAACAGAAGGAATGCTACCCAACTCATTCTATGAAGCCACAATTATGCTGATACCAAAACCACACTAAGGTCCAACAAAGAAAGAGAACTTCAGACCAAATTCCCTAACGAATATTGTTGCAAAAATACTCAGTAAAATTCTTGCCAATCGAATCCAAGAACACATCAAAACCATCATTCACCCTGATGAAGTAGGCTTCATCCCAGGGATTCAGTGATGGTTCAATATATGGGAATCCACCAATGCAATCCATTACATAAACAAACTCAAAGAAAAAAAAAACACATGGTCATTTCATTAGATGTTGAAATCCTTTGACAAAATTCAGCATACTTTCATCCTAAAAGTCTTGGAAAGAACAGGAATTCAAAGCCCATACCTAAACATAGTAAAAGGAATATAGAGCAAACAGGTAGCCCACATCAATCTAAATGGAGAGAAGCTTGAAGCCATCCCACTAAAATCAGACACTAGACAAGGCTGCCCCCTCTCAACATATCTTTTCAATATAGTACTTGAAGTTCTAGCTAGAGCAATTAGACAACAAAAGGAGTTCAAAGGGATACAAATTGGAAAGGAAAAAGTCAAACTATCACTATTTATAGATGATATGATAGTATACTTAAGTGACCCAAAAAACTCCACCAGAGAAATCCTACAGCTGGCTAACAACTTCAGCAAAGTGGCTGGTTATAAAATCAACTCAAGAAAACCAGTAGCCTTCCTATACTCAAAGGATAAGCAGGCTGAGAAAGAAATTAGGGAAATGAGACATTTCACAATAGCCACAAACAATAGAAAGTACCTTGGTGTGACTCTAACCAAACAAGTGAAAGTTCTGTAGGAGAAGAACTTCTGGTCTCTGAAGAAGGAAATTGAAGAAGACCTCAGAAAAAGGAAAAATCTTCCACGCTCATGGATTGGCAGGATTAATATAGTAA
This sequence comes from Apodemus agrarius, assembly GCA_964023405.1. NCBI lineage: Eukaryota > Metazoa > Chordata > Mammalia > Rodentia > Muridae > Apodemus > Apodemus agrarius. Next base: position 67,959,788 of record OZ030016.1, read on the forward strand.
AAATGGCTGTCTTTCCAAAAGCAATATACAAATTCAATGCAATCCCCATCAAAATCCCAACTCAGTTCTCCATAGAATTAGAAAGAGCAATTCTAGTAAATTGAACCATCCCTGCATCAGTGGGATGAAGCCAACTTGGTCATGGTGAATGATCATTTTGATGTGTTCTTGGATTCGATTGGCAAAAATTTTATTGAGTACTTTTGCATCGCTGTTCATAAGGGAGATTGGTCTGAAGTTCTCTTTCTTAGTTGGGTCTTCGTGTAGTTTTGGTATCAGGGTAATTATGACTTCGTAGAATGAGTTGGGTAGTGTTCCTTCTGATTCCATTTTGTGGAATAGTTTGAAGAGTATTGGTATTAGGTCTTCTTTGAAGGTCTGATAGAATTCTGCACTAAAACCATCTGGTCCCGTGCTTTTTTCTGCAAGCTGGTACAACCACTCTGGAAATCAGTCTGGCGTTTCCTCAGAAAACTGGACATGATACTTCCAGAGGACCCAGCAATACCACTTCTGGGCATATACTGAGAATATTCCCCAGCACGCAATAAGGATACATGCACCACTATGTTCATAGCAGCCTTATTTTTAATAGCCAGAAGCTGGAAAGAACCCAGATCAGATGTCCCTCAAAGAAGGAATGGATACAAAAAATGTGATGTATATATATATATATATATATATATATATATATATATATACACACACACACACACACACACACACACACACACACAATGGAGTACTATTCAGCCATTAGAAACAATGAATTCATGAAATTCTTAGAGAAATGGATGGAGCTGGAGAACATCATACTACATGAGGTAACCCAGTCTCAAAAGAATACCCAGAGTATGCACTCACTGATAAGTGGATATTATCCTAGAATCTTGGGACACCAAAGACACAATCCACATATCAAATGATATCCATCAAGAAGGAAGGAATGGACACTGGTGCTGGAAAGAATCAAAACATCAGTGTAGAGGAATACCAGAACAGGGAAGTGGGAAGGGGTGGATGGGGGAACAGGGGGAGGAAAAGGGCATTTGGGACCTTTGGGGGATGGGGAACTAGAACAAGGGAAATGAAATGTAAATATAGAATATATCCAATAAAAAATTTAAAAAAGAGTAATTCTCAAATTCATCTGGAATAGCCAAAAAACCCAGGATAGCAAAAACTATTCTCAACAGTAAAAGGACTTCTGGGGGAATCAATATCCCCAACCTTTAGCAGTACTACAGAGCAATAGTGTTAAAAATTGCATGGTATTGTTACCATGGCAGGCAGGTAGATCAATAGAATAGAATTAAAGACCCAGAAATGAACCCACACACCTATGGTCATTTGATCTTCGACAAAGGAGCTAAAACCATCCAGTGGGAAAAAATAGCCTATTCAACAAATGGGAGGGGTTGATTGGGGAATGGGGGAACGGAAAAGGGCTTTTGGGACTTATGGGGAGGGGGGAACTGGGAAACAGGAAAGTATTTGAAATGTAAACAAAGAATATAGACAAAAAATCCATTTATTTATTTTTTGATGTCTTCCCAGAGTGTGCTGGGACATCTTCAACTTCTTTTCAACTGGAGGTCAGCATGCAGAAGAATGAGAATTGACCCATTTTATGTCCTTGTACTAAGATCAATTCCAAGTGGATCAAGGACCTCCACATATAACCAGATACACTGAAACTAATAGAAAAGAAACTGGGGAAGACCCTTGAGGACGTGGGCACAGGGGAAAAGTTACTGAAAAGAACACCAATATCTTTTGTTCTTAGATAAAGAATTGACAAAGGGACCTCATAAAATTACAAAGTTTCTGTAAGGCAGAAGACACTGTCAAAAGGACAAATCAGCAGCCAACAAATGGGGAAAAGATCTTCACCAACCCTACACCCGACAGAGGGCTTATATCCAATATATACAAAGAACATAAGAAGGTAGACTCCAGAGAGCCAATTAACCCTATTAAAAATGAGGTACAGAGCCAGACAAAGAATTTTCACCTGAAGAATATCGAATGGCTGAGAAGCACCTTAAGAAATGTTCAACATCATTAATCATTACGAAAATGCAAATCAAAACAACCCTTGAGATTTCACCTCATACCAGTCAGAATGACTAAGATTTAAAACTCGGGAGACAGCAGGTCTTGGGGAGGATTTGGAGAAAGAGGAACAATCCTCCACTGCCGGAGGGATTGCAAGCTGGTACAACCACTCTGCAAATCAGTCTGGCAGTTCCTCTGAAAACTGGACATCACGCTTCCGGAGAACCCTGTTATACCACTCCTGGGATTATACCCAGAGGATTCCCTGGCATGCAATAAGGACACATGTTCCTCTATGTTCATAGTAGAATTATTTATAATAGCCAGAAGCTGGAAAGAACCCAGATGTCCCTCAATGGAGGAATGGATACAGAAAATTTGGCATATTTACACAATGGAATACTACTCAGCAATGAAAAACAATGAATTCATGAAATTTGTAGGCAAAAGGTTTGAACTGGAAAATATCATCCTAAGTGAGGTAACCAAATAACAAAATAATACACGTGGAATGCAGTTATTGATAATTGGATAATAATTAGCCCGGAAGCTCTGAATACTCAAGACATAATTAACATATCTAATGATTCCCGAGAAGGAAGGAGAGGACCCTGGTCCTGGAAAGGCTTGAAGCAGCATTGTTGGGGATTACAAGGACAGAGAAATGGGAGGGGTGATTGGGGAATGGGAGGATGGAAAAGGGCTTTTGGGACTTATGGGGAGGGGGGAACTGGGAAAAGGGAAAGTATTTGGAATGTAAACAAAGAATATAGACAAAAAATTCATTTATTTATTTTTTGATGTCTTCCCAGAGTGTGCTAGGACATCTTCAACTTCTTTCAGATGCTCAAAATTGTTAGATGTTTCTCAATATAGACAATTGCTTAAAATGTGCTCTGTGTCTAGAAATAATCTCTTCCTCTACTGCACTGATATCTTGACAATGCATTCTTGCCTTGGCATGCTCACTTAAGTCATTTTTCTTTGCTCATAAGCAGTATTTAGAAGGTACTATGCATGTATTCATTTTTTAATCAAACACATAAATGCTCATACCAAAGCCCATTCTTTTACAATGAATCAATCCAAGTTCCAGGAATTAAAAGTGTCCCATTGTATCTTGCCCATTGTGTAGATTCAATAAGACAACATGTAGATATAGCAATAGATGTGATCATCAGACTACCAGCCCTTTGCAAAATGATCTGTTTGATCCATTACAATTGTAGGTCAGGCTTTCATGTTAATTCTTCATAACTTACTTGCCATACAAGATACGTACATAGTGCTATTTCATAATAATGTAATACTACACTTCCTTCACACCCCTCAGGTTGTAATTGAAGCTAGGTCCTCATATGCATTAAACAAGTGTGCTATCAATCCCCACAATTTACCTACACCACCAAGCTTTTCTCACTTATTTCTTTTTAGATTACTAGTTTGTAATACATTTCTTTCTACTCATCTTTGTTTCTAGCCAAACACAATCTCCAGAAGACCACATTTGAAAGACGCAGATTCAGAACAGGGCAAAATCTGCTGTCAGGTAAGATTTCACCAAGGCATGGGGTATTGGTATTTTTTTTGGTAAAAAAATGTAAAGAATGTAAAATGGTTAGACATTGCAAATCAACCTGTTCACGAGGGAAGTTCTTGGTTTTTACTTTCTTGAATAATTTACTCTTCTGGATAAGTTTCTTGTTTCCTCATGAGCACCTCAGTGATGGTGGAGTTGGATAGGTATTCAAGGATACACCAGTCTTAGAAGCAGACATGTAAGGCACGATTCAGCAGGCACCCAAGAGAGACACAAATTGGTGATTCTCCTACTTCATTGCCTCACTGTTTAGAGCCATCCCTACTCTTCTAGATCTTACAATGGAGACAGATATGAACATTTGGATTCCACAGTGTGATCTCAGGAAAGCCATGGCTTTTCTAAGGTTGTCTTATTAGAGATCTGTGAAAGCAAGAGAGACAAAGCAGAGTGCTGTAAAAGGAAAATTGTTCATTCCATAAGTGCTGCTAATGTTTCTCTAGTCAGAAAAACAGAACATGAAGTATAGATCCACACCACATTTTAGGAAAGCAAGAACGCATGCTTTTGTGGAAATTAGAAGTGGATATGGTAAGATTAGAGGGAGGCATGGAAGAATCAATGAAAGGATACTGAGGAAAAGGTTCCTGGGTGTAGGCTGTGAGGGCAGTGGGCAGCTTTGTGAGGAAGTTACTTATTCTTAAAGAAAATGAAAGATGGAGCACTGATTGTCTCCTCCCCCTTCCTTGTCCATTTCTAATTTGAGTCAGGGCTTTCCTAAACGAAACTGAACCTTGCTCTTCCCTTTTTACAACTTTTCTTTTTGACCTTCTAAGCAAGGGGAAATCACATCATTGACTCCACTTGTGTGACTTTTGTTTAATCATTTGTTTCATGCAGCCCATTTATTAATTCAATAAAGGGAATGGTCAAAGTTATCTTCTACTTCAGACTCTGAAACCTGCTGGGGAGAATCAAAGAACAAATCATTCTGGGGAACTGGGAAATTCATTTTCTGACACAACATACTTTCAAGGCTGCCATTTAGAAACTGTGTGGTCATGGAAAAATCATTCTCTCCTACAGGAACTCAGCCTCCCCACTCTTAAAATAGAAGATATAAGTTCAAAGTCAATGGCAATGAATACTGCTTTTCACATGTTTGGGGTGGTATTATCATTAGCATAATTGGGACTTTTGTTACTGTAAAATCAAAGTAATCATTTCAAATGAGGATTATTGATTGGAAACCTCCTTCAACACCTTTAGGGAATGGATAAAGCCCCGTGGACTCCTGTCTGTGAAGGAGCCACTATTGAGTAATGCTATAATAGAGGACACTAAAGGAAGTCCCCACAAAAATAGATCATGGCGATTCCCTTATTTTTAATTAAAGCTGAGTGTTTATGTCAATTTTGCATGTTTCTTATTTTATTGACTAGTTATTTTAGTCCTGTGAAAATGTGTATAAATCATGGGAATCAGGCCCTTTGATTAAAGTCTAGGTACAGTCTGTCTATCTTTCTATCTATAATCTATCTATTTATCTATCTATCTATCTATCTATCTATCTATCTATCTATCTCTATCTCCCTCCATTACAACTTTTTTCTGAAGGCAGAGATTTCATTACTCAATTCGTAATCATGATTCTCTCATATGAATTAACATGAACGGATCAATTGTTTAAAGGACTTATATTTAGGATTTTCAAATTGCAGAGTTAGAAGGACAGTTTTCTCTGTGTATTTGTTGTAAGCCTTGTAAGAGGCACAATCCCTTCTCAGGACCATTGCTAGGGTGTAAAACCAGACAAATGAGCAGACTGACTGAAAGATGTATAGCACCCCAGACATAAATGAGAGTCAGTTCATCCAGCTGCTAGTAGATGACCTTACATTTTAATTTAGTTCACATTCATTCTTGTCATTTAGCATATCTTAGATTTTATTTGGCATTTTCCTTTAACATTTTGTAAGAGCTTAGCTTCAACAGGTACAGAATAGACCTTTTAGCTTTATGACACACATGTAAAAATGCTTCTTCATAGACATCTCACTGTTTATTCAAAGGTAAAACAGAATAATAACATGATTATATGTGTGTAGATATAGTTAAAAATTCTTCCTTCAAATTTCTGTTAATTTATTTTGTAAATTATTATTTACTTATTAGATTTTATATTATGTAATATATTTATATTATTTCCTCTCTTCTCCCTCTAACTCCTTCCATAATCAATGCTTGCTCCTTCTCAAACACATCTCATTTTTCTTATTTTCACTCTCTGTGTATCTCTCTCTCTCTCTCTCTCTCTCTCTCTCTCTCTCTCTCTGTGTGTGTGTGTGTTTGTGTGTGTGTGTGTGTGTGTGTGTGTGTGTGTGAATTCATTTCATATTGATAATGTATAATACACAGTTTTAGGGCTGATTGTTATTGGAACATATATAAGGCAGGTAGTTCATGGATTTATCCATCAATCAAATTGATTATTTCTCTCTAAGAAGTTGTTAATTACCTGAAGAGCTGGTGTAGTCTTCTGATGTTTATTGGCATGTTACCTTGGAATGTCATTGCTCAGGTTTTGTTTCAGTAACCTTGTTGTTTAGATTTCATAGATGTAGCTACCCTGACCTATATTGAAGTCACAAACCTCTTTCAGCCCCTTACCTCAGAATAATGAGACAAAATTCCATCCTCAATTATGAGGTTCACATGTGGAGAATCCTTAGCATACCAGATTGTAACCTTCATTGGCTACAGCATCTTTAAAGAAATTTGTACATCACAACTTGAATCATGATGGTGTGCATAGCCAAATAAATGGCACCCTTATTAGAAGAGATTTATACACAAATATATCAAGAGAAAATATCCCATCAAGAGACAGGAAAATGGGATTAGTTGTGAACCAAGAAAGATCTCAGAATGGAATCTACTGACTCATTGATTCTAGAACTCTGTCCTATTGAACTGTGTGTGAAATAAGGTCTCTGCTATTTAAAGCTACAGTCCGCTACATTTTTTTTTCCTTTATGGAATTCTCTCAGCATCTCTATGTCCAGGTATAACAGCAGTTGTATGAAGTATGCCTTTAGCAGAGAGCATCCTATAAATGACATGGGAAGCACTAAGACTTAGAGAAGAACAGGAAAAGGAGTAGCATTCATTCACTGCAGTTGACGTGAATGATACCAGGCTGTTATGGGTTGAATTGTCTCCCAAAAGGAAACACTGAAGCACCACTCTTTAAAATCTCTGGTGGTGGTCTTATTTGGAATTTGCATAATTAATGAAAGCAATAGATAGATGAGGTCATACTGGAGTATTGTGTGCCTTAGTTCTTTTAAGGAGAGAACAAACACAGACAAGAGAGGATAAGGATACAACTATGTGACGACTGTGTTTGAAATTATGATGAATAATTCACTAACTGAAACCCAGCATTGCCACATCCACTGGAAGTTAAGAAAGAGTACACTGACTCCCATTGAGGATATGAGAGGCATTCAAAATGGCATCCTTGTTTCAGACTTGTAGTAGGCCTGCCTGTGAGAGAATGTGTATCTGTCACTTAAGGAGCCCACTTTGGGGACCTTTGTTTCTGCGGAATTAGGAAACTTAGTACATGCACCTAGATATTTTAATAATGTTGTGAAATCAGAACGTGGATTCTATCTTGATGGATGATAAGTATTTGACAAATGTTTTTATCTCCCTCTAAACTCTTTGCCTAGAGTATGACCTAGGTGTCTGTGAATTTTGCTTGGCAAATTGACCCAGATTGGGATGCTGTTCAACAAATTTCTGTTGTAAGAAATGCACACATATTTTTTTTATTTTTATAGAGGAATATATCAGTCAACATGGAGTTGATTAAAATACTCCCAGCATCCAAAGAGAATATGCATAGCCACTTGCACAAGTGTACACCTGCCCCACCCATGTATCATACATATCAACATCAAAAGAAGAAAACTAATATCTCAGTGTGTATAAATGCCAATTCCTCTAGATTTTAGTCAACAGTGATTGCTGCACTTCATACATTTATCTGTCACTCTCTGTCAATGACCACAACAACCTGACAGAATGAATCTGCCAGAACACAGTGTCTGTGGAATTGAACTTTTCAATCTCCCTTAATAAGTGTGTGTACCTGCAGTGGGTAATAATTTCCAATAATGTAGCAAAGTTTTGATTGATTATAACATATTAGGTTTCTACTCTATCAATTGTCTGTGTCTGATATTTATCATTATTAATAGATAATAGATCATTTTCCTTTTGTAATAATTGCCTGTATCTCTCCACCAGATATCCCATGTGTAGGATTTATTTGCTTCAAATATGTGTTACTTTCTAATTACTCTTAACTTTGATAAACAGAAATGTTTTCATTTCAGTGGCCACACAAACAAAAGAAACACTTTTACCAGCTTAGGGATGACTGCCTGTGTCTCTCGTGTTCTGACAGGCTACCTCTTTAAGTTGTTTCTTCCTGGGTCTTAGTTTACATCAAGAAAAACATGACAATCTCATCAGGCTTTTGCTTCCTGTATTTTTTCCCATCTGTGTTCTGTGTCTGTATTGTTTAGCATTGGTTTTACTTCACCATGAAATCATATGCCTGTGTGCATCATTTAAGGGACGACCTCTGTAGATTTATGCATTGAGGTATATATCGTTTTATTTTACAGCTCTTGTCTCAGTTTTGTCCCTGAATATGCTGTAATCTGACTCTCTGTGTTGACTTCAGATGAGTTGGCTTTGAGGTTTTTATCCATGATAGCCTGTCTAGCCAAAACATTGCCACATTGATTAACTCTTGAGTTGAGTATGACTGATAGGATGAAAATGGAGATACACAAGCCCTCCTTTTACAGATGATGAGAATATAAAATGATAATGGTAACTTTAGAAACCAGCTTGTGAGTTTCTTGCAAAGCTAAGCACATTTTCTCCCATCCATCACTCACATGACTTATTTTTGATTAAAGGTGTTGAAAAATAAGTCCTGCAAGCATATGCTCGAAGCAGATTTAGGCATAATTTTCTAAATTAGAAGCATAGAAAATGTGTGTCAGTAAATGAAGTGTGGTATACTCAAACAATGGAATATTATTCAGTGCTAAACAGTGAGCTATCAAGAACAGGCTAAGTGAAAGATGCCACTGCAACATGTCTGCATATTCCAACCATGTGGCATTCTAGAAATGTTGCGTCTGTGGACACAGTAAAAACATCAGCGATTGCCAGGATTTATCAAGTCTGAAGAGATGAATAGACAGAAGGTAAAAGAGCTATTTTTGTTACTTTTGTTTATGTGAGACAGGGTTTTGCCTTGTAACTCTGACTATCCTGGAACTCAGTATGTACAATAGGCTGAAAACAATGCACAATGATCTGTCTGCTACTGTGTCCTCAATGGTGGGATTAAAGGTATCCACATCTATGTCTGCGCACAGCAAAGTTTGAGGCAGAAAATACTTATTTTGTGAAATATTGTAGTAGTATATATATGCCATTGTACCTTTGCGGAACCCATAGAATGAATAGCACAAGGTCAGCTCTCTGGTAAACTATGAACTCTGAGTGATATTGCTATGTGAGTGTGAATTCATCAGCTTTAACAAATGCACATTTCTGAAGGGAAAGGGATGCTTGCGATGTTCTCTTTCAGAAGGATGTATGGCCCTAGGCTATGCATACTCAGGGATAGAACTTATCTGCATGTTTTCCATGCCATTGCAGTTTGCTGTGAATTCTAGCTGTTCTCCAATGAAAAGATTTTGCTTTGTTTGTTTCTTTCTTGAAAATTTAGTAAACCTGAATGTTTCCTGAATTTTTAGTTTGTCCTTTTAGCTTTTTTCATCATCTTCTCTAGATACGCATGAGATACAAATGTCATGAAAACACTATTAATTTAACACTGTGCCAATGTTCCCATTATTCTGGCTTATCATCAGCATAGCTCCCCTTATAGGATACTTGAAAGCAGCCATTCTCAACCTCTGGGTTGTCCCCCCTTTAGGGGCTGTACATAAGATAGTCTGCACACCAGATATTTATGTTACAATTCATAATGTTAGTAAAATTACAGTTATGAAGTAATGGCAAAAATAATTTCATGGTTGAAGGTCACCACAACATGAGGAACTACATTAAAAGGTCACAGAATTAGGACATTTGAGAAGCACTGCTCTTAAGCACCTACCACATTCACTGGGGTCTGTTGTCATCCCTAATACAAGGTCAGGAAAAGTAAAACCTCAAGAGAACTATCTTCAGCAGCTCTTTGAGGTGATGGAGAATAATCAATACCAGATCCTTGTTTTAGTCAGTGATCAGTGCTTTATTACTCACCACAAACACAGGAAACATACCCTAGAGACCATGGATAGATCCCTTTTCAAAGACTCATTCCATCCTTTGAGTTACTGTTGTAAGGTTAGTCACAGTAATGAAAACAACTGGCCCAAATATCAACAGACTACTTATATAAACAGACTGCTTATTTTATTTATTTTTAACATTAAATAAAAAAGTAAGCTTACATTATTTAATGTTTATATGTACATGTAGGTGGTATCTTTGCCTCTGAATTGGCCTATTTGCTGTGCGTGCGTGTGTGTGTGTGTGTGTGTGTGTGTGTGTGTGTACGTGCGCATGTAGTAGAATGAGGTATAGTTTATGAATCTCCTTCCACTATACTTCACATTGCTCCCGGAGGCAGCTTTTTCTTAGTATCTTCTTCTTCTACCTGGTGATGTGCCAGAATTAAAGGATGGCTGCCATAACCAACTGGTATTTATAGTTGCTCTGGCATCATAACTCATTCTCACCCATTCACAGTGACTGGTTTAACCAAGGATACAGTTCTTCAGCCCAATGTTAATTTTTAAATGAAGTTTTCAGTTGAAATCCTCATTTCTGAAAAGAGGTTGACAACAAATTATTCTAACATGCTAGTTTTACCACAGCTTCATGGTATGGCCTGTCTCCCTAAAGACAAGAAGATAGTCCAGCACCTATTTCATACCATAGCATCCTCTTTGAGTTGATTTTTTTTTAGTTTATTTTAAAGTCTGTGATATTGATGACATCACATGGAAAATTGGTTGTCTTTACCCATATGATAGAAACAAATAAGATTCTTGTAATTATTTTGTTGTTGCTGCTGTTGGAAATCAGTTGCTAAATATTTCCCTCAATGCTATACTGCATTCTGCCTAAAGTTAAGTATTGAAATGATATTATTACTTCTATAATGACAATATAATTTCCAGGTCATCATATCATAATAGAATGATGTTACTCACTTAGGATACCCACCAAACAGAAATACATCCTTATATTTGTTTGCAGAAAATATCTATATTTTAATTCTATTCAAATACAACAGTCTACATAATTAAAATGCAATGTCAACAGTACAAATGTAAAAGTTAAAAATACAATGTCAGAAGTACAATCTTAGCTGTATAGACTGACAATAATGAAGATTGTATAGAATAAAATAAATATATGTTTAAACACAAGAGTATACATTTTCTCTGACTGCCCCCATTCAAATTTTCATATAGGTTCAGATCCTTGATTCATTTTATAAATCAGCCCAAATTGCTTAACATTAGAGTAGAGATGCTTGCAACAATTTGTTTAAATGACTAATTTTTTAAAAAACGATTGAGAGTTTATATCCCAATTCTTAATAAATGAAACTTATATAAAATGTTAGCTTTTTATGCTTTTAGTGAGATGTGGTTGGATGGTTTATTTTGCACATAAAAAACCTTAAAGTTACTTTTATAACAGCAGAGCCACAACTGAATAAACTATACAATGAGAACTGAAGATTTAATTTTGGTATAATAATTTTACTTTGTATAATTCAGTTTAGCAGGTGAATGTTTAATAGAGCTCTAATAATTAGATGTAATTACGATTTTCAACAAGGTCCAAAACTTGCGAGGTCTTATGATTTTTGTTCTAGCCAGATTTGTGAAACAAGGAAATGTAGAGACAATGTGACTATTTCATTTTCTTAAAAAAAATATCTGTCCTAAACATTCTGTAGGGGATGAGAAATGGAAGGACTAACCATTTCAACATGGAATTTTGAGTTGATCACATATCCAGTCTAAGAAGTTTCTTCTCTGTGAGATATCATAGTTTACTATTTAAAAATTGCTTGAAAAAGAGAATCAGAGTGAATGTCAATAATGTTATATTTGTTCACCAGAAAATACAAATTTAGAGATTATCAGCTTTAATTTACTATGTTGATAACCAAAATTTATTTTGAGAAAAATATCACAGATGATGTATTGGGAGAGATATGGCTAAGTAACTCATTCAAATCGATTTGCATGATAAAAGTCATTTTACATCAGTCCTTTAAAACCTGTCAACAAATCTGAAGAATGTTTGTGTCCTTTAGTAGCTATAGGTCTTGTCAATATGTTATCTTAATTTTTGAAAATGTTTAATATTTGAAAGCCTTCTGTGAAGACAGAAATATAATGGAATATTCGGCAAGTCAGTAAGCTAGTTGATTCACCCTGTCAATGGGGTAGGTTGGGAACCATGTGGGATATTACTAGTGATATTTGAGTGTGTCTGTGATGACAAATCCAGTGTACAGTAGATCATGAGTATTCTGACCTAACAGACTAATTTAATCCCTCAGTGTATGTAGAATATAATGCTGTGTGGGGGGAGATAGTTAAAAGTAAAAGTTAGGGCCTAGCTGGAGGAAATATTTCACTTTACTAGAAATATGTCCTTTAGGTTACCTTCACCAAGGTACTTTTCAAATAGCCCCCTCTATCTCATTTCTAGGCAACTTGATATAAGCAGTCTTGTTTGCAATGATTTCTACATGTGAAATGCAATCATTCAAGTTGTGACCTCAAATAAATAATTCTTCCTTTCAATTGGGCTCAGGTTTGAGTCATAGAAATGCAAAGGCAGATAATTTTCCTACGAAAACAATCTCAAATGTGATTCATTCTGAGTGAAAAAAACAACTGGTTTACTCACCATACATTTGTGTTTTTAAACTGTGCCAAATAATGTGCCTATAACACTGGGAAACAAGGCATGAAATAATCTTTAGCATGCAATCAACTCTTCCTGTTATTATTATAGGAATTAACTCTTTGCTCCTAAATTCTTGTTTTTTCAGTCATTAGTTACATATTTATTTTCTATTCACCTTCATCTGTTTTATGTGAGAACCAATATAATTCTGGATACGGAGGAACAAATCCATATTAACAAAATCAGAGTCACAGGGAGAACTGCTATTTTAAATTGTCTTCCAGGGAGAAACCAAAAGTTGAAAGTAGCAGAGACTCTGATGCAATCCTTAATTTTTGTCCATTTCCTTCATGTATCATACTATACACACCATCCTAAAGATATTTATGGCTGTAAACATCCTCATTACATCAAAAAGTCAACTCTTTCCAGAATAGACAATCAGTCTCTGTTCCTTACATGCTTTGTTCTAGAGGAAGAGAACTGAGTATTGGATATAAAATGATAAAGCAACATGAATGGAAAGAAGAGTAGCAAGACAGAAAACCTATCCACTGATTTATTCACTGATGTATTAAGAGAATTACCTCTTCACTCTGAAAAGATTAATTATTACTTAGCACAGTTCTTGATCTCAAAGTGAACGTTGGAAAACTAACTGAGCCACATCTATTCAAACCAGCCATGTTTTATTCAGCCAAAGTGAAATATGGTCATAATACATCCATTTCATTAAAGGTCCACCATTATACATGTAGTGGGCAGACCTTTTTCTGGTCTATAGGCTATTTATTTATATAGCTATTAATAATTTAAAATAATTAACTATTTCTTGCCTTGATGTCATAATTTTTATGTTATTTTTATGTTAACTGTTATTTGTTAAAACAGTTACATGTGGTATCATCAAAGAAAAAATTAAATAAAAGAGTAACAATGAGCAAGAAATTTCATTCATTTTATGTGCACATGGATGAGTGAGAACATGGCATTCCTGAGTAAAACAGATGTAAGAATCCACAGCATGGATTTTAATCTGATTTAATTTTTTAAGCTTTTGGTATTCTAGAACTGAGGTGATTCCAGGATTGATGCATTCATCCATGCTGGTGTTCTCTTAAAGCATCTGTAATAGATTCCTTCCATTTATAAAATCATGGAACCATGGGTCTAAGGAGACTCTTTCATTCTATATAGTATAAAAATTGCACTGTCAAAGGTTAGCCCTGAAATTTTGGACTTCCAAGCATCACTAAATTGAATCAGCAGGCTAGAATTATATATTTCTGTGCATGGTATGTAACAATAATAAAGAAAAAGAGATGATAAGTTTGGGATTAAGGTGAGTATGCGGGAGGAAATAGAGGGAGAAAAGGGGATAGAAGAAGAAAAATAGTATAATTATATTTTAGCTAAATTTTTAAAAGGTGTTGAGGAAATAGTTAAACATTTTTTAAAACTCTAGTCTGCATCACTGTCATTGAATTAAATGTTGATAAGCATAGTATATTTTCCATTGACTTTCCATTCTTTCCAATGTCCTGCATGTATGTCAAAGTATAAGCACATGCACACATGTACATACAAGTCACATACACATGAACACACAGACACATACATAGACACACACATACATACACAGACAGACAGACAGACACACACACACACACACACACACACACAGTAACCAAAACAAAAAGTTCCATCAAAGAAAAAAAAAACAAAACTCAGTAGATCCTTAACAAAACCAGATAGAATAACAAAAACACTGGGGAAAGTGTCTGAGGTCTGAGTGCTACGATTTTCTGTGCTTCTTTCTCTGAAGAAACTACCCAACTCTGGATCCTGGGTCACAGTTGCCATTAGATGGTCCTCTGTTTTTGTAAAACAAGATTAATCCCACCCCATAAGTCTTCTACTGGAGGAATCTAGAGTTTTTAACTGCAGTATGATGGAACCAGATGAGAAAACAATATTGACATATTTTTTTTCAGTATTTTTTAGGAACATCTCCATGTGTGAGGGAGATACATTCTCTGTTGTAAGCATTTCATTGGGCAGTTTTTCAAATTAATGCAGTTTAACTATTACATTAACTTAATGGCTATTTTCCCCTACTTTAACCATGTTAAATGTGCCGGCAATAATGAGCTTCTAATGCTGTCTCTTTTAAGTCTCAGAGGCATCTTTAGAGTAGTTGCTTATCCTGTGGATCATAAAGCTGCATAATTTAGTATTCAAACAATTCATTTAAAACTGAAACCCTCGGAATTAGCTTTAAATTAATCAGAACAAAGTCATCCTATCCCACAGGTTTGATTTAGAGCTAGTTAGCAAATTTGCAAAAGGAAGGGTGAAAATAAGTTGCTGGTGGCATGCCAACTTTCTTCCTTTGAATAGAGTCTTCCCAGCCCAGGGATAGCAATATTGGCTTGATAATGTTTGTAGTTCATATTTAGAATGGACTCCTAGTAACTGTGAAAAAACAGGACTTTAATCTTACCATTAGTTGTTAATTTCAATGCTACTATTTATTTGTTTATTGTTTTAGTTTCACGATAATGAATTACTTTCAAATCTGAGGGCTCCTTGCTGGGATTCTATGGAATTCAATTGACAGAGTATCTTGAAATTTCAAAGGAATATTAAGTATATTAAAATTTTTCATATCATTAGAATGCTCTACAACATGCTGGGAAGAATTCCAGGTTTAATTTATCAAGAATAGATTCTGAGCACACGGTCAGGAAGAGGTGAAATTTCACACTGAATTTCATAATTTCATTCATTCATAATTTCATTCTGGGATTTGATACTTGACATAGTCTTCATTTGTGTCAGCATTAAGAGAAAGAATGTAAGGTTTCCACAGCTCTTTCAGAACTGCAGTTCTCATGGTGAAGAATTTGAGAACTTAGCAGACATTATAACAATAAAGAAAGATGTGCTCAAATATTAGTGAAGGTGTTTCAAAATTGGGGGTGTTTGTTTTTTTTTTGTTTCTCAGAAATACTTTTGGTACTGTCTCCAATTTGTACATGACTAAAACAGAGGTTCACAAATGCTGTTAGGAAGAGTTAAGCTGGAAAATGTTCTTATATTAGTCAGTGTCCTCTAGAGTAACAACAGAACCTATAGAATGACTTTCTACACTTGATCTTAGCCAAAAGGCTGAGAAGCAATAGAATGATGTTCTATAGATGTAATAAAAGTATTTATTAGAAGGCTGAAGTCCATCTAATCCAACAATGGCTAGCTGTGAACAGAAAGTCCAAGAATACTGCAACTCAATTGATAATACTGATTGACTCAGCTGGGTTTTGGTATATGCTGGAATCCTGAAGAAATAGACTATTATCAATGATGGAATGATGAACTAGCAAGGCAAAAGAAAGTACATAAAGAGCAAAAACCTCCTTCTTTTTTGTGCTCACCTAGACTAACAACAGAAATTATGGCTCAGATTAAAGGGGCATCTTCTTGCTTTATGATATGAATTAAAGGCATTTGTCTTTCTGCCTCAGGATCTAGAACAAAGTTGTGTGTCTTCCTAGCTTGAAACTCCAGGCAAGAAGTGAGTGCATCCATTTCAAACCAAGAAAAAAATCTCTCATAGGTGTGTCCTCAATATCTGGATTTTAGTTCATTTTAGATATATTCTAGTTGACAACCAAGAATAGCCATCTCCATCACAGGTATTTTGTGACAAATAATCTCCATTGCACTGACTCACCTCTCCACTGGAAAGATACAGTGGTTAAATAGTGCATGTAATGAACCTGTGTATGTTCTGCAACACAACCTTTAAAGGAAGAGGAGAAGTTTTCCAATCCCTGGGCTAGAGACTGATAAATGTCCCGGGGACCATAGTAGAAGAAGCTGATTGAACAATTTATTTACAGGACTGCTTTCCTCATTTGAAAGTGATCTTGCTTAGTACAGCTCAACTCCAAGTGGATTAAGGATCTCCACATAAAACCAGACAGACTAAAACTAACAGAAAAAAAACCAGGGAAGACCCTTGAGGACATTGGCTCAGGGGGGAAGTGCCTGAACAGGATACCAATAGCTTATGCTCTAAGATCAAGAATAGACAAATGGGACCTCATAAAATTACAAAGTTTCTGTAAGGCAAAAGACACTGTCAAAAGGACAAATTGGCAAGCAACAAATTGGAAAAAGATCTTCACCAACCCCACATCCGACAGAGGGCTAATATCCAATGTATACAAAGAACTCAAGAAGTTAGACCCCAGAGAACCAAATAACCCTATCCAAAAATAGGGTACAGAGCTAAACAAAGATTTTCACCTGAAGAACTTCGGATGGTTGGGAAGCACCTTAAAAAATGTTCAACATCATTAGTCATTAGGGAAATGCAAATCAAAACAACCCTGATATTTCACCTCACACCAGTCAGAATGGCTAAGACTAAAAACTCAGGAAACAGCAGGTGTTGACAAGGATGTGAAGAAAGAGGAATACTCCTCTACTGCTGGTGGGATTGCAAGCTGGTACAACCACTCTGGAAATCAGTCTGGTGGTTCCTCAGAAAACTAGTCATGATTTAACTTCCAGAGGACCCTGCCATACCACTCCTGGGCATATACCCATAATATTCACCAGCATGCAATAAGGATACATGCTCCACTATGTTCATAGCAGCCTTATTTATAATAGGCAGAAGCTGGAAAGAACCCAGATGTCCCTCAATGGAGGAATGTATAAAAAATGTGGTATATATACACAATGGAGTACTATTCAACCATTAGAAACAATGAATTCATGAAATTCTTAGACAAATGGATGGAGCTGGAGAACATCATACTAAGTGAGGTAACCCAGTCTCAAAAGAATACCCATGGTATGCACTCACTGAGAAGTGGTTATTAGCCTAGAATCTTGGAACACCAAAGACACAATCCACATACCAAATGATGTACGACAAGAAGGAAGGAGTGGACCCTGGTTCTGGAAAGGCTCAATGCATCAGTGTATGGGAATACCAGAACAAGGCAGTGGGAACGGGTGGATTGGGAAACAGGGGGAGGGAAAAGGGCATGTGGGACCTTTAGTGGGCGGGGAACCAGGAAAATGGAAATGAAATGTAAATAAAGAATATAAAAAAAAAGAAAGAAAGTGATCTTGCTCAGTTTAGGGGCTGAGGAATTTTACAGAGGTCAGCTTGACTAAGAAGAGAGAGAGAACAAACTTTGAATCTAACAAACCATTCCACTTTATAAATTAATCTCCACCAGTTAAATCTCTAACAGCCCCCAAACAACTTTTTGTGAAGAAGAAATAACTATCTGGTTTTGGTTTTGGTTTTGGTTTTGGTTTTGTATGGTTGGTGTCATGGATTTACAACAATTGAGATTCCCCTTCAGAAGGCGACTTATCTCATGCTAAATGCTATCTACTTAGATTAGATCATTTCTATCATTGTTTGTGGCTTCTCCTCCTTTAGCATCAAATAACAAGTGATGAAGGAGTCTATAACAAAGAACTTTTGGCACTTGCATTTTCAATAAATTTCCCTCTCTGGGCATCATTGCTTGGCCTTTCCTAATGTAGCTGGTACTCTTTGGGAATCACTTGACTAATTCTAAAACACAGGGGTTTGCTTGAAAGTGTGATTACTACAAGGACTGATGACGAAGCCAGGGATTAAAACTGAAGCCAAGTATACTTCTCTGATTTGCTCGTATTTTTTTCACTACTTTGTTAACTTATTTCTACACATCATATCTTGGTTGCATCCCCTACTGCCAGTCCTTCTAGTTCCACCCTCACAAATCCCTCCTCATTACCCCTTTCCCTTCTCTTAAGAGAAGCGGAAGCTCTTCTTGGGTACCCTGCTATCGGAGGATACCAAGTTGGAGCAGGACTAAGTGTATTCACTCTCAAGTGAAGCCTGACCAGGCAGTCCAGCTAGGGGAAAGGGATCATAAGCTAACCTCTGTGAACATTCCTCAGCTCCAAAACTGAGCATGGTGTCTTTAAAATAATAAAATCATTCCTGTTAACAAAGAGTTGAATCAGCAGGCAACAGAATAAGAGACAGCCCGCAGCTCCAATTTTTATGGAACCCACAGGAAGACCAAGGTCTACATCTGCTACAAATGTGTAAGGGGCCTAGGTCTAGACCCTGTATACTATTTGTTGATGGTTCAGTCTCTGTGAACTCCCGTGGACCCAGGTGAGTTGACTTTATAGGTCTTCTTGTGGTGTCCTTAACATTTCCAGTTCCCTCATTCCTATCCTTTACTCTTTTACAAGACTACTAGAGGCCCACCTGATGTTTGGTTTTGGGTCTCTGCATCTGTTTACACTTACTGCTGGATGAAACTTCTTAGGAGACAATTATCCTAAAAACCTTTCTGCAAACATAGCAAAGTATCATTAATAGAGTCAGGGGTTATCTCTCTTATGAGATGGGTCTCAAGTTGAGCCAGTCATTAGTTGGCTGCTGCCTCAATCTCTGCTCCACCTTTTCCCCTGTTTATCTGGTAGGCAAGACAAATTTTGGGTTGAAGGCTTTATGGGACCTGATGTCTTCTCTCCACTGGAAGTCCCATCTGGCTACAGGAGGTGGCCACTTCACTCTCCTTGTTATGTTTAGAATAGCATCAAACCTTATTTCAAGGATCAGCATACATAAGTAGGTGCTCTTCTCAGGTCATCTTAGGATACTTCAATCAAGCTTCTAATCTTAAGGCTGTTTCAAAAGGCAAAGGAATGAAGACAAAAAGCAAGTGGCTAACAGCAATAGCCATAGTGCTGTCACATCAGATCTGAGTTTGGAAGTAAGTATGACACTTGCTATCACAATCAATAGCCTGTTTATCCATTTGTCCCTTTCCTACCTTGAAGAAAATGCTCTATCTCCCATCAAACCCCTTTGAGCATTTGGCAAGGTACCCTGCAACATAAGTACATATATTTACACTCACATTCAAAATAGGTTTAAATGCCATAAAAATGTTGAATGCATCTGGCTCTACGCCCCTCCTCCAAAAAGTGCCTACGAAATTCAACATTTCCAGACCACTGTATGCTACAAACAGAAGATTTAGATAAAACCTCCCTCATTCATCTACTTCAAGAACAAAAAAAGATTCACTACAAAACCATAGTGGCTTCAGGTTTGCTACATCAATGTTCTTTTTCTTGTTCACCTTTACAGTCATTGCTTTCTGATCTCAAGTTGATACATGCAAGCCAACATTTCTTACTCCTGTTGTTCCAAGGAAAATCTGTACCAAAACAGTCACCTTACTCCTGACTTGCCTTGTTCTCTCGTCTGAAAAAAACTCCCTTTTCTGTATAGCTTTGGATTTACTTGTCCCTTCTGTAGTAATGTCTCTTTTATATCTATAAAAATTCCTGGAAGAAACTTTTGCTATCAATGAGTAAATAAGACATCTGAAAATTACTATATAGATTATTTATAAACCTGCCATGATGGAGAGTCACTTCAGACACTGACTCTTCTCATTTAAGTCTAAACAATAGTCCTGAAGATGAGACTAGACAGATACTGGTATAGATGACGTGTTCTAATGACAACTCTTCAAAATTCATTCTTTAATATCTGTCACTCTGCCCCAATTATTTGTTGTTTCAGAATATTTTTATAAATTTGATAATTTCTACAAATATACACAAAATCCTTATTAAATCCAATTCAAATATCCACACTAACTCCTACTCTTCTTCTTTCTTTCTTTCTTTTTTTCTTTCTTTCTTTCTTTTTTTTTTTTTTTTTGAGTCTGAATGCACTTTACTGTTCTGAGGCAGGAACTTTTATACATATAAGTTGGCATTACATTACTGAAGAAAAATGTATCCAGTGAAGTGTTTACAAAGAATGGTTACTATGAGTATCTGGCACAAGGAAATACAAAATCAATCAGGTATGATCTTCAGAGAATACACACAAAGCCATTGCATCCCTCTGTAGTTAATGATAAACTAGTAGTTCAAGAGTCCTTGGAAACTTTGTTATATCACTAGGTCTTTTGTTTATGCATAGTCCTTAACATCCTGCTTTCTTTTTGTGAGACTCTTTTAAGCTCATTTTGAAACTTTACCTAACTGATGCTTTCCATGTCAGGGTGCCAAAGCCACCTAGCCATACAATTGTATATATTGTTGGGAGGTTAATTTTTTAATGTATTTAAGTAATATCTGTATAGCTGATCAAAAGGCAAAGCAATGGATCTCTAGAAGATAAATCATGGCCAGTGCTGTAGCTCAAAGAAAGCTTAGCTTTAACACCTGAGTGCTCACAGCTTCTTTCTTAATACTTATATATTTCGATTTAATGTACTTTATTTAAAAAAAAATCCATTGAATTCAACTGATCCTGGCAAAACGTTCAGAGGTGTTACATCATCCCCTGTATTATGGGAACCTATCGGTAGCCATTTTAAAAAAACAAATAAAACTTCCTGTTTTCCAGAAGCCATTAATTGTCAGCATTGCCTTAGTCAGTAGTGGGGCTTCATGAGCTGCTCTGCCTTCCATGATGGAATATTGACTGACTTGGTCATGTGCAGGAAACCACAGGTGCTCTGTCATGTTCAGAAGACAGGAGTTCACAACACTTCTCCCCATCCTCTGTTTTTTTAAATTTATAATTATATGTCTACTTTGTTCATATTGCTAGAGCTTTGGGGCTGTAGTTGTGATTGTTCTTGATTTGTACATCTTATTTATGGCTTCTCACATAACAATTACTTATTCACAACACTTGTACTAGTTATGAATACTTTCAGTCACTGCTGTCCACTGTAAACAGAAGCTTGTCTCACCTATTTTGAAATCAGCATAGATTCCTGGCCATTAACATAAATATTGCATAGCAAGGTAGGTTGATATAGATTTTAGCAAAATAACTATAGTAGTTACTCTCTCTGTACCTAAAACCTCCCCCAGATTTGTGATTCTGACAACAATACCAACTTGTCTGTGGAAAGTGGTTGGTTAACCCAATGACTGTTATGCCATGCTGCCAAAGGTGGGATGTTTTCCCTATGGCCAGTCAGTATAGCAATGCAGGGTTCACCTCTTGGTCAATCAATTGATGAGTTTCTTTTCACGGTGGTTTGCATAGAATCTTCTGGTGTTCTGAAAGCTCACTAGTCAGGACAAAATGAATTAGTTACTAAAAGTTTGGATTCTTCATATTCTGAAACCAAAGCACATTGCATTTTTAACTATAGAGTCAAAATGTCTGACTTAAGAGGGTCATCAACCCCAATGGCCATAACATGGCTGAGTTTTCTTAGAAGCATTTTTCTGGGACTTGCATAGCAAATAACTCATATGGCAGCATGTCAAATATGTAACTGAAATTTTATGTAATGATACATCATTCATGAGAGCAATATTGTATCATTGAATCTAATATTTTTTTGAGAATCTCATTTTATTTAGCTTACAGATACAGGTTTTTATAAATATTTTCTGTAATTGTTAGTTTTGCTTGGTCCACTCCCTTTTCTCCTTATCCTCTATTCTTCTCCTAAACCTTTGCATCATGTGTATTATAGTATTTCCTCCAGTCCTGAGGCATCTTCCCCTTCTCCAACTCATGTGTCCTTTCTATCTTCCTAACTTCTATAGATACTCAAAATTAAACACAAAAATCTAAAGGTAGGAAACTAGCATCTCCATATGAAATTAAGACATATTGTGGGGGTTTGAAACACAGTAGCCACATAGTCTTAAATACTTGAATATTTATTCTCAAATTGCTATTCTCAAACAGTTTAGGAAGGTTTAAAAGGTCTTGTTGAAAGATACATGTCACTTGAGCTGAGCTAGGTGGTACCCATTTCTATTCCCACTTCCCTATCTCTGCTTTATGATTTTTGTCTCATGTAAGTCCCTGATTCAATGCTATGCCTACCTACAAGCTGCTATATTCCCCATACTTATACCCTAACTTGCTTTTATTTTTCAATGTGTTTTATAACAGCAATAAAAAAGTAACTAAGGTGAATCTCCAGCTTCCTCGGATTAAAGAATTGAAGCTGAGGGAATCTACTGATTCTGCAAATTGATCTATAATTTCTGCAGTGGATTCAATTTCCTCTTCTTTGGGTTCAATTTCCTCCCAATGAGATCCTGTGGAGCCCAAGGTAGTAGCCCTATAGTGGGTAGATATGAAATTTCCTTGGAAGGGCTAGCTTTTAACAGAGCTTTCAAGATTTGTAAGCACCTGATTCTCTGCTTGGAATTCTTCCCAGGTGCAGTGTAGTTATTTGACTTGGAACATTCCTGTCCAAGAAGGATTTTTTTAAGTATATTTATTTTATGTATATGAGTATAGGCACACCAGAAGAGGACAACAATTCCCATTACAAATGGTTGTGAGCCATCATGTGGTTGCTGGGAATTGAACTCAGGACCTTCAGAAGAGCATTCAGTGCTCTTAACCTCTGAGCCATCTCTCCAGCCCAGGAGGGATGTTTTTTTAAGGTGCAGGAAGTAAACAAAAATTTTGAGACCCAGTAAGTCTCTTAAGATAAAACTTAGAACTCTAAAACGGTGCTGAAGCTCATGTGATTCACAAGGATTTCCCCCCCACACACACCCAGGGTTATGTTAGTAGTTAGTGACTTGCCACCATACTGAGTAATATTTTCATATACACAACTTCCTTTAAATAATTCATAATTCTGTAAGTAGTTTGTCATTGGTACTTAGAGGTGGCCATAATAAATCATTGGTACATTAAGGTGTACCAGTTTGGATGGAACCTTTTTTGTGTGTGTCTATTTTAGTGACCTGTGGATATGACCACATATTACCCCAAGAAAAGATAAATGACCACTAACAAATAATAAAGTATTGTTTGTTTCTTTGTTCTTTAATTACATACTCTGTTAGTTAAGAAAACTAACTTAATTTCTGGGAGTTAATAGGGTTAACAAAATCTTTTAATTCTACATTGTTATAAAAAAGATCTAATTCATAAGTAAATGTAAAACAATGACCTTTTCATTTTCTCATGTCAATCCAGTTCCTATTTATTTTGTTGCCTAATGAATTTAAAGCATTTTTTGGTAAATAGAGAAAAATGGCATACAGGATGATATCATGCAAGGTTAGACAAAGTACACACATAGTAGTCTTGTAGAATTATATTAGACATTTGTCTATGCATCTACTAACATCTTAAGTTTACCGACTGTCTTAGTTAGTGTTTTACTGCTGTGAACAAACACTATGACCAATGCAAATTTTATAAATGACAACATTTAATTGGTGCTGGCTTACAGGATCAGTGGTTCAGTCCATTGTCATCAAGGCAGAAACATGGCAGCATCCAGGCAAATATGGTGTAGGAGGGGCTGAGAGTCTCTCTTCATCTGAAGGCTGCTAGTGGAAGATTGACTTCCAGGCAACTATGGTGAAGATCTTAAGCCCACACCCACAGTGACACACCTACTCCAACAAGGCCACACCTCCTAATAGTGCCACTCCCTGGGAAAAGCATATACAAACCATAACACCGACTATCCTCTGAGGTAAACAAGGTGCTAGGTTACACTTGATATCCTAAAAAGAAAAAAAAACAAAAACAAAAACAAAAACAAAAACAAAAACAAAAACAACAAGGGCTTTCAGGGTGTTGTTGGCTATACTGTTTCTTTCTTTTGCAATGTAAATTTAGCATCTGATAATGACTAGTACAAGAAAGCACATAATATTAAAATGAATTAAATCACAAGATTATATTCAGAATTTGTGTAATAAATAGCCTGAAAAATTAAGAAGTAGAATTAATATTTAAGACTTATATCCTATGCTAATGCAATGATACAAGAACAAATCCATTTACCACAGTCACACAATTCTACAAGAAACTGTGTAACCCTTCTCAGACCTAAAAATCTTCCTGTAGGGCCCAATGAACTTATTAAGATACCAAGAGCCTTGGGCTAAAGCCTTAGCTCTGTTACTTAATCACTTAGTATCTTGTGATAAGTTCAGAAAGGCCAGTTTTAAGCATATGTAAAATGAGAATGTCAGACCCTAGTTTGCACTTAGAATTTCTCCTTATGCAGTTTACCCATGTATACGCATGCCTGTCTTTTTTCTTGTTATTGTTGTTTGTCTCTTTTTCTTTTTGCACCAATTACTGTATGATACCTATAGACAAATAGACTGAAGAGAAGGGTGGGGCTAACCAGATGGCTCAACAAGTGATAGCATCTGCCAAAAAACTATGGCATGTAAGATTCAGAAATTACAGTAGATTCATTTTTAATGTGCATAGTTTAAGAAGGGAATCAACTCTTAAATATTTACCTCTGACTTCTATACACACACCATCTGTTCTAGTTTGGTCTCTGTTGCTGTGATAAATACCATAAACCAAAGACACCCGGTAAGGAACAGGTTTATCTCAGTTTACATTCAGTTTGCTTACATTCAGTCTATCATTGAAGGAAGCCAAGACATGAGTTCAAGGCAGGAACCTAGAGACAAGAACTGAAGCAGAGACCATGGAGAAGTGCTTTTGACTGGGTTTCTTTTCCTAACTTTTAAAATTACCTTCCTTATATAATGTAGTACCACCTAACTAGGGCTGCCACTGATCACTTCAGGCTATCTCTTTATACATCAATTATGAAGTGCCCAACAGACATGAGTTACACCAATCTGATAGTGATAATTTTTCCAGATACGAATAGTTCAAACCATGATTATCTCCCACACTGTGCCACACTTGTGCACATACACACATGTTCACATACCCATATTCATTGAATAAATAAAAATAAAATAAATTTTAAAGACTAAACTTCTATGCCATCATTTTGAATTGACTGGTACCATTTCAAAGTCAATGGCTTTCCTCCAAAAGCCTTCATTTACTGTTTATACTTGATACAGAGCACATACCACCTACAGCATATGTTAGCTCATACAAATTTG
This sequence comes from Apodemus agrarius, assembly GCA_964023405.1. NCBI lineage: Eukaryota > Metazoa > Chordata > Mammalia > Rodentia > Muridae > Apodemus > Apodemus agrarius. The sequence continues at coordinate 67,985,385 of OZ030016.1, forward strand.
GTATAAATGCTTCTCAGAGAGATTTGCTATTTCCCACATATCTGCCCTGATGAAAAAAAAATCCCTCTCTTCCAAGTCAAAGATTAAGGGAGAGCCTCCACCAAACTCCATCTGTGCTGCAGAGAAAAGTGATTTGCACTTGAAAGACCAGGTGGGACACTGGCCCTAGAATAGATCTTTCAGGAGTTTTCTAGTAGTCCATACACCTCACAGGATCCAGATTTCATTCAATATATAGTAAAAAACTGGAGTTCATTCATTAGTTTACATCCTTTTCCTTAACAAGCTTAGACTTTAGGTGGGTGGATTGTTTTGATGATTTTCTTTTTGTCAATTTTAGATATGTTTTGGAAAGAACATTACACAAAATGTGTTTATTTGGCAATTTCAGATATGATCTGAATATTAAAATGTAATAGAAAATCACACTGAGAGAGGACTCTAAAGCTTCTATGTTCACCACAATAGGAGGGCAGCTCTTCTATTACAGTGCACACAGGTGTAACGTTATACTTTGATTATCTGAGATTTCAAACCTCATTATGAGAAAGAAACATCTGATGGGACTTAGGTACTGTAAGACTGTTCAAGTAAATGTTGACTTAACTTTGTAGGCAATAAGCCACACTATAGACAATGAGTTTGTCTGTAAAATTAGATCAGTTATTTATTGCTCAAAAGTTAACAATAATCAATGATAATAAACACATTGATTGGGATTCCCAAGAACACCAAGCAGTGATTTTCAAAAACTGTCTTTATAGCTTTCTTGTTTTAAGTTTCTGGGTTTTTTCTTTTAACAATCAAGGATATTTCAGAAATACTAGACTCTGAATGTCCTCATGTTCTCTGTCTTCCCAATGTCTCATGTAAAGTCAAGGAGAGTGTCTGAGCAACATTATGGTAAGATCATGGTCAGGTGTCATTCTGCAGGAGAGCCTGCTGAAGGAAGCATCTGGAGTCGTCCTCTCTCATTCCATTTTCCTACATCAGCAAAGTGTAGGTCTTCCAGTCTATGTTTATGAACTCAGTAAGTTTCCTCCTATTCCTGCACATACATCATGACCCAGAATCAAATTGAGGAGGGAAGGGTTTATTCAGCTTACACTTCCACGTTGATATTCATCACCAGATGAAGTCAGGACTGGACCTCAAGCAGGTCAGGAAGCAGGATCTGATGCAGAGGTCATGGAGGGATGTTGCTTACTGGCTTACTTCCCTTGGCTTACTCAGCCTGCATTCTTATAGACACCAAGAATACCAGGCCAGGGATGGCACCACCCACAAGGGATCCTTCCTACTTGATCTAAATTGAGATAGCTGGGTTTCATGGAGGCATTTTCTCAACTGAAGCTCCTTTCTCTGTGATAACTCCAGGCTGTATCAAGTTGACCCAAACAAACAGCCAGCACAGGCCACAACCACCCTGCAGTGTCTTCTTTATTCCCCGAAGACACTAAACACTACTATGACAATTAACAAGCTAATTACTGAAGCTCTTTAGATTTTTTCCCATGGTGCAGCAGGGTTCCACACAATGTCTCATCTCTTGAGCGGCAATTGCTTGTTCACACTTTGTGTGTTTGTGTGTGTGTGTGTGTGTGTGTGTGTGTGTGTGATCCTTGGGTATGAAAGTCACTTACATTAATTATTGAAATGCTGTATAAAACACACCAAAATCTTCCCTCAAACCAATTTCCTTTCATTTTTCACAGTACATTTGGCAAGAGAAATTGTGTTTTATAGGATGAAAAAAAACCTCCATTCCACCAATTTCTAATTGTATGTAGATCCAGTTAAAGGAGCTATTTTTCCCCATAGCCAGATTTGTGGGCCATGGGAAAAAGTTGCTGTATAATGAATAATATGTAGCTAAGATTCATTTTCATCCTGTCCTTGTAAACATTCATTTGTGCAAATGTATATTTTCCATACAGAGAATGCAAATCATAAGTGCTATTCTGCTCTATTGGGTACAGTAAATTTGTGTTCTAAAAAAGTCCCCTAAATACATAATTTTCTACCAGCAAGGACTATCTTATTAAAAAGTCATTTTAGTTTACTGGATATTCCTTGAAAAATAACACTTATTAAATAACCAGCATCTCATTTGGCTAAGAAGTTTTGCTTTGTTTTTTTCTAGTAGTATAGTGACAGAAGAAAGCTCTAGCATGTGCCTCAGGTTTCCCAACGTGCTTTGCAGCCTCAGTAGCTACCAGCATCACAAAAGCAGTTAGTCCTCACAGAGACATAGGTTTATAGGTTGACAGATCCTTGGACAATGGAAGTACCACGTAAGCAGAGTATACTCATATTGTTTGAGGCTTATTTAAAAAAAAGAATAATAACTTTACTTCTTATGAAGATATCTGGACTTTTGATTTCAGTTTATTTTATTTCAACTTAGTATAATCCCATATGTTGGAAAATTAAAAGTATAAATAAGACTATGTACAAAATTATAATATTTGACAAAACAAAAAAATTTTTTGGACCATGCAGTGGTTGTTCCTTTGTAGCTGAAACTAATATGACATAAAACGTTTTCCTTATATTTTAATAAATACCATGGTTTATTAAATATGAAGCACTTATGGGCTCCCAGAGGACTTTCACTCTTTTTGTTAATTACAGTATAGTTGGATGAAATACCCTTATGTATCTGGCAGTAGAGCAGAGAATATGTAGAGAATCAATGCCCGGAATGAAACTATTGCCTCAGAAGGGTTCTTTATAGGTTAATTTCATATACTTTTAATGTTCTCTCCCAGGATTTGTTCCAACTGCCACCCCTCCCAATACAATACAGTAATGTTTTCTTTCCACCTAATAATCAATAGACTGAACAACTTATCTTTTGATACAAGAAGAGAAATCAGCATCTCAATGCAGCTTCATTTTTTACTTATACTATTTATAAATCAACTTGCCATTTTAAATATTTCATTTTTAACTTATAGACAATAATATCAGAAAGGCTCAGTGAATAAACTGTCCCAGCACAAGGTCCTAAGCTTCTGTGGAACCCACATTAGAAAGCAGGTATCTTTTCTTACTCCTGGAAAACTCGTTCTGGGAGGCAGAGAAAAAGGAAGAAGAGTTATAGGATCTTACTGGCCAGCCAATATTATAGGAAGATCAAGGTTCAGACATACTTTGTCTCAAAATATTAAGTGAGAAGCAATAGAAGAAACCTTGGGCACATACAAGCATATACATGCACATACACACATACACACATGTGCCCACAGAGTGAATACAGAAAAATTATAATAATAGGTAAGGGTAGTGATCTCTGCAACGACAGAAACAACTAGAGAAAACCCAACCAATGAAATTATAGAGTTATGGACTCCAATTCCCAATAGATACATCTACAAAAAGCTCCCATGCCAGTGAAACATTGGGGAAGACATGGTAGAAGGAGAGTAAGAGCCAAAGGATTAGCAACTTTCCTGTAAGGTTGTGAATCCTAATAAGTAACATCAGAATCTACACGCATTCAACATGACTTTGACTCCCCAATATGAGCAGAACAATATGCTACATGGGACAAAGAGAAACCCAGGCTGCCGACCCTTCACTAAGACCTACAGGCAGATGCGTAAAGCTCGAATGGAAGTGATTTTCCCCACCAAAGAGCATAACAATGGGTTGCTCGGTGTCAGCTAACATTTGGAAATATATACATATGTGCAAATACATATTGCATACAATAACAATTTATGGACAAAAGAGGCTATAAATCTGAAGGAGATTGGAAGGGTGTAAAGATAGGAAAGGGAATGAGAAATGTAATTAAATTACAATCTCAAAAACAATAGAAAAATTAGTTCTTTGTGAGGCTTAGGACTGACTGAATGTTCTCAAAATTATTAGTGGATTAGTTAACTTTTCTTGTTGCTAGAGTCTAATATTTGGCAAAAAGAAACATAAGGAGGACTCATTTATCTTGGCTTACAATGATTGGAAATGTGATCAATAATCACATGGAAGACAGTGTTTGGAGTAGGTATACAATGGCACACCACAGAAAACAATGAATGTAGGTACTCAGCCTTTTATTTTTATTCCAACCAGAACCAAATTCATGGAATGGTATGACCCTTATTTAGGCTTTGGCCTTCTCACTTCGATGGGCCTCTTTTAAAACATCCCTCAGAGACATGCCCAGGAGTTTGTTTCTATAACAATTCTCAATCCTACGACATTAACAGCAAAGCAAAGATAGCTCCTGTGAGCTGCCACCACATCTTCTTCCTGTTTAATTAATAAATGGTCTCATCATATACTTCCCATGAGTTCCTATTTGTCTTATATCCCTCCTCATAGCAATTTGCCAAACTTTAATGCTGTAGCATGAAAGTTAAGTTTTTTCCTAATTACATGAAATACAACTTTAAAGATGTAAACATAATATGCATATTTAAAAAACTTGATTAGTTGTGGAAGTCATTGTCTTTATAATATTTTCATAGTAAGAGAGCTAAGCATTTTTTTCTGATTTTTATTTGTTTGATTACTTTAGGTAACTTTTGTCCATTGATATTTCCTTTTCTTTTTTTTTTTGACAGTTATTAAGTTATTTATTTCTTTTTCACTTTTTTTTCCTTATTTTTTTCCTTTTTTTTATTTTCTATATTCTATGTTTACATTCCAAAGGATTTCCCCTTTCCCAGTTCCCACCCACCATAGTTCCCATAGTTCCTCCCCCCCCCAACTGTTCCCCAATCATTCCCCCTCCCCCCTCGGTTTCTTTACTAAACTGGATGCAATCTTTACAGGCCCATGGTCCTCTCCTTTCTTCTTCTTGGGAATCATTTGACTTGCTATTTGTGTCTTGAGTATTTAGGGCTTCTAGGCTCATTAATATCCACTTATCAGTGATTGCATTTCATGTGCATTCTTTTGTGATTGGGTTAATTCACTCAGGATGATATTTTCCAGGTCTAACCATTTACCTACAAATTGCATGAATTCATTATTTTTAATTGCTGAGTAGTATTCCATTGTATAAATATACCACATTTTCTGTATCCATTCCTCCTTTGAGGGATATTTGGGCTCCTTCTAATTTCTGGCTATTATAAACAAGGCTGCTATAAACATAGTGGAGCATGTGTCATTATTGCATGCAGGGGAATCCTCTGGGTATATGCCCAGGAGTGGTATGCCAGGGTCCTCTGGAAGGGATATGCCCAATTTTCTGAGGAACCGCCAAACTGATTTCCAGAGCGGTTTTACCATTTTGCAATCCCACCAACAGTGGAGGAGTGTTCCTCTTTCTACACATCCTCGCCAGCACTTGATGTCTCTTGAGTTTTTAATCTTAGCCATTCTGACTGGTGTGAGGTGGAATCTCAGGGTTGTTTTGATTTGCATTTCCCTGATGACTAATGATGTTGAACATCTTTTAAGGTGTTTCTCGGCCATCCGAATTTCTTCTGGTGAAAATTCTTTGTTTAGCTCTGTACCCCATTTTTTGATAGGGTTATTTGTTTCTTTGCGGTCTAACTTCTTGAGTTCTTTGTATATATTGGATATTAGCCCTCTGTCGGATGTGGGGTTAGTGAAGATCTTTTCCCACTTTGTTGGTTGCCGTTTTGTCCTTCTGACAGTGTCCTTTGCTTTGCAGAAACTTTGTAATTTTATGAGGTCCCATTTGTCGATTCTTGATCTTAGAGCATAAGCTATTGGTGTTCTGTTCAGGAACTTTTCCCCTGTGCCCAAGTACTCCAGGGTCTTCCCAAGTTTCTTTTCTAATAGTTTCAGTGTGTCTGGTTTTATGTGAAGGTCCTTGATCCACTTGGAGTTGATCTTAGTGCAAAGAGATAAGAGTGGGTCAATTCGCATTCTTCTGCATGTTGACCTCCAGTTGAACCAGCACCATTTGTTGAAAAGGCTATCTTTAGTCCACTGAATGGTTGTGGCTCCTTTATCAAAGATCAAGTGACCATAAGTCTGTGGGTTCATTTCTGGGTCTTCAATCCTGTTCCATTGGTCTGCTTGCCTGTTGCTATACCAATACCATGCAGTTTTTAACACAATTGCTCTGTAGTACTGCTTGAGGTCAGGGATATTGATTCCCCCAGAAGTCCTTTTATTTTTGAGAATAGTTTTAGCTATCCTGGGTTTTTTGTTGCTCCAGATGAATTTAAGAATTGCTCTTTCTAGATCTATGAAGAATTGAGTTGGGATTTTGATGGGGATTGCATTGAATCTGTAGATTGCTTTTGGCAAGATGGCCATTTTTACTATATTGATCCTGCCAATCCAGGAGCAAGAAATATTTTTCCATCTTCTGAGGTCTTCTTCGATTTCTTTCTCCAAGGACTTGAAGTTCCTGTTGTAGAGATCTTTCGCTTGTTTGGTTAGAGTTACGCCAAGATACTTTATGTTGTTTGTGGCTATTGTGAAGGGTGTTATTTCCTTAATTTCTTTCTCTGCCTGCTTGTCCTTTGAGTACAAGAAGGCCACTGACTTGCTTGAGTTAATTTTATACCCGGCCACTTTGCTGAAGTTGTTTATCAGCTGTAGAAGTTCTCTGGTGGAGTTTTTTGGGTCGCTTAAGTAGACTATCATATCATATGCAAATAATGATACTTTGACTTCTTCCTTTCCAATTTGTATCCCTGTGACTTCCTTATGTTGTCTAATTGCTCCCGCTAGAACTTCAAGTACTATATTGAAAAGATATGGAGAGAGAGGGCAGCCTTGTCTAGTCCCTGATTTTAGTGGGATTGCTTCAAGTTTCTCTCCATTTATTTTGATGTTGGCTACTGGTTTGCTGTAGATTGCTTTTACTATGTTTAGGTATGGGCCTTGAATTCCTGCTCTTTCCAAGACTTTTAGCATGAAAGGATGCTGAATTTTGTCGAATGCTTTTTCAGCATCTAATGAGATGACCATGTGGTTTTTTTTCTTTCAGTTTGTTTATGTAGTGGATTACATTGATGGATTTCCATATATTGAACCATCCTGCATCCCTGGGATGAAGCCTACTTGATCATGGTGGATGATCGTTTTGATGTGCTCTTGGATTCGGTTAGCAAGAATTTTATTTAGTATTTTTGCATCTATATTCATAAGAGAAATTGACCTGTAGTTCTCTTTCTTTGTTGGATCTTTTTGTGGTTTAAGTATTAGCGTAATTGTGGCTTCGAAGAATGAGTTGGGCAGTGTCCCTTCTGTCTCTATTTTGTGGAATAGTTTGAAGAGTATTGGTGTTAAGTCTTCTTTGAAGGTCTGGTAGAATTCTGCACTAAAACCATCTGGTCCCGTACTTTTCTTGGTTGGGAGGCTTTCTATAACCCCTTCTATTTCCTTAGGGGTTATGGGACTATTTAGCTGATCTACTTGATGCTGATTTAATTTTGGTATTTGATATCTGTCTAGGAAATTGTCCATTTCCTCCAGATTCTCCAGTTGTTTTGAGTATAGACCTTTGTAGTAGGATCTGATGATCTTTTGAATTTCCTCGGTTTCTGTTGTTATGTCTCCCTTTTCATTTCTAATTTTGTTAATTTGTATACTGTCTCTGTGTCCTTTGGTTTGTCTGGCTAAGGGTTTATCTATCTTGTTGATTTTCTCAAAGAACCAGCTCCTGGTCTTGTTGATTCTTTGTATGGTTCTCTTTGTTTCTATTTGATTGATTTCAGCCCTGAGTTTGATGATTTCTTGTCTTCTACTCCTCCTGGGTGAATTAACTTATTTTTCTTCCAGGGCTTTAAGGTGTGCCATTAAGCTGCTAGTGTATGCTCTCTCCAGTTTCTTTTTTGATGCACTTAGAGCTATGAGTTTTCCTCTTAGCACTGCTTTCATTGTGTCCCATAGATTTGGGTAGGTTGTACCTTCATTTTCATTGAATTCTAAAAAGTCTTTGATTTCTTTTTTTATTTCTTCCTTGACCAAGGTATCATTGAGTAGAGTATTGTTCAGTTTCCACGTGTATGTGGGCTTTCTGTTGTTTTTGTTGTTATTGAAGACCACTCTTACTCCATGGTGATCTGATAGGAGGCATGGGATTAGCTCGATCTTCTTGTTGTTGACATCTCTCTTGTGACCAAATATATGGTCTATTTTGGAGAAGGTACCATGTGGAGCTGAGAAAAAGGTATATTCTTTAGCTTTAGGATGAAATGTTCTATATATATCTGTTAAATCCAATTGGTCCAGAGTTTCAATTAGTTTCACTGTGTCCCTGTTTAGTTTCTGCTTTCCTGATCGGTCCATTGAGGAGAGTGGAGTGTTGAAGTCACCCACAATTATTGTGTTAGGTGTAATGTGTGCGTTAAGCTTTAGTAAGTTTTCTTTTACGAATGAGGGTGCCCTTGCATTTGGAGCATAGATGTTCAGTACTGAGAGCTCTTCTTGGTGGATTTTCCCTTTGGCCAGCAAGAAGTGACCTTCTGAGTCTCTTTTGATGATTTTAGGTTGGAAGTCAATTTTATCTGATATTAGAATGGCTACTCCAGCTTGTTTCCTGAGACTGTTTGCTTGTAAAATTGTCTTCCAGCCTTTTACTCTAAGGCAGTGTTTGTCTTTAACACTGAGATGTGTTTCCTGTATGCAGCAAAATGTAGGGTCCTGTTTCCGTATCCAGTCTGTTAATCTATGTCTTTTTATTGGGGAATTGAGTCCATTGATGTTAAGAGATATTAAGGAATAGTAATTATTTCCTCCAGACATTTTTGAAATTATATTTATTTATTTTATTTATTTTTTTATATTCGAGAGGTTACCTTCTTTTGGGTTTGATGAGAGGAGGTTTCTATCTTGCTTCTTCCTGGGTGTAGTTTCCGTCCTTGTCTTGGTGTTTTCCCCCTATTATCCTTTGTAGGGCTGGATTTGTGGAAAGATATCGTGCAAATTTGGTTTTGTCATGGAATACCTTGATGTCTTCATTTATGGCGATTGAGAGCTTTGCTGGGTAAAGTAGTTTTGGCTGAAGTTTGTGTTCTCTTAGAGTTTGCATTATATCTGCCCAGGATCTTCTAGCTTTCATGGTCTCAGGTGAGAAGTCTGGTGTTATTCTGATAGGTCTTCCTTTATAAGTTCCTTGGCCTTTTTCTCTTGCTGCCTTTAATATTCTTTCTTTGTTTAGTACATTTGGAGTTTTGATTATTATGTGACGGGATGTATTTCTGTTCTGATCCTGTCTGTTTGGGGTTCTGTATGCTTCTTGTATATTCATGGGCATCTCTCTCTTTAGGTTGGGGAAGTTTTCTTCCATAATTTTGTAGAAGATATTTGCTGGCCCTTTAACTTGTACATCTTCATTCTAGTCTTTACCTATAATCCTTAGGTTTGGTCTTCTCATTGTGTCCTGGATTTCCTGGATGTTTTGGGTTACAGCCTTTTTGCATTTAGTATTTTCTTTGACTGTTGAATCAATGGTTCCTATGGTATCTTCGGCTTCTGATATTCTGTCTTCTATCTCTTGTATTCTATTGTTGATACTTGGGTCTATGGCCCCTGATTTCTTCCCAAGGTTTTCTATCTCCAATGTTGTCTCCCTCTGCAATTTCTTAGTTGTTTCTACTTCTGTTTTTAGTACCTGGATGGATGTGCTCAGATCTTTCGCTTGCTTGATTGTGTTTTCATGTATTTCTTTAAGAGATTTTTGTGTTTCCTCTTTCATAGCTTCTACTTGTTGGCCCACGTTCTTCTGTATTTCTTTAAGTGATTTTTGTCTTTCTTCCTTATTGTCTTTTTCTTTTTGATCCATCTTCTCCTGCATTTCTTGAAGTGATTTTTGTATTTGCCTTGTAAAGGCTTCTAACTTTTGATCCATTTTCTCCTCTATTTCTTTACGAGATTTTTCTATGTGTTCAGCTACCAGCATCCTGACCAGTGATTTTATATCCAAATCTTGTTTTTCTGGTGTTTTGGGGTATCCAGGGCTTCCTGTTGTTGGCGAACTGGGTTCAGATGCTGTCATGTTGCCTTGATTTCTGTTAGTGACATTCCTTCGTTTACCTTTTGCCATCTGGTTATTTCTGGTGTTAGTTGACCTTGTTGTCACTGGCTGGTGTTTGAATCTCCTGTGAGGCTGGGCTTACCTGTTGTTTCTCTACTGGTGGTTATGCGTGATTGCTGCTCAATGGGATCAGGAGCTGGCTTCCACCCGCTGACTTTGTGCACTGCCTGAGGTCTCCGGGAAGTGTGGGGGAGTGCAGCAGAGCCTCGGCAGGTGCTGCTGGGCCTGCCTAGTAGCAAGAGCCTAGCAGATCCCCCCACGTGGTAGCCCCTGATTGAATCTGTCTACCTGTGCCTTTCCAGCTGTGTCCTGATTGCAATATGGAGGCCTGCTGCTATCGCTGGTCCGGGGTCCTGGGGAGCTGGGTGGTTCCGGCTGCCTCGGTGCAAGGCCTAAGCTCACAGGGACGTGCTGCAGAGCCTAGGCGCCTGGGCCAGCCTGTGGGCGAGAGCTTAGCGGCTCTCCCTGCTCTAGTCCCAGACGGAGTCCCTACCTGCACCTTTCCAGCTGTGTCCTGGTTGCAATATGGAGGCCTGCTGCTATCGCTGGTCCGGGGTCCTGGGGAGCTGGGTGGTTCCGGATGCCTGGGTGCACGGCCTAAGCTCGCAGGGACGTGCTGCAGGGCTTAGGCGCCTGGGCCCGCCTTGATATTTCCTTTTCAATAGAAAAACTTTTCTCATTTCTATTTGAATTTAGGGGACAGTGTTTTTTATATTTTTTCCAAAATACTGGAGGAATAGCTCGTCTATAATTCAAGTTTCAGAGGATTTGAGTCTTATGGCTTGAATAGACACTAAGAACATATACATGGTATATATGTGTTCATGCAAGCAAAACACTCATAAATTGAAATAAATGGAAAAAATATACAGGTAAAATTAAAATTAAATTAAATTCCTTTCAGGTGCTAACATACTTGAATGAGTCAATTAGCTGTTTTAGACTTTACTTAAGACACAGCTTAATTATATAGGTCTTTTTTTTAACTTTTTTTTAATTTTTATTTTCTATATTCTATGTTTACATTCCAAAGGCTTTCCCCTTTCCCAGTTACCCCCCAACCATATCACATATATCTTTTTTTTCTTTTTTTATTTTATTTTCTATATTCTATGTTTACATTCCAAAGGCTTTCCCCTTTCCCAGTTCCCACCCACCATAGTTCCCATAGTTCCTCTCCCCCCCCCAATTGTTCGTCTTTTAGTTAGGGTTTCCACTGCTGTAAAGAGACACCATGACCAAGGAAACTGTTTTTTTTTATTTAATTTTTATTTTCTATATTCTATGTTTACATTCCAAAGGCTTTCCCCTTTCCCAGTTCCCCCCCACCATATGTCCCATAATTCCTCTCCCCCCCCCCTATTCCTCAATCATTCCCCCCTCCCACGATTTCTCTGTTCTGGGTCTACAATACTGGATCCAATCTTTACAGGCCCAGGGTCCTCTCCTTTCTTCTTCTTGGGAGTCATTTGACTTGCTAATTGTGCCTTGAGTATTTAGGGCTTCTGGGCTCATTAATATCCACTTATCAGTGATTGCATTTCATGTGTATTCTTTTGTGATTGGGTTAGCTCACTTAGGATGATATTTTCCAGATCTAACCATTTACCTACGAATTGCATGAGTTCATTATTTTTAATTGCTGAGTAGTACTCCATTGTATAAATATACCACATTTTCTGTATCCATTCCTCTTTTGAGGAATATCTGGGCTCCTTCCAATTTCTGGCTATTATAAACAAAGGACTACATTGAATTGGGGCTGCTTAGAAGTCCAGAGGTTTAGTCCATTATCATCAAGGCAGGAAGCCTGAAAGCTTCCAGGAAGTAATGGCTCTGGTGGAGCTCAGAGTTCTACTTCTTGGTTATTTATTTATTTATTTATTTATTTATTTTTATTTTATTAGATATATTCTTTATTTACATTTCAAATGTTGCCTCCTTTCCTGGTTTCACACTGGAAAATCCCCTAAAGCACGCCCCTCCCCCCCAATCCACCCACTCCTGCTTCCCTGTCCTGGCATTTCCCAATACTGGGGCATCTACCCTTCTCAGAACAAAGGGTCTCTCCTCCCTTTGATGTCCAACAAGGCCATCCTCTGCTACATATATAGCTGGAGCCATGGGTCCCTCCATGTGTACTCCTTGGTTGGTAGTTTAGTCCCTGGGTGCTCTGGGGGTACTGGATGCTTCATATAATTGTTCCTCCTATGGTGCTGCAAACCACTTCAGCACCTTGGGTCCTTTTTCTAGCTCATCCACTGGGGACCCTGTACTCAGTTTAATGATTGGCTGAGAGAGGCCTCTCTGTATTTGAAGTCAAAAAGAAGACTGGCTCCCATGTGGCTAGGAGGAATGTCTCCAAGCCCATCTCCACAGTGACATACTTCCTTCAACAAGGCCATACAGCTTCCAACAAGGCCACACTTCGTAATAGTGCCACTGCCTCGACCAAGCATATGCCAGCCATGGCAATAGCTCTTTTATTTTGTGTATCTTGGCTCAATTAAAGCAGCATTATATCAATTTTAATGTGTCTAACACTTGTCACTCACTTTGAATATTTTCTATTTGTATCTTCCAGGACATACACAGTCCATTTATTTTTCATTAAAATGAAAGAAGAAAAGTTCAATATGATCATTAACTAAAATGTGAAGAAATTCAATATATTCACAACTGACATTTCATTTATCTGGAAATCTTGGCTGATGTAAATGATATTCATTTTCCACATCTGAAATACTGGACTTCTTACTGCACCTATCCAGATACATTTAATGAGGACTCCATAGTCTCATTAACTCAATCATTTTTCTGTCTGTCATGGTAATTTTAATTCCTTCCATCCACTGTGATGCTTATCATGAATTTGTTACACTTACCAATGTATTCTCATGTTCAGAAATAAAATAAGTAACTGGACATTTTACTCATGACCTTCGTTAGGCTACCTTCTCACATTCCTCATGTGGATTGGTTTCAAGCTAAGAATAATGATACTAATAAGAATAATTATATTCCAAAAATAATTATAATCCTATTTTTAATCAATAATAGAGAATGGATTTTGCACAAGGCCATTTTAATCTCTACCGTTATAATTATATTTTTCTAAGACTTAATTTGGCTTTATTTAAACATTTAACTTTAAATCAATTCTTTCATTTCTAAATAATATAATGATGACATATCATTTAAAATATTACATTCAAACCTGCTTCCCAAAATCATAATTTGTGTATCAAATTATTTACACTTAATTAATTTTGTTTAACTGTATCCACTAACTCCAGTAAATGTCAGATTGTGTTTTACTTATATTTTCTGCTAAAACTCAGCACTTAAAACTGGGCCAAGCACAATATAATTGCTACAAAAAATGTGATTTATCCATTCAGTAAATTGAGAAATCCCTGTTTACCTTTTATGTGTTGAGATTCAGTATTAAGTAGCATATGATTCATGAAAAGCTCTGAACCAATTTAAATACCGTTGAGCTTATCTTTGCTCTCATGTTATGGCTAGTTAAATCAGCTAGGAAGATTACTGCAGTCTGAAGGTGGTTATACAGCAGTTATGGCTGTGTTTAGATACAGCGAACTTCCTTGAGGATTTAAAGCAGATCTCAATCTTAGTAACAACTATTTTCTCTTTTGTTTGAGTCCTTTTTAATTTTCCTCTGTCTAATGACCTAAATTAACAAAAGTTGACTATTTGCTACTTATATATGAAACATTTTTTCAGGTATAACAGTAATCATATTTATGTATGTGTCTTTGCATCCTTTTCGTATATGTAACTTATCATGAATGAATCTATATTTAATTTAAGAGCAATTTAAAAACCATTCTATGTCTCAGTAATTAATATATAATTTGTCTTTCTGGGTTTTTTGATTTACTAAAATGGAATGACATTATTTGTGGTCATCCCTAGAACATTAGTTTCATACTATTCTGAAGACACATGTATAATTTCGCTTTGCTGAAGCTCATTTGTAGTAGTTGCTGTAAATATTTTCCATGTTAACTTTCTGATGTTTTCTTGCTAGCTGAGAAATATTGCTCTATTCATCTTGCCATTGTCTTCTCATACTTGATAGGACTTTTTTCACATTGTTTCTAAAAATGTAAAAACTTATTTGGTTGTCTTTTGACTGTTCTATTAATTCTTAATTTCAAGACTTCTTCAGTTTACACATATTGGCATGTAGTCACACACACACATTATTCCAGGTGCTATGTTTAATTTATTGTATTATTTTTATAATTATAATTTCATTTAATATTTTAATGAATCCATTGAAGGGATATTTATTTAGCTATTCTTCATTCTAACTTGTAAAATGTAATTAGCTTTTAAAATAATTTTAAATTTTATTTTTCATGTATGTTTTTTTAGATGTATGTGTATCTGTACAATACTTGTATCCTTGGTGCCTATGGAATCCAGAAAAGGGAGTCAGATCTTTTAGGACTGGAGTTACAAATGGTTTTAAGTTGTCATGTGGGTGCTGGGAATCAAACCTAGGTCATCTGGAAAAGCAACAAGTGTTCTTAACTACCAAGACATCTCTCCAGTCCCTAGTTTGCTCCAGTCCATAATTTTTAATACTACACTAATCACATTAAGCAAGGGGTTTCATCTGACAGTTCTGTACATGCATATAAAGAAATCTGATCATATTCATCCCCTTTATTTCCTTTTCTTCCATTGGACTTAAAATGTGGACACCCACCAGAAAAACTTGTTCTTCTTACTAAACCCCAACTTAATTCGAGGACCTCAGGATTGTTTCCAGTCTGTTCCTAAAGATATCTTGATGCTATGTCAATGTTTATGCTTTCTACATTTATTTATCCCTCCTTTTCTTTTTGACCTTTTGTTTATTGCCATCACTTGTGTCCCTTCAACTGTTTGAGCTATTTAATTTATTTGATGCTTAATGATTTTCTATAGTTTGTGATGAGCAAAAAGTATTCTAGATGCCACATTGCTTAGATAATTTTTATAGGAGCTAAGTTCTTTTTGGCAAGAATAGCATTCATATGTGGAAACCTCACTCAGTGTTAGAAATCAAACTATCATAAATCTATTTCAAATCCTAGAATATTTACTTCATTTGTATCTCCTACAATTATTATACAGGTAGACTTCAATAAATTATGCAATGTGTGTGTGTGTGTGTGTGTGTGTGTGTGTTGTGAATCCGTGGGCTTGTTAAATATTAACCATCTGCTATGTGATAAGATTCTTTCATATTAGCATATTTACCTTTTCATTTGGACTGTTGTATCTGTAATGGCATGAAAGTATGTATGATTATTATCTTAAAAATTGTATTATGTATACTTAATTACATTTGTTTATGAAATATTTTCCTATTTATCTCAGAATAGCCACTAACTATGTAACTGATGATAATATTAAAGTTGTGACATCCCGCCTCTATGTCAAGAGTGCTGAGATTGCAGGCATACACCACCCTACCCTATGAATGCTACACTGAGGATTGCCCTAATGCTTCATGCACATGAGGCCTGCATTCTGCCTGATGAGCTACATGCCCAGAATAAATTAGTCCTTCTCAAGTACATACCTTGTTTATTTCCTACTGATTACTATGAAGAAAATAATCTTACAATTAAAAATTATAAAATAGATAAACTGGTCACAATCCTTAACAACAGGCAAAGGAATAAATACAGTTCCTCTGATTAAGAAGAAAGGGATGAACGTGCCTGAAGAATTCAGATGTCAACATTAGCTTTGAACTACAGAATGGCTGCTATTTACAATGGGAACAAAAATTAGTTGGAAGTCCCAAATTGAGAAAAAAAGAAATCAAATCTGTGAATTAGTCACACATTACAACAAGCATCCAAAAACTAATATATGAGAAATGGGGACATGAATGCCAACTCATCCTCGGCTACACTGTGAGTTTGAGGTCACCATGGCATAAAGAAAACCTGCTATATAAAAAAGAACAAAAGGGATGTAAATATGAAACATATTCCAAATTTAATTATTTCTTTCTTTTGTTTTGTTTTGTTTTCTATATTCTTTGTTTACATTCCAAAGGTTTTCCCCTTTCCCAGTTCCCCCCTCACCATATGCCCCATAAGTCCTCTTCCCTGTGCCCATTCCCCAATAACCCGCCATCATTTATTTCTCTGTTCTGCCACTCTTCTACAAATCTGAATGCAGTCTTTTCAGGACCAGGGTCCTCTCATTCCTTCTCCTTGGGAATATTTTGATTTGCTAATTGTGCCTCGAGTATTCAGAGCTTCTGGGCTAATTAATGTCCACTTATCAGTGATTGCATTTCATGTATATTCTTTTGTGATTGGGTTAACTCACTTAGGATGATATTTTCCAGATCCAACCATTTGCCTAAAAATTGCATGAGTTCATTATTTTTAATTGCTGAGTAGTATTCCACTGTATAAATACACCACATTTTCTGTATCCATTCCTCCTTTGAGGGACATCTGGGCTCTTTCCAACTTCCGGCTATCATAAATAAGGCTGCTCTGAACATAGTAGAGCATGTGTCTTGCATGCAGGGGAATCCTCTGGGTATATGCCCAGGAGTGGTATGACAGGGTCCTCTGGAACTGTCATGCCCAATTTTCTGAGGAACAGCGAGACTGATTTCCATAGTCTGTGTACCATCTTGCAATCCCACCAACAGTGGAGGAGTGTTCCTCTTTCTCCACATCCTTGCCAGCAACTGTTGTCTCTTGAGTTTTTAATCTTAGCCATTCTGACTGGTGTGAGGTGGAATCTCAGGGTTGTTTTGATTTGCATTTCCCTGATGACTAATGATGTTGAACATCTCTTAAGGTGCTTCTCTGCCATCTGAATTTCTTCAGGTGAAAATTCTTTGTTTAGCTCTGTACCCCATTTTTAATAGGGTTATTTGGTTCTTTGGGGTCTAACATCTTGAGTTTTTTGTATATAGTGGATATTAGCCCTCTGTCGGATCTGGGGTTGGTGAAGATCTTTCCCAATTAGTTGGTTGCCCTTTTGTCCTTCTGACAGTGTCCTTTGCCTTGCAGAAACTTTGTAAATTTATGAGGTCCCATTTGTCAATTCTTGATCTTAGAGCATAAGCTATTGCTATTCTGTTCAGGAACTTTCACCCTGTGCCCATGTCTTCCAGGTTCTTCTCCAGTCTCTTTTCTATTAGTTTCAGTGTGTCTGGTTTTATGTGGAGGTCCTTGACCCACTTGGAGTTGATCTTAGTACAAGGAAGTAAGAGTGGGTCAGTTCTCATTCTTCTGCATGTTGACCTCTAGGTGAACCAGCACCATTTGTTGAAAAGACTATCTTTTTTCCACTGGATGGCTGTAGCTTCTTTATTAAAGATCAAATGACCATAACTCTGTGGGTTCATTTCTGGGTCTTCAATTCTATTCCATTGATCGACTTGCCTGTCCCTGTACCAATACCATGCATTTTTAACACAATTGCTCTGTAGTACTGCTTGAGGTCAGGGATATTGATTCCTCCAGAAGTCCTTTCATTGTTGAGAACAGTTTTAGCTCTCCTGGGTTTTTTGTTACTCCAGATGAATTTGAGAATTGCTCTTTCTAGATCTATGAAGAATTGATTTGGGATATTGATTGGGATTGCACTGAATCGGTAGATTGCTTTTGGCAAGATGACCATTTTTACTATTTTGATCCTGCCAATCCAAGAGCATGAAATATTTTTCCATCTTCTGAGGTCTCTTTCCATTTATTTCTTTAAGTACTTGAAGGTCCTGTCATACAGATCTTTCACTTGTTTGGTTAGAGTCACAACAAGGTATTTTATATTGTTTGTGGCTATTGTGAAGGGTGTTATTTCCCTAACTTCTCTCTCAGCCTGCTTGTCCTTTGAGTTTAGGAAGGCTACTGATTTGCTTGAGTTGATTTTATAACCTGCCACTTTGCTGAAGTTGTTTATCAGCTGTTTATCTGGTGGAGTTTTTTGGGTCACTTAAGTATACTATCATATCATCTGCAAATAGTGAAAGTTTTACTTCTTCCTTTCCAATTTGTATCCCTTTGACTTCCTTATGTTGTCTAATTACTCTAGCTAGAACTTCAAGTACTATATTGAAAAGATAAGGAGAAAGAGGCAGCCTTGTCTAGTCCCTGATTTTAGTGGGATTGCTTCAAGTTTCTCTCCATTTAATTTGATGTTGGCTACTGGTTTGTTGTATTTTGCTTTTACTATGTTTAGGTACAGGCCTTGAATTCCTGCTCTTTCCAAAATTTTTAGCATGAAAGGATGCTGAATTTTGTCAAATGCTTTTTCACCATCTAATGAAATAACCATGTGGTTTTTTTCTTTGTTTGTTTATGTAGTGGATCACATTAATTGATTTCCATATATTGAACCATCCCTGCATCCCTGGGATGAATCCTACTTGATCATGGTAAATAATGGTTTTGATGTGTTCTTAGATTCCATTGTCGTTGATATTCTTAAGGGATATTGGCCTGTAGTTCTCCTTCTTTTTTTGGATCTTTGTGTGGTTTTGGTATAAGGATAATTGTGGCTTCATACAGTGATTTGGGTAGTTCTGTTTCTATTTTCTGGAATAGTTTGAAGAGTATTGGTATTAGGTCTTCTTTGAAGGTCTGATAGAATTCTGCACTAAAACCATCTGGGCCCGTACTTTTTTTAGGTGGATTACTTTCTATAACTCCTTCTATTTCTCTAGGGGTTATGGGACTGTTTTACTGATCTAATTGATCCTGATTTAATTTTGATATTTGGTATCTCTCTAGAAAATTGTCCATTTCCTCCAGAATCTTCAGTTGTGTTGAGTAAAGTCTTTTGTAGTAGAATCTGATAATTTATTGAATTTCCTCAGTTTCTGTGGTTATATGCCCCTTTTCATTTCTAATTTTGCTAATTTGGATACTGTGTCTGTGCCCATTGGTTAGTCTGGCTATGGGTTTATCTATCTTGTTGATTTTCTCAAAGAACCAGCTTCTGGTTTTGTTGATTCCTTGTATGGTTCTCTTTGTTTCTACTTGATTGATTTCAGCCCTGAGTTTGATGATTTCCTGTCTTCTACTCCTCCTGGGTGAATTAGCTTTGTTTTTGTTTCAGGGCTTTCAGGTGTGCCATTAAGCTGCTAGTGTATGCTCTCTCCAGTTTCTTTTTGGAGGCACTCAAAGCTATGAGTTTTCCTCTTAGCACTGCTTTCATTGTGTCCCATAGAATTGGGTAGGTTGTACCTTTCATTTTCATTGAATTCTAAAAAGTCTTTGATTTCTTTCTTTATTTCTTCCTTGACCCAGGTGTCATTGAGTAGAATATTGTTCAGTTTCCATGTGTATGTGGGATTTCTGTTGTTTTTCTTGCTATTGAAAACCACTTTTACTCCATAGTGATCTGATAGGAGGCATGGGATTAGTTAGATCTTCTTGTATTTGTTGAGGTCTGTCTTGTGACCAATTATATGATTGATTTTGGAGAAGGTACCATGAGGTGTTGAGATAAAGGTATATTCTTTTGCTTTAGGATGAAATGTTCTCTCTCTCTACATATATATATATGTATATATATATGTATATATATGTTAAATCCAATTGGTCAATATCCCTTAAGGTTGTGTAAATTTGGTTTTGTCAGAGAATATCCTGGTTTCTCCCTCTATGGTGATTGAGAGTTTTGCTGGCTTTTGTGTTCTCTTAGCGTCTGCATTAGATCTGCCCAGGATCTTCTAGCTTTCATGGTCTCGGGTGAGAAGTCTGGTGTAATTCTGATAGGTATTCCTTTATATGTTACTTGGCCTTTTTCTCTTACTGCTTTTAATATTCTTTCTTTCTTTAGTACATTTGGGGTTTTGATTATTATGTGACGGGAGTTATTTATGTTCTGGTCCAGTCTGTTTGGAGTTCCGTAGACTTCTTGTATATTCATGGGCATCTCCCTCTTTAGGTTAGGGAAGTTTTCTTTCATAATTTTGTTGAAGATATTTGCTGGCCCTTTAAGTAGTAAATCTTCATTCTTTTCTATACCTATAATTCTTAGGTTTGGTCTTCTCATTGTGTCCTGGATTTCTTGAATGTTTTGCATTATAAGCTTTTTGCATTTTGCATTTTCTTTTATTATTGAGCCCATGGTTCCTAAGGTATCTTCGGCATCTGAGATTCTTTCTTTTATCTCTTGTATTCTGTTGTTGATATTTGCATCTATGGTCCCTGATTTTTTCCCAAGGTTTTCTCTCCCCAAAGTTGTCTCGCTTTGTGATTTATTAGTTGTTTCTACTTCTGTTTTTAGGTCCTGGATGGTTTTGCTCATATCCTTCACTTGCTTGTTCATGTTTTCATGTAGATCTTTGATAAATTTTTGTGTTTCCTCTTTCATGACTTCTGCCTGTTGACCCAAGTTTTCCAATATTCTTTTAAGTGATTTTTGCATTTCCTACCTATTGTCTTCTATCTTTTGATCTGTATTCTCCTGAATTTCTTTAATTGATTTTTGTGTTTCCCTAGTAAGGGCTTCTAACTTTTTATCCATTTTCTCCTGTATTTCTTTAAGAGATTTATTTATGTCCTTCTTGTGTTCCTCTAACAGCATCCTGACCAGTGATTTTAAATCCATATCTTCTTTTTCTGGTGTGTTGGAGTATCCAGGATTTCCTGTTGTCAGAGAATTGGGTTCAGATGGTGCCATGTTGCCTTAATTTCTGTTAGTAGCATTACTACATTTGCCTTTTGCCATCTGGTTATCTCTGGCATTAGTTGGCCTTGCTGTCACTAGCTGGGATTTGAACCTCCTGTCAGCCTGTAAGGGTAATTCCTCACCTCTGAATGTCAGGTTTCCCCTGGTTCGGATTGCTGGTTTGCAACCTTCCTCTTGGGTGCCCTTGGTGAACCTGGTGCTGCCTGTCTGCTCCTTCTGGGTGCACAGATGGTGGATGCTGCGGGGACCTTATCCAAGTGCTGATCACTTTGCAGGGCAGATAACCCCCCAACTGGGTTGGTGCACGACTGGGTTGGCATACAGATGGCCCACCGAGCTGCCCAGGTCCTGGCTACAGGCAAAAGCCTGGCAGGTTTCCACCCGAGTGATGTTAGTCTCAGATTAAGTCTGCATACCTGGGCCTGTCTGTTGGTTCTCTACTGGTGACCTGGTGGCAAGATGGAGACTGCCGCTGCAAGTGCTGGGAGGACTGTAGGCCAGGGGCCCCCAACCAAGTTGGTGCATGGCCCGGTGGGCATAGAGATGGCCTGCCAAGCCTCCCAGGCCTTGCCTATAGGCAAAAGTATGGCAGGTTTCCACCTGAGCGATGTTAGTCTCAGATTAACTCTGTGTACTTGGGCTCGCCTGTTGGTTCTCTACTGGTAACCTGGTGGCAAGGTCCGAATTTAACTCTTAAAAATTACAGCATAAATTAAAAAATACATATTCTATCCATGTTTAGCATCAGAGAAGATAGAACCTCATAAAAATAATAATACCCCCAAACCAGGTACATTCATCATACATCAGGAAGTGCTGAAATTTGCAAGATAGATGAACATGTTAGCCATTGAAGTAAAATAAATAAGACATGGAAAAACAAGTATGATTAGATCTTATTTTAGAAACACAATAAAACAGTTTTGCCCTTATACAAGTAGAGAGGATAATAATGGTTTCCCCCTAGCTAAAGGCTGGGGGGAAATGAAGAGATAGTGGTCACCAAGTGTAATTTCATACTTTAAACTATAAGAGAAAATCCCATATATTCTGTAATCAAATGAACTAATAAATAAATGAAAGCAAAATTAATGGTAAAGGAAGGAAAATATTAAATATGTAAAGAAACAGGCATGTTCATTGACTGGCTGTGATGATTATTTCAGTATGTACATACCAAAAAATCATTCTATGCCTTTTATACTTATCGCAAATAAAGTAGGAGGTTTTTGAGGTTTTGTAGTAGTTTTAAGCTGAGTGTTTCCCAGAAAAAGGTAATAAGAAACAAGACAAAAGGCAGAAAGAAAACATATCCTGGTGAGAGGAGCTGTGCATTGGAGAGAGATGGTCTGGTAAGTAAGTGAAGCTTCCAAAGCCAAGAGCCAGCTATGTTCAGATTGATTTCACAGCAGAAGTCCTGAAAATGCTGTAACTATTATAACCAAATTGATTTGGTAACCAATTGGTTACCAATTGTAACCAAATCGAAAGGTGTCTTGACTGAGAAACACTCAACTCTACCCTTTCTGAGTCACTGACCTACAGAAACTCTGAGTTAATGGTTAATGATATTAAGACACTAGGGATAATTTTTATGTCATGTATTGGCTACTTTTGTTGCTGCTGTCAATAAAATCCAGACAAGAAGCAACTTCAAGGAGAATGGTTTTAGTTTAGGTCATGGAGTGAAAGGCTAAAGTTTGTCATGGGGGAGAATGCAAGGCAAACATTAGCAAAACCAAGACATGTTACACTGTGATAATACTCCAAGCCTTCTCTTTGGGAACTCAGTTCCTCCCATCAGACTCTTTTCTAGAGCTTTCCTCAACCTTCCAAACAGGATCACTAGTTGGAGACTAAGAAATAAAGCATACAAATCCCAGGCATGCTTTAGAGTCATATTATAGTATACTACAGTGAATATGTGTTTACATTTCTTAGTGAGCTTGGCCTACCATAAGAAAATGGCAGGACAGGGAACTGAAGCAGCATTGGTTTAATTTAACTGACTTTGGAGCTGAGATGTCATAGATGAAAGGGAAAGCCTTCTCAGTAAACCTTTAACCAGCTTCCCACCTACCTTGCAGGGGATTGCTTTCATCCAGTGTTGTATGCACACAAGATGATAGAGAAGACAGCATCAAATTTTCTATTCTTAGGTTAAAGGCTCCATCATGGAGGCCTGACTTCATGACCTCCTCTAAAAGAAATCATATTCAAATACCTTACCACTCTGACTAGAATTCAAACATCAACACTTGAAGTATATGACTGTGTCAGAAGAGGGGGAAGGAAAACAGAATCTATACCAACACAAGAAAAACATGAGTATCTGTGTGGATGCATAATTATCAGTTTTCAAATGTTGAGCCCCTTTCAAAACATCAACAGTGGATTTTATGGTTTTGGCTCATCCAACCTGAGTACCTGTCTTCTAAAATCTATTGATATTCTCCCAGAAAAAGCTTGTCCTCTTGGTCTTTTTTCCCCTCTTAAGAACACAGAATTTATTTTAAATTATAGGTAATATTATTCTCTAGTTGCTTTTCTAGTCAAAAATATGTTATGGGCATCTTCCTAAGTAGATGTAAAAACACAAATATGCATTGAATTTTGCACAGGAGACAGAGTGTCTTAGGTCATGAATCACCACCCGTTGTATAATGTATCGAGTATCGATGAACATTTAGCCTCCTTCCATTGCTTTGATTAACAAAACAGAGATGAATCCCCCTGCACATTCATCTCTGCAGTTCTGCTAAATTGCAGCCTCGGGAAATGTTTCTCAGAGTGTGATGGCTCTCTACTCACAACAGACCCAACATTTCAAATGATTTATCTTCTTTTTTCATTTGCAAATTATATGCTCCACTTTTTCTGAAGTGTGCAGTTTATTCCCACACACCAAAACCAGAAAACTATGTGAAGCCCTCCCTACCTCATATCAAACCCATATTTCTTCTGCTCTTATTTTTATCGAATTGCCTGTGAGTTCAAAAAGTAACACATGTGTGTATAAATTAACTTTAATTAGTCTTCTTTAGGTGACTGAAAGTAAGTCCACTGTCTTTCTCTCTCTGTCTCACTGTCTCTGTCTCTGTCTCTCCTTCCTTCCCTATCCTTTGTCTTCCACAGGATCTCTATGTTGCTTTATTGTTACTCTTTCATACTCTGGATTTCTATATTAATTTCTTAACCTTGTTCTTTATTTGAAATCTTTTGATTTTATCAGGCCTTGTCTTTCTGGTGAAGAGAGATAGGAGGTTTTCAAAGATGGTTGGACCAGATTAATTTGGGTGGATCCTTTCAAGAGACATAGACAAACAGATAGATAGACACAGACACGTACGTACATGTGCATACACACACACACACACACACACACACACACACAGTACTTATTAAAATGGCTTAGAGGCTTTAATTCAGCCAATTCAGCAATGAACAGTGACTGTCTATGGACAACACTTCCAAGAACCCAATAGTCATTCAGTCTATGAGAATGGATGTCTTATCTGGTCTTTGGTATATGTTGGGATTCCAAAGAAATAGGCACTAATGCTAAGGAGTCAATAGGGAAGAGTGAGAGAAAACAGGCAAATACTTCTCCCATGCCCATTATATAGGCTGCCAGTAGGAGACTATTCTAAGTGAAGGTCTATTTGAGCAAATCAGTGAGCCACAACTGCAACCACAGAATCCTCCAGATTCTGGATTGAACTTAGAATACACATCCAATTTTATGCTACAAAAAATTTTTAAAAAAGGTTTTTCTCTTGTTAATTGATGAAAGGGTAAGGAAAAGAGCTGCAAATATCAGATATAGTCCAATATTATGTGTTCAGCCTGAAGTTTTTCGAAAAGCCAGAAAACTAGAAAGAGACCATTGAGAGGGAGATGCCTTAAGAGTAAATGGTTGTAGAACTTAGGTTCTATGAAGGCAGAGAGGGGAAATACTATGGATACAAAGATTTAAGCATGGAAGGTTTGAGGAATAGGGAAGACATGGACCCAGAATGGGAAAGCTTGATTTCAAAGAACGTCATATAGAAACATGCTATCATGTGACCAACTAAAATATAAATGCATTTATAAAGCAACAGAAATACCTGCACAGCTGAAAAAGCTGTTATTAAAAGCTGTAGGAAAAAACCCAAGTGTGGGTGGCAAGATACTTCCTTAGTGAGTGACTAGTCAGAAAGTTCTCTCAGGATACCAAAACCATATAGGATCTTGCCATTTCCCTGTGTTGCCCAAGGGAACTAAACCCCATTTACTGAAGATTCACCATAAAGTATAGAGAGAAATCAAACTACAACTGAACTAAGATCTTCCTCCCTGCTGGCTTTCATAATCCCCAAACAAGCTGTTGTAGTTAATTTTATTTCAACTTGACACAAGCTACAGTCACTTGGGAGGAGGAACTCTCAAATTGGAAAATTTCTGCATAAGATTGACATCTAAGTACATCTGTTGAACTTCTTTTTTATTAAATATTGGTGTGGGAAGATCCAGTCTATTGTAGGTGATGCCAACGTTGGGTAGGTAGTCTTCGCTTATAAGAAATCAGGCTAGGTAATAGATAATGAAGAATCCAGTAAATAGATATCCTGCACGGTTTCTGTTCAAAGTCCTGTCTCCAGTTCCCTTACTTTAATTTTTCACTTTTCTCAGTTTTGAAGTGTGACCTGAGAGTTGTAAGATGAAATGAGCTCCTCAATCCCCAAGCTGCTTTCTCTTATATTTATCACTTCCATAGAAATTATAAATAATACAGATTCTATGCAGGCAACTGGGTAAAGGGACATCAGTAATCTTACCCAGCTATGAACCCAACTGTAAGACTACTTGTCAGGCAAAAAATGTTTAATAGATAAAAGAGTTGAACTGTTTTTATGAGGGTAATGGAACACTCTGATTACATTTGAGTCTTGTTCCATTGCTGGGGGGAACTATTTCTTGGACTATAGACCTGTTCAAATCCCCATGGCTAGGGGAAAAGCATAGGCTTCAATTGGAAAAATGTACACTGCACTATTGATTAGTTAAATTGTCATAGTGTTAAACTGCCTTATGAATATTTATGTGTGTACCCTTAAACAAATTTTTAATATTGCCTTATTCAAAGACATCTCACTTCCCATTGAATGTAATCATAGGTATGCACATTGTTCAGGATAAATGACAGCTTTTTGCTCACCTCAAAAGCGGTCATTTAGACAATTCCCTCACAATCTCATGGACACAGTGAAAGAGGAGGAGGAGAGAATGTAAGAACCAGTAGATAGAAAGGCTGAAAGACCAGCTTCTGGGAAAGACATAGCCATTGCAGTGATCACTTTGCTGTAGCTGCAGATACATGCACTGCATCTGTTCATGAATGAGCCTGTCACTAATCAGGTAAAGATAGGGGTGAGGGATCTTGTGACTATATCTTCATCACTGAACTATTAAATATTCTTGCTATATCTTGTGGGGGTGAGCACCAGGTTCTATTATGTACTCACTGTTGTTCACACAAAGCTCCAAAGGTAATTTCTTACCCAGTGCTTACACAGAGGACTCTGGAAAAACTCCAGGTCACAAAACTAGAAGTCACAAGTCTAGGAAAGCTAGTAGAGAGGGGTGGTCACAGGTATGGGGAAAAGATAAGAGAAAATGGAAGTAATCAGAATATTTATATATATATATGGATATATATATATATATCCATATATATATATATGAAATGTTAAAGGACAGCATATGATAATAAAAGAAAATATTATTAGGTTGGTGACAACATTCAGAAAGTTGAATTCTATTGATTTTAACCTTCAGATGAGATGAAATGGTATGTATACTTTGATGATTATTGGAGCATTACTGTGCGGTGTGGATATGATGGAAGTGATATAGATGTCAATTATGATACACAGTCTCATGGATAAAAAATGAATGAATAAATATTTTTAAAAGATATCTATTAGTTAATATACTGAGTTAAAAATGCATGCTATGTATATGTGGTTGCATATATATGCATGAATTCTGGGTTATCCATTGGAATTTGGTGAGGTACTGGGGACCACTAACCTAAGGTAAACTGACTTTCGCTTCTTTAGCAGCTACCAATGGTCAATAGCTCCTCAGCTAGTTATAAGGTCTTTTGACCCCATCCTTCTTTAGTGCTGTAATGTTAATTGTTTAATTTCAAGTTTGGAGGGTGTGGTATTTGGAATCTTTGAAGATGTTTGTGTGGGTAGTGCATATGATCAAAATACAATGTGTGTGTGTATATATATATATATATATATATATATATGAAAATTTTAGAAAATCAATAAAACATTAGATGTAATAAAAATATCTTAGAAGTGCTATATATGGTATGAACTTATAAGGATGATCAATGGGATTTCACTGATATAAATTTCTATGAGCATGTATGTGCACATGCATGCATATATATGTGCATGTGGGTATGTGTATGTATGTTTGAAAGCAACAATTTTCTTGCCAGACTGCCTAGCTTTTGTTTGTTTTGAACTTATGAATTTGGTTTAAATATCTTCATTTTCCTACTTGTTTTCTTCATAGGTATGAATTCCACCAACCTCATGAAGACAGACTGCTGGCTTTCTCCTATCTGTAATGCTTAGGAGAGTTCCTGAAAAATTGTTTGAGCTCATTGAATGTTCACCACATGAGTAAAGTGGATTATTGACTGGCTCAGGCTTGTTTTAGATAACACTACATGTACAGACACTTACAAGAAGAAGTTGAAAATCCTGAACATGCATCTATTTCTCCAAAGGAGAAATGCTGGAATGTGAGAGACACACACCTCCTGGTTTCATCTCAACTCCATTTTAGCAGTACTCTCTGCTTAGTACTCATGCCCTGCCATGAAGTTGCTCTGAAAAATGACTTGAGCTCCCTATGTTAGCCCTCATCCTCTAAGCCTATGCATCCTTCTGTAATGAGATACGAACTCAACAAACATCGCTAGTGACAGTGCAGCTTTGCTCTGCAGAATAGCTATCTCAGTAGAGATGGAAAGCAGTATACAAGCTTAGTTACCAAAAATCCTCCATCCTTGTTCACTTAGAATGCTGTTGTTCTCACAAACAAACCATATTCAAGTGTATTAGAAAGAAAAATATAACTAATTTTATGCTTACAGCTTCCCTTGCTTTCTTTGCACTATTCAACGTTTCTATGAAGTTCATGACTTCCAAAATGATTCTTATAAATACAATCGCCTGCTTCCTAAAGCTTTCACATCTATTTCCCCTGCTAAAAATTCCCAACTACTGCTGCTTGGTTGAATTGAGGAAGCAGAGGAAAGGGGCTTGGAGAGTAATTAATTGCTAGGAATTATTCCATAGTTGTTCCCACCATGAAGTTATTGGGAAAATGGAGAGGAATTGTCTACCAGAATTCTGGGTTCTAGGGAACCCTCGAGTTTTCAGTTCTTTAAACCTTATAGGATAATTTTTTCCTGCTAATTCCAATGCTTGGAATTATAGTAATATTCTGGCTTCAGAATACATGTCTTGACTATACATGCACATTTGAATTTCAGTAAATCTGGAGACAAAACAATAATGGCAAAAAGCTTCACTTTGGGTGGGAGTATGTTGCACCACAGTGAAACTGGTCTTCAATTCCCTGCAATTCCCAGGCAGACCCTAAGACAATCATTCTCTCTCAGACACTGCACTCTTGCAGGAGACTCACAAGCAAGTACATTGCAAAGGAGACTCATAGGCAGAGTTCTCAGTAACACATGCCTGGTCACTGACCTGACCAGACAGTGTTTAAGTTTTTCATGTTGCTGATGTAGGAAAGATATTTTCAATACATTCTTGCCAGTGATTCTTCCTATACATGGAGCTAGTGTCGAGTACAAATTATTTCCTGAAATATTGCACACAGAGAGACAGTATTAGCCATTGCTGTCTTGTGTATCACAATAAGGAATTATTAGTTCTAGCCTCTTTGGTTGGCTATTCTTTGTGATATGAAATCTTGCTTTTTTTCATCAAATTTGGACACTAAGGCTTTCCCTATTGAGGAAAGCAACTTTCTACATAAGACAAGACAGCAAAATTCAACCTGAAGTGTCATCCTCTCCTAAGATCTGCTATAATTTTTTGATAAAACTTTAGATGTATAGTTATATAACAATTGTCTTTTTATGATATAACCTCACTATTGTGTTTGTATTATAAATACAGTGCTCCACACAGATCAACAAATTACCTTCCTTTAATTTTTGTTTCTGATATAGCCAGGTATATAAAACTACCACAACAAAATGTCTATTCTTGGCATAGAAAACTTAAACTTTTCACCACCAAATCTTGATTCACCCTGTTCTCTCAGCCCAAGCAGAATGTTCATAAACATTATGCAAAGTACAGCTCAGTTTACATCTCTCAAATTTTTCTGGCTCAAATTAATTATACATACCTAGTCCTTAAATATGACCATGAGGACTCTCTCTTTAGCACTTACTCTACATAATCTCCCAGTGTGTTTGCATTTGTGCCTTGTCCACAGACAACAGATTCTGTGAGGTGAGAAGCAAGGCTTCATTCACCTCTTCCTCTTCTCCCAGGTGTTTTGCATATAGGAAAGTCAACATTGCCACTGATCTCAGGTCTGAGCAAATAAAAAATGAAGTTCATTTTATAGTAAAGAAGAAAACCAATGTTTACCAAGCCAATACTAAATGCTGGGAATATATATATACACAGCAGGATTTTTTCCTTCTGTACATATGGAAAATGTAAATGATTCCATAGGAACTATCATTGGTCTGGATTAACCAATAATTATTTCCTTCCAATTCTACAGTTTCTTTGGTTCACCACTGACAGTTCCCTCACTAGGCTCTGGATGAGATAGTATAGTGGAGTCCATCCCTTTGTCAACACGATCCCTGAGTTTCACTTCTACTCTGGCATATGGGGTTGTTGAGGCTTTTGAACAGACCAATCTGTCTTTTACGAAGTGACCAATATTTTGTAAAAAGCACAATCTGCCAGAAACCATTTTGCCTCAAACAAGAGAGAAAGGAACATGATATTCAGGTGAAGTCCCCAAGAAGTGACAATTTCACAGGCCCACTCAAAATATCCAGGATCTAACATAGTCAATGAAACAGAATTTCAAAACAGGAGCCAGATACATATAAAGCAGGGGATTGTCAAACACAAGCAATTATCTTCACACTATTAGCAGAAATTGCTTCCAAGAAGGCAAGAAATGATCTTTCACATGAGAAGCCTGGACATACCCAGAATGAAGGTTATCAAGAAGGCTGCACTCTCTGCAGGGAATACCTATTTGGAACTGGATGGGAACTTTCCCCAGATTCTAATTCTTCTAAATAGTAGTTTACACAAGTGTTTTAAATCATATGTACTGGTCTTTCTAATTGTAAACAAAGTTTATGTAAAATAATTATTGGTCTAGTGTATGCTGATGCTTTCCAAAGAAACTTGCTATAACAAAGGACATACATGGCCAAGAGAAATATAAGAGATGACCTAGTAGATGTTAATAATGACTGAGGATCCAAAAAGATAAAAATGCCTCATTTTCATGGACTGATAGCACAAAACACTAACACATTTTTTGTTGTTTTAATTTATAAACTCAGGAGTCATGTGACATTAGTACTAACTGCTCCTGCCAAGAGCATCAATGCAGATGGGAATATTAATTTGTTTGACCAGATGTGTGACAAAGTCATTCTGAAATGTGGTTCCAGTATGCTGATCTGACTTTCACCATCACTGAAATTGCCCTGCTAATAGAATATATCTGCATTAGTGGCCGTCCAGTGGGACCTCAGTCATTGTAAATCATATGGTATTCAGGATGCAGAACTAGGAAAACAATTTCCAATCCCATGTAAATACTTATCAAAGATTTCACAGAAGCAGTTCACTGAGAGCTCATTCCCAAAGTTAGAACTATCAACAAAGGTATCTAAGCTCAATCGTCTAGTTCTGCTCATGTAGATCTGTTTAAGTCAAGAATTTATATTAAGCACTAAGCATTAGAAAAACGTAATGCATGACTCAGGTGGGCAAGATTCTGGAGCTTACGAAGGCTTGTCCTCAGTTTCTTTCATTTCAAATGTCAAATTCACATGTGCAGTTAGTGCAATTGTTGAAGAGATGCTCATTCATGATTAGTGTCTCTATAACTTCATACTATTGCTGTGTTTTTTTAAATAGTGAATATCTATTGTAGTATGAAAATAGTTTGTAGTCATAAAGAAGAGTTTACAGTCTTAAAATACACATGTTCATCATCTTAATTCCTCCTCTTCCAACACTAAAACTTGAGTGACTTCATCATGTTAATCTGTCAACAGTTTGATAGTCACATTTACACATAGCTGGAACTCTTGAATTGGCACTACTTCCAGACATGCTCCTGTCTATAAAAATTCTAACTCCCTCCTATATTTTTAAGAAGCATTATAGTTTATAGTTGTTGTTTTTTTTAATTTCTTGTTAGATTTACCACACTTGACTTTTCCATTCACCTGGGTAAAGTTGTATTTCAAATTCTTTTAGTTTGGAGCATTTCTAAGTGAGGTTGCTCCATATAGTAAAGTGTAATGTATCCTGAGCCAAATCCCTGTATTAGCTGCTGTGAGCATACAGAGCTTTAAAAGGAGACACTCAAACTATTCCAAAGTAGATGTACCACTTATGTTTCTTCACACAAGAAATGAGAGTTCCGATTTGCATTTCTCTAATGACTAATGATGTTGAACATTTTTTAAGGTGTTTCTCAGCCATCTGAATTTCTTCAGGTGAAAAGTCTTTGTTTAGCTCTGTACCCCATTTTTGGATAGGGTTATTTGGTTTTCTGGGGTCTAACTTCTTGAGTTCTTTGAGATTGCACCTCACACCAGTCAGAATGGCTAAGATTAAAAACTCAGGAGACATCAGGTATTGGCGAGGATGTGGAGAAAGAGGAATACTCCTCCACTGCTGGTGGGACTGCAAGCTGGTACAACTACTCTGGAAATCAGTCTGGCGGTTCCTCAGAAAACTGGACATGATACTTCCGGAGGATCCAGCCATACCACTCCTGCGAATATACCCTGAAGGTTCCCCAGCATGCAATAAGGATACATGCTCCACTATGTTCATAGCAGCCATATTTATAATAGCCAGAAGCTGGAAAGAACCCAGATGTCCCACAATGGAGGAATGGATGCCAAAAATGTGGTATATATACACAATGGAATACTATTCAGCCATTAGAAATAATGAATTCATGAAATTCTTAGAGAAATGGATGGAGCTGGAGAACATCATACTAAGTGAGGTAACCCAGTCTCAAAAGAATACCTAGAGTATGCAGTCACTGATAAGTGGATATTAGCCTAGAATCTTGGGACACCAAAGACACAATTCACATACCAAATGATGTCCGACAAGAAGAAAGGAGTAGACATTGGTGCTGGAAAGGATCAAAGCATCAGTGTAGAGGAATACCAGAACAGGGAAGTGGGAAGGGGTGGATGAGGGAGCAGGGGGAGGGAAAAGGGCATGTGGGACCTTTGGGGGGCAGGGAACCAGAAAAGGGGATATTAAATGTAAATAAAGAATATATCCAATAAAAAAAAGAAATGATAGTTCCTCCTTTGTCACACACCATCATTTTACCCATTCTGGTACTCGTACCATACCATGTAACCATGTTAATAATACTGAGATTTTCATCCATTCGTTCTTAACAATCAATTTATCAGTTATCGATTTCTACAACATTGTTTCATTTATAACCATATAAAATATGAATGTGATATTCTCTTTTTAAATTAATGTTCTAGTGTCTGAATCAGACATTATGGGTAGCAGGTGAGTGGAGTAGCCCCCACTCTCTTTCTTCTGGGACTCAGTGTTTTACAGGGAGCATAGAAGTTTAAGCACAGCTGTGCTGAGTAGAAATGCATAATGTGCTGACAACCACAAGGGGCCATACCTGATACCCTTAATATGAGGGGAGAACATTGTGAAGTGGGGAATTGTAGAATTCTATACCAGCTCTTCACATAAGAATGCAGCCACAAAGGATACAATATAGTATCTAGCAAAAGCCTCAGGCCCATAAGGGCTATCCTGGTGAAAATTTTTCTAGACATTGGTGGACAGATATTCACAGGCTGCCATCACAAGAGCTAGGAATATGGAAAAGTATGTTTGCTCAGCCTTGAAGTGTTTGCTCATCTAAGCAATTCCTTGGTTATTGTAAGACTCTTATTTTTTTTCATTTGTTCATAAAACTTCACAATAGACCGTGTACCCTATCCAAGTGGCACAAGGAGGTAGCTAACCACCCAGGAGTACAGAGAGGCCAGACAGCCCAGGTAGGATCACCCCTGATTCTCAGAGGAAGCAGCCAGAAGGAGTCTTCCGATTTCTGTCCACATCAAGAGTTGATCGGAGCCACAGAACTACATACCCAAATACAACCACAAGAGAGCTGGTCTCACGGGAGTGACTACATAACTGTGTACACAGAGAGAACAGATCTCCCAGGAGCACAGACACAGAGGCTTGCAGGGCAGATAAGCCACAAGCAAAGATAGCAACACCAGCTAACACCAGAGAAACAGATGGCAAAGGGCAAATGCAAGAGTGTTACCAACAGAAACCAAGGCAACGTGGCATTATCTGAATCACATTCTCCCACAACAGCAAGACCTGGAAACCCCAACAGACCAGAAAAGTAAGATCTAGATTTAAAATCAGATCTCATTATGCTGATAGTGGACTTCAGGAAGGACATAAATAACTCCCTTAAAGAAATAAGCAAGTAGATCCAGGACCTCCACTTAAAGCCAGACACACTGAAACTAATAGAAAAGAAACTGGGGAAGACCCTGGAGGACATAGGGGGAAAGTTCCTGAACAGAACACTGACAGCTCAGGCTCTAAGAGCAAGAATAGACAAATGGAACCTCATAAAATTACAAAGTTTCTGTAAGGCAAAAGACACTGTCAAAAGGACAAATCGGCAGCCAACAAATTGGGAAAAGATTTTCACCAACCCTACATCTGACAGAGGGCTAATATCCAATATATACAAAGAACTCAGGAAGTTAGACTCCAAAAAACAAATAACCCTATCAAAAATGGGTTACAGAGTTAAACAAAGACTTTTCACCTGAAGAACTTCAGATGGCTGAGAAGCACCTTGAGAAATGTTCAACATCATTATTCATTAGGGAAATACAAATCAAAACAACCCTGAGATTTCATCTCACACCAGACAGAATAGCTAAGATTAAAAACTCAGGAGACAGCAGGTGTTGGTGAGGATGTGGAGAAAGAGGAACACTACTACACTACTGGTAGGATTGTAAGCTGCTACAACCACTCTGGAAATCAGTCTGGCGGTTCCTCAGAAAACTGGGCATGACACTTTTGGAGAACCCTGCTATTCCACTCCTGGACATATACCCAGAGGATTCCCCAGCATGTAATAAGGATACATGCTCCACTATGTTCATAGCAACCTTGTTTATAATAGCCAGAAACTGGAAATATCCCAGATGTCCCTCAATGGAGGAATGGATACAAAAAATGTGGTATATATATATACAATGGAGTATTATTCAGTCACTAGAAACAATGAATTCATGAAATTCTTAGACAAATGGATGGATCTTGAGAACATCATACTAAGTGAGATAACCCAGTCTCAAAAGAATACTCATGGTATGTACTCACTGTATTAGACTAGAATCTTGGAATACCAAGAAACTATCCACATATCAAATGATGTGCAAGAAGAAGGAAGGAGTGGCCCCTGGTTCTGGAAAGGCTCAGTCCATCAGTATAGGGGAATACCAGAACAGGGAAGAGGGAAGGGGTGAATGGGGGAACAGGGAGAGGGAAAGGGGGATATGGGACTTTTGAGAGCACGTAAATGTTAATAAAGAATATATCAAATAAAAAATAAATTAAAAAAACACAAAAAAAGGAACAAAAAGAAATATGGGAGAATGTGAGTCAACAGGTAGAAGCCCTTAAAGAAGAAACACAGTCAGAATGGCTAAGATTAAAAATTCAGGAGATAACAGGTGCTGGCCAGGATGTGGAGAAAGAGGAGAACTCCTCTACTGTTGGTGGGATTGCAAGATGGTACAACTGCTCTGGAAATCAGTCTGGCAGTTCCTCAGAAAATTGGGCATGATGCTTCCAGAGGACCCTGTCATACCACTCCTGGGCATATACCCAGAGGATTCCCCTGCATACAATAAAGACACATGCTTCACTATGTTCATAGCAGCCTTATTTATAATAGCAGAAGTTGGAAGGAGCCCAAATATCCCTCAAAGGAGGAATGGATACAGAAAATGTGGTATATTTATACAATGGAATACAACTCAGCAATTAAAAATAATGAACTCATGCAATTTGTAGGCAAATGGTTGGATCTGGAAAATATCCTAAGTGAGTTAATCCAATCACAAAAGAATACACATGACATGCAATCACTGAAAGGTGGATATTAATGGGCCCAGAAGCTCTGAATACTCAAGGCACAATTAGTAAGTCAAAAGATTCCCAAGAAGAAGGAAGGAGAGGACCCTGGGCCTGAAAAGATTGGATCCAGTTTTGTAGGAGAGTACCAGAGAGAGGAATGGTGGAGGGGGGTGATTGGGGAATAGGTGGGAGAGAAAGGACTTATGGGACATATGGTGAGTGGGGAACTGAGAAAGGTGAAAGTCTTTGGAATATAAACAAAGAATATAGAATAAATAATTAAGAAAAGAAATACAAGAGAACACGGGTCAATAGGTAGAAACACTTAAAGAGGAAACACAACAATTCTTTAAAGAGTATCAGGAAAACACAAGGGAATGAACTGAATAAAACCATCCAGGATCTAAAAGTTGAAGTAGAAACAACAAAGAAATCACAAAGGGAAACAACTCGACATAGAAACCCATGGAAAGAAATAAGGAGTCATAGATGCACTGCATGCATCAACAGCAGAATGTAAGAGATAGAAGAAAATAGAAAAAGATCTTTACAAACCCTACATCTGACAGAGGGCTAATATACAATATACACAAAGAACTCAAGAAGTTAGACTCCAGAGAACCAAATATCTGTATTTGGAATGTAAACATAGAATATAGAAAAAAAATTAATGTTCCTGACAATGCATTGTGGATTTTTTTGTTGAACTTATTGTATCTTTTGATGTCAACATTTAACGGTCTTAATAAAGAAGGATTTATATAAACAGAAAAAAAATGGGATGCGGAGCTAAACAAAGAATTTTAAACTGAGGAATATTGAATGACTGAGAAACACCTAAAGAAATGTTCAACAACCTGAGTCATCAGGGAAATGCAAACCAAAGCAACCCTGAGATTTCACCTCACACCAGTCAGAATGGCTAAGATTAAAATCTCAGGAGACAGCAGGTGCTGGCAAGGGTGTAGAAAAGAAGAACAATTGCTGGTGGGATTACAAGCTGGTACATCCACTCTGGAAATCAGTTTGGTGGTTCCTCAGAAAATTGGGCATAATACTACAGGAGGACCATGCTATATCACTTCTGGGAATATACCCAAAGGATTCTCCAGCATGCGATAAGGATACATGTTCCACTATGTTCGTAGCAACCTTATTTATAAAGAAAATAAAGAATGTATCTAATAAAATTGTTTTAAAACCTTCACAATAGGTACAAAAATAAAAAGAAAGAGTATTCATAATATCACCATAGGTTTTAAAAATATTTTGCCATACTCTGATGCATAACTTGGATGTCTGTTTTAAACTATTTTATTGCATGAGAGTTACATAAATTATGAATGAATCAACAATCACATAATGATCTCACCCTAATAAATTATAATTATGAACACTCTAGTTTATGATATTTTATGTTTGCATGCATGTATAGATGTAAGCATTAAGAAAATTGATCACTCACCACTAGTTCATTTCATTAAGTGGAAGTTTCAACTTCACTTTAAATGACTTTTATGTAATCAGTCTTCAAAATGCACAAGAAATGATTTATTTACCAATTACCCCTTGAAGGTTAGTTCAGGTACTTCCACTTTTTCACATTATAAACAAATCTGCGATAGAACTGTGGTATGAAATTTGGGGGACCAATTAAATTATTTTCCTTTGATAATTCCTTATGCATTTAAATTGTTACAGCAAAGTTTATGTGCCTATTTAGTAAGACATTAATAAATGTTGCTAAATAATCTGGACTACCAATAACATAATAATATGAGTTTATATAACTATTTGCATATGTGTTGTTTGCAGGCCATAGAATTCTTAGAAGGCAGGAAATATTAAATGTATTTTAATTTTGTTCATCTCTGGTATGATTTATCTTTCTTGATATCAGATGTATGGGGTGTCAGTGTTGTTTAATTTGTTACAAAACTCCTTGGGAGAATTCTTGTCATTTTCTATTCATTCTCTTGAGGGAGAAAAAGGTAAATCCATATTTCCACTGCCTATATCTGAAATACATCAAAGTCTTCTTGCTTTTAGAGTACAGGCTATCCAGCTGTGCTTAGTATTTGAGGTTGGATATTGTGATTAAAGAATCCTGCACTCTGACATGGAATTCTGCTCTCCTGTCTATTCTAGGGTTAGCTCTCTTATTGTTGTTACTCTGCCTAAAACACTCTTTTAGACAATGACTTAAGAGACAGGTCTTCCCCTGTATAAGACTCTAGTTTCCATATACTCAAGTCTACTCAAGAGAAGACTGATTTGGGGATGTAAATGAAGGGAATATGAGAGCCACTTGCAGAGACCTCCAACAACCAACACTGTTTTGTTTTAGTCATCATACTGACAGCCTGTTGTTGGGACATAGTTCACTTCATCCTCTAATCTAGTTTAAGCCAACTGCCTTGATTCTTCTTGATATGCCACAGAAAACTAATACATTCATATGGCATGACTGAATGCATCCTTTTAGTACATATTATAATAATTTTATGTCTTGGATTCCTTCTATAATAGAAGCAATGGATTCTCAATCTTTCTGTATTAAATTAAATATTCACATTCTTTATTTCTCCATTTTAAAGAATTCTTTAACACTGGTCCAAGAATAACTTTCCATAACATTTCTCTGAAATATTCACTAGATATTTGTCTTATACTTTGTTAAAAAAGATTTCTGTGTTCAATCAATTAACTTATCTTTTGCTTGTCAAAATGTTTGAGTCATGTTTTGGAGAAAGTGGTGTCTGACTATAGAACCCTGTTTGTGATTTTTTTCTGAAAATTAACATGTACAAAAAAATGTGCCTATCCTTTGTTCTGAGTGATTACAATGACACTTCTCATGACACACTGAATAATTGGCAAACCATATTGTTAAGGAAAGAAGAGACTAAAGATTCTTATTTTTTTCTCTAGACAACCCTTTTGTTCCTATCTGTTGGTTTTGTTCCATTCTTTACCAGTTATTGAAAGTGTTTCTGTTAACATTCTAAATTAGAAACACAATTCACTCTCTGAAGTTGTCAGTATTGGTGAATAGTTTTGCTTGTTTATTTCTGCACTGTTATAATTGAGATTTGTTAACTGTTGAAGTTTAAACAACACCAAAAAAGATGCTCCACAAGTTGTCGTTGTATTTGTGCAGTGTTGATATTGCCATGTAAGCTTAGGATATTTTTTTCAAAGTTGTCAAAATGTCAAAAACACATGATATTAAAATTCAGATTTTTCAAGAGTTATCAGTTTATGAGCTTGTACACTAATTCTTCTCACTTAAGTTCATATTCCAAATTTGTGTTTATGTCTCATATATCTGGAGTTTTATATTCTACTTCTCTTTACATTTGAATTATGCAATTCCTTAATTTTCATTATTTTATTTTTGTTATACTAATTTTAATTCCTGTTGCATGTGAAAATTAATATTACATAGCTGCTACAATTTAATAAAGGAGACATTAATTTTTCTTACTTGTTAAAACAAATTGTTTATTAAGGATGGATTTTCTTCTAAGATTTATATAAGATTCTTCTTCAAATTTTCTTTTAAGATTTATATAAGATTTTTAATTTTTTTGTTTAGTAATACTTGTGCTATATTACTTTCTGTACACTTACTCTGAAACTTTTAGA
Organism: Apodemus agrarius; assembly: GCA_964023405.1. Lineage (NCBI taxonomy): Eukaryota > Metazoa > Chordata > Mammalia > Rodentia > Muridae > Apodemus > Apodemus agrarius. Next base: position 68,024,223 of record OZ030016.1, read on the forward strand.
ATTTCTATAAAAATAGGTGGTAGTATGGGGAAGCATCTTTTGGGTATATGCCCATGAGTGATCCAGCTGAGTCTTCAGATAGAACTGTTCTCAGTTTTCTTAGAAACTGCCAAATTCATTTCCAAAGTGCTTAAGCAAATTTGCAGGCACACCTGAAATTGAGGAGTATTCTTGATCTATATCCTTCTCAGCATGAGCTGTTGCTTGAATTTTTTATCTTAATCATTCTGACAAGGGTAAGCTGGAATCTGTGTCATTTTTATTTGCATTTTAAGGACACTTGATCAAGTATATTCCTAGCAGGTTTATTTGTAATAGCCAGGGACTGTAAACAACCTAGATGTCCCTCAATCAAAGAATGGATTTAAAAAATATGTCATACTTTTACACAATGGAATACGTACCACTCAGCTATTAAAAGCAATGACATCATGTAATATGCAAGCAAATGGATAGAACTAGAAATGACCATTCTGAGTAAGGTAATCCAGACCCAGAAAGACATGCATTACCATAATAAGTATGTGCTCACTTATATGTGGTTGTTTCCCATAAATTAAAGGATAACCATGGTACCTTTGACATGCCCAAAGAAGCTAAGTAACAAGGAAAACCCAAGAAATATTATTGAGAATGGGAAATAGACTAGAAATGGAGAGAAGCAACTGGGTGGAAAAGAGGGTGGGGATGGTAACAGGCAGGATCAAGGAGCTGAATGGGGTTTGCAGCCACATAGGAGGAACAACAATATGAACAAACCAGTACCCCTTCCCAGAGCTCCCAGGGACTAAACTACCAGCCAAAGAGTACAAATGGAAGAACCCATGGCTCCAGCCATATATGTAGCAGAGGATGGCCTTGTGGGACATTATTAAGAGGAGAGGCACTTGGTGCTGTGAAGGCTCAATGCCCCAGTATAGGGGAATGCCAGGATAGGGAAGCAGGAGTGGGAGGGTTAGTGAGCAGGGGGAGGGAAAGTAGGATAGGGGGTTTTGTAGCGAAAATGAGGAAAGGAGATAACATTTGATATGTAAATAAAGAAAACATCTAATAAAAGAAAAAAAGGATGGATCAAGTGGGGGAAGAAAAACTGAAATGAGTCCTCATCTCTAGAATGAGCTAGAAACTAAGAACAATGGAAACTTTCAGGAATCTAAGAAATTGACCCAAGATAAGACCCCTACAAATGAAGGGTATGGAACCTGAAACAGCCATCTCCTGTAGCCAGGCAAGTCTTCTTTTGGAGGGATTGGGACACCAACTGAGCCACAAACACTTTACCTACAATTTGTGCTGCCTACCAGATATTCAGTGGCAAAAATGGAGCAGAAATTGAGAGAATAGTCAGCCCTTGACCTGCCCATCTTGAAACCCATGTTAAAAACCCACTCCAGACACTATTAATGGTATTCTGCTGCAATTGCAGACAAGAGCCTAGCATAACTGTCATCAAAGAGTCTTCACCAGCAACTGATGGAAACTGATGCAGAGACTCACAGCCAAACACTAGACAGAGCTTGTGAATTCCTGCAGAAAGGGAAAGATTGATAGATCCAGAGGGGTCAAGGACACCAAGAAAACCTACAGAATCAACTAACCTGGCCTGGCAGAAACTGAACAGCCAGAGACTAAGTACAGGATGGATCTAGGCCCTCTGCACATATCTAACAGTTGTATAGAGATGTTGCAGCTGCATGTTCAGGCAAGACTCCTAGCAGCAGGACCAGGAGTTGTCTATGACTTTGTTCCTGCCTGTGGATTACATTCTTCTAACTGGGCTACCTAGTCTAGCCTCAATAAGAGAAGATGCCCCTAGTCTTATTGAAGCTTGATATGCCAAGATGGGTTGATATCCTTGGGAGGCCTCCTCTTTTATGAGGAGACAGGGAGGAGTGCTGGAGGTGAGATGAGAGGGGGAAAATGGGAGGAGCGAAGGGAGGGGAAAATGTGATGGAGATGTAAAGTAAATTAATTAATTAATAAAATAGGTGGTAGTTGACATTAATTGTATTTCATATGTTTTATAAATGTAAATTTATTTTATTTTATTTTTCAACCAGTCAATGAACTGAAGGACTTACAGGGCTCCAAATGACTATGTAGTAAATAAGCATGATTTAAGTCAGTGAATGCAAGTAATTGTTTAAGTGAAAACAATTGAAATTGAGCTATCTTTTGATAGCTCAGTGAGGCCACCTAGCTACTGTGGTGATGAAACTTCCGATTCATTCCTGATGTATACTCATTTTATTGCATTTATTATTATTACTATTATTATTATTATTATTATTATTATTATTATATTTTCATTCCAGTTGTTGCCCTCCCCTTTAGACTCCCTCCTATAGTTTCTCATCCCATTCCTTCTCTCCACCGGGCATCCCCCTTCCCTGGGGCCTCAATTCTCTCTAGGATTAAGCTCATCTTCTCCCACTGAGATGTAACCAGGCAGGCCCCTGCTTTATTTGTGCCAGGGGCTGCAGACCGGCCTGTGTGTGCTCCTGGCTGGTGGCTTAGTGTCTGAAAGCTCCCTGGGGTCTTCATTAGTCCAGACTGCTAGCCTACCTATGGGGTTGCTCTCCCCTTTCACTTCTTCAGTCCTTCCCATAATTCAACCATAGGGGTCCACAAATTCAGTCCAATAGTTGGGTATAAGTATCTGCTCCTGTCTCGGTTGCTGGTAAGACCTCTCAGAGTACAGCCATGCCAGGCTCCTATCTGTAAGCACTGTAGTATCAGGAAGAGAGTCAGACCTTGGTGTCCCTACCATGAGATGGATCCAAAGTTGAACTGGTCATTGAACTGCTTTTCTTTCAGTCTCTTCTCCACTTTTGGCCATGAAGTTCTTTTAGACAGAAACAGTTCTAGGTCAGAAATGTTGACTGTGGGTTAGTAATGCTGTCCCTCTGCTTGAGGCCCTGACTATCTAATGGAGGTGGACTCTTCCAAAGTTCCCTCTCCCCAGTGTTGTACATTTTGGCTAAGGACACTCCAATTGAGTCCCTAGAGTCTCTCAGCTCCCTGGTCTCTGGTACTTCCCAGAGTCCCCACTTCCTCCCCTACAAAGCTGCTTATCTCTATGTATTCTGGCCATCTGGGCTTCTCTCCTGCCTCCCACATACTTGATCCTGTTCCCCTTTACCCCTCACCCTGGATGGTTTTAGCTTCTTAGTCAAAGATCAAGTGACCATAGGTGTGTGGGCTCATTTCTGGTTCTTCAATTCTATTTCACTGACCTACCTGCCTGTTGCTTTACCTATACCATGCAGTTTTTACCACTATTGCTCTGAAATATAGCTTGAGCTTGGTAAGGGATGTTGTTTCCCTCAGAATTTTTTTAATTTTGAGAATAATTTTTGCTCTCCTGGGTTTTTAGTCATTCCAAATGAATTTGCCAATTGTCCTTTCTAACTCTATGAAGAATTGAGTTGGAATTTTGATGGGGATCGCATTGATATATACATTGGTTTGAGCAAGATAGCCATTTTTACTTTATTAGTCCATCCAGTCCATGAGCATGGGAGATTTTTCCAACTTCTAAGATCTTTGATTTATTTCTTCAAGGATCTCATGCTTACCCCTGCCCATCTGATTATCTTTGGCATTTACTGGCCTGAGTGTCTGACTGAAGCCAGCCTCTTTGAAGGCAGGCATTGCTGTCTCTGGTTATGTTGTACCTCTTGTGCCTCTGATTCGAACAGGACTCCTATGTTCCTGATTACTGAGGACTGCCTGGGTCAACAGGTAGGATGTGTCCCTAATTAGTATGGATCTTCTGGGAGACAGACAGGCTATAGGGTGTGGGAGAATATTGGGATACCTGTTTTGCAAAAGTGAACCAGAAAGAAGGTGGAGCTTGGCAGTGTGGGTGGGCATAGTGTCAGCTGGGTTTTGTGCCTTGGGCTACTCTACACCAACCTGATACCATGCAGGTTGAAGTCTCTTGGCATGTATTAGGCTGTTGAAGCCATGGTAGAATGATGGGACTGGAAAAAAACAGTGAAGCTCAGTATGGAGGAGGCCTGGGTTAGCTGGGCCCCCTGTGGTTGTGCAATCTGGTGTGTGTATTTGAGCATGATTTTCTCCTGTATCTTTGGTTACTGCATACCTCCTTGGAGGCAAGTAGGTTCAAGCATATAGGCAGGTATTAGCTGCTGATTTGTGATGCTAATTGTATTTGTTACCTCCTTTTTATATTTCCTAATTTTATTGAATAATTTTCTCTCAAAAGGATGGAGGAACCTTCCATTATTGATTCATATCTAGAGCAGGAAATGTAATATGTAAGAGATGGTCATTTTTGAGGACTGGGGCACTGCTTGCTATTCAGATTTCTATATGTGTCACCTTCTGCTTTTAAGCATGTTCCTCTTCTGCCACCTAACAAGATGGTCGCTATCCTTTTGTTTTATTTATGTTGTTTGTATTCAAATTCAATAGCTCTCAAGATCCATCTGTCCCATTTAGAATGAAGAACATACATACTTGAAATCTCATATTTCATTCATTTGTTTGTTTATTTTTGTAAATATTTTATTTTATGTTTCTTATTTTATGTTTCTGAGCCTTCTTCAAATTAGATATGGCCATGCACCAAATTCTGGTCAACAACCTTTTAGTTTGTGCTATATTTTTTAACTGAAAATATGTTGCATCTACTGATTGCTTTAATCATAGAATATGTTCATGTTTCTAAAGCACTGGTTTTTAAAATTAATTTATTTTTAAATGGTCTATAGAAATCTAAGTGTGACCTACTGTAATGTGGCACCATGTCATACTCTAATGGATGCTTACCTTGTGTAATGTTGGAAATGATCACACATACCTCTGTCTCTCAGGTGTTTATCATTTCCTTATGGCCAAACCTTTCAAAATCTCCCTGTTCTAAATCTTATTAACATGATTAGCATGTACTGCGTGATTGTTATTTACAGCCACTCCACTGTGCAATAAAGAAACAAAACTTCTTACTCACACCTGCCTGTTTATTGGCCTTTTCTTTCCCCATGCTCCCAGCATCCAGGAGCATTCTTGTGTCCTCAATGTTTATGAAATCAACTTAATATCTTTCTATAATCCACATTCGGTATTTTTTGTAATTGAGCCTGGTTTACTTCTCACCTGAGTTTGATTCAGTTATAGTCTGACACATTCTTGGAAGTCTATCCATCAGGCAAATGGATGATAGTTAGGTTAACCAAGGAGACTGGAAGGTCCATGACCATCACCATGAAGCACAGCTTTTAAAAGAAAGTACATTGGGTTCACTCTGTGATACAAAAGCATGCATGACTTCAAATGCAGATTCATAAGTTCTCTCCATATTTAATTATAGTAGGGATACATTTTAAGAACTGGGGAAGACCCTTGAGGACATTGGCTCAGGGGGAAAAATTCCTGAACAGAACACCAATTGCTTATGCTCTAAGATCAAGAATAGACAAATGGGACCTCATAAAGTTACAAAGTTTCTGTAAGGCAAAAGACACTGTCAAAAGGACAAATTGGCAACCAGCAAATTGGGAAAAGATCTTCACCAGCCCCACATCTGACAGAGGGCTAATATCCAATATATACAAAGAACTCAAGAAATTAGACCCCAGAAAACCAAATAACCCTATCCAAAAATGGGGTACAGAGTTAAACAAAGACTTTTCACCTGAAGAAATTCGGATGGCTGAGAAACACCTTAAAAAATGTTCAACATTATTAGTCATTAGAGAAATGCAAATCAAAACAACCCTGAGATTTCACCTCACACCTGTCAGAATGGCTAGGATTAAAAACTCAGAAGACATCAGGTGCTGGCGAGGATGTAGAGAAAGAGGAACACTTCTCCATTGCTGGTGGGACTGCAAGCTGGTACAACCACTCTGGAAATCAGTCTGGCGGTTCCTCAGAAAACTGGACATGATACTTCCGGAGGATCCAGCCATACCACTCCTGGGAATATACCCAGAAGATTCCCCAGCATGCAATAAGGATACATGCTCCACTATGTTCATAGCAGCCTTATTTATAATAGCCAGAAGCTGGAAAGAACCCAGATGTCCCTCAACGGAGGAATGGATACAAAAAATGTGGTATATATACACAATGGAATACTATTCAGCCATTAGAAACAATGAATTCATGAAATTCTTAGAGAAATGGATGGAGCTGGAGAACATCATACTAAGTGAGGTAACCCAGTCTCAAAAGAATACCCATGGTATGCAGTCACTGATAAGTGGATATTAGCCTAGAATCTTGGGACACCAAAGACACAATTCACATACCAAATGATGTCTGACAAGAAGAAAGGAATGGACAATAGTGCTGGAAAGGATCAAAGCATCAGTGTAGGGGAATACCAGAACAGGGAAGTGGGAAGGGGTGGATGAGGGAGCAAGGGGCGGGAAAAGGGCATGTGGGACCTTAGGGGGGTGGGGAAACAAAAAAAGGGAAATGAAATGTAAATATAGAATATATCCAATAAAAATATTTTCTTTATATCATTAAAAAAATCAACAACAACAAAAAAGAAACAATGAATTCATGAAATTCTTAGAGAAATGGATGGAGCTGGAGAACTTCATACTAAGTGAGGTGACCCAGTCTCAAAAGAATACCCCTGGTATGCAGTCACTGATAAGTGGATATTAGCCTAGAATCTTGGAACACCAAAGACATAAATCACATACCAAGTGATGTCTGACAAGAAGAAAGGAGTGGACACTGGTGCTAGAATGGACCAAAGCATCATTGTGGGGGAGTACAAGAACAGGGAGGTGGGAGAGGGTGGATGAGGGAGCACAGGGAGGGAAAAGGGCATGAGGGACCTTTGGGGGTGGGGAACCAGAAAAAATGGAAATGAATTGTAATATAGAATATATCCAATTAAAAAAAAAGAAACACACAAACACACACACACACACACACACACACACACACACAGAAATGATCCACTGGGTATTTTTGGTTTTATGTGAATATCATAGAATATTCTTAGACAAATCTATACAGTAAGATAGTACAAAACTATGATGTATGTTATAAAATATTATGTATCCATATTTTGACCAAAAGATTATTATTGCTGCAAATCCACAATTTTTGTTTTGTTTTGTTTTGTTTTCTTTGTTTTGTTTTTTCTTTTCTCAAGAGAGAGGGAGTTTCTCTGTATAGCCCTGGCTATCCTGGAACTCATTCTGTAGTCTAGGCTGGCCTCAAGCTCAGAAATCAGCCTGCTTCTGCCTTCCAAGTGCTGGGATTGCAGGCGTGCACAACCACTGCCCACCTCACATCCACTTTTTTATTTGCACTGCCAAATTTTATTTTCCTCCAAAATCCAGACTGGAGAAAGAATATATGAGAGATATTTTGATCAATTAATATAGTCAGTTAAAGCATTTTTTAACCTTTTTGTTTCTTCATAGTATTTGATAGTATACCAGACATTTTTTTTTTGCATCTTATGAATCAGATTATCAAAAATAGAAATTTAAAAATAATGGAAAGGACCTTGCAGTGGTCAAGAGCACATATCACTGTTTCAAAGAACCAAAGTTCTGTTTTTAGCATCCACATGTATCTCACAACCGTCTATGTGTAACGCCAGTTCCAGAGAATCAGACACATTGTTCTAATCTCCATGGTCATTATACACATGGGTGATGCACATACCCATGTGATAAAAACTTGTGACATAAAATAAAAATCTTTAACAAATTTTAAATTAAAAATACATCATATATATATTTAGATGAAAGAGGGAAGAGAGGAAAGGAGAGAATGATTGAAGGAAGGGATGGAGGAAGGGAAGAAGGGATGAAAAAATGAAGGATGGTTTCTAGAACCAGTTATGATTTTTCTTCTCTTGAGCAGACCTGGAGCCCTATTAAGCAACTGTTGGTTTCCACCAAGTAATAAGTGCCCCTGTTGCACCTTTAGACGTATCCTGCTGGGCTGGCCATTATTGTAGTTTGTAGGTGTCACACCAGGGTAGGACTATCAACTGCTTCCTTCCCTTGGCAGCTTGTATAGCACCCTCAGATACCATGAATGGTGCTCCTCTGGCAGGAGGCTTTCGAGTCAGTTCAAATTTTGCCTCCTGTGTATGATATGGTGTCTTCACCAATCTAAACTAAGTAAAGGCAACAACAGTAGCCTATATTTTTTAGGAACACTTGGAGACCCAGATCAACAACAAAAGAAGTTTCTTATGACTGCTACTTACATATTCTATGCCTCTTGTGGAGAGCATCACCACATTGTCAGCCAAAGTAGCATAATTTTATTTAATATTCATTTATTAAATATAAATTATGTATCTTAATTATATATATTATATCTTAATCTTAACCAAATATAAAATACTGTAATATGATTCCACACAATTCATCTATCCCTTCTTAGTATTATTTAATCTCTTCTAACTCCCTTCTGTATTGACACCTCCAAATAAGAATTCCCTCCTACTTTATAAAATGTAATTTATGGTAAGTGTTTCTATATGAAATAAATGTACATGTATTAGTGTATATCCCTCAGCACAGGGATATATATGCCATTGCTCATGGCTACAAATTTGCATCTTGTTTTTATCCATAATTGTATTCTTAATTAGTAGTACAGTAATGTCTGGGGCACTCGTTTTGTTGGTAGAGATAAAAGCATCCTCTTTCTGCAAAGTGTTCCTGGAAGGCATAAACTGTATCACACACATATTTTTTGCTTATTTTCTATTGCTAGAATTAATAGCACTATTTGATGCTTATGAAAAAATGTGTGGCTGGAGTAGTGTGAAACTATCAGAATGGCAAAATCAATGTAGATACTTAGAGCAGTTAAACATAAGCTTCTGTCTATTCAGAACTGAGAACATTAGCAAGGGAGCACTTCTTTATATTTACCAATAATAATAATGCTGATTTTAAGAGGTTACACTCTTTTATTTCACCTAACCTTAACTATGACCAGCCATGGTAGAAATAAGAATGATAATTATTTTGTGTTTAGGTCTCAAGGGAAACTATCTGTTCCCTATTTAAGGCTTTAGCCATGATCTCCCTCACTATAACACTTTGCCTCAGATTCCCTTTATTCACCTGTTACATCATATCCACTATTGTTTACCATTCATGAAGAATTTATATAGCATTACTGAACATCCAGAATGAATATCTAGAAAGTGGTCAGTATATACATTGAGGAAGGATGTTTTGGGTTCTCAGAATACCAAGTAGTCTAAGATACTGAACATACAATGTGTATACATTTTTATTGGATCCAAACAGTTGTATGAACAAAAATGGGGTCCAAAGAAACAGTTCAAAGCACTTGACATGCAAGCATGAGGACTAGAGTCAGATCCCTATGCTGACATGTGTAATAAACCAGGCATGTTATACATATTTGTGCTTCCACCTTAGAGGATGCTGAGTTGGGAAAATTTCAGGGGCTTACTGGCTGTCAGACAAGCTTGACAATACAAGTTCCAATTTTTGGTGAGAGAACATGCCTTAAAGACATAAAACATGGAGTGATAACAGGAGATACCAAATATCCTCCTCTAGCCTTGAGAAAATAGGCTGTAAGTGATGCCTGTTCTACAGATTAATGAGAAATCAGGGTTCTGGGGTTCTATTTGCACTCTAGTTTAGTCAGCAAAACAGATGTCTTGCAACAGGTGCATTGTTGTTTTTTTTTTTTTTCCCAAATCATCCATGTCTAAATGTCGTCTATAATTATTGGTTTACTCATTTGTATTTCATTTGGGTATTAAGCTATTAACAGGTCATAAAATGAGATTATAATATTCTCTATTTTATGGAGTAACATTTGGGGTTTTGCTCTTATTTTACTTTTAAATATCTGGGAGAATTGGTCGCTTGAATTCATCTAGTGCTGCACTCTTACTATTTTGGGAGGAAATCCAATATGCTTCAATATTAGTGCATTCTACAAGTTTCTTTCAGTTGTTATTTTTCCATTAGGTTTAGATTTAGTAGGTCATATATTCTACAAATTCATCCACTTTTTGCTAATTTTCCATTTTTTGAAATAAACATTTAAACTATTCCCCAATGATATTCTACATACTATTGGAATGTGTTGTACTATATCTCAAATTTGTTGACTTGTGCCTTACTTTTTGTTTGCTTAATTAAAAAGTAACATGGATCTTTTCAAATAAATAATTATTTGCTTTATTAAATAAAACAGGTAGCTGTATTGCACTTGGCTTTGGTAGGCATGGGCAAGACATGGATTGTGACAGTCCAGAGGAATAGCTGGAGTTCATGGAGGCATAGAAGGAATATTCACCAGCAGCTTAGCACAAGCTTTGAGATAAGTTGGGGAAAGCCAGAATGCAATTCCTTTGCTCTCTCCACATGCTTAAGTGTTGATGCTGTATGGAGTCCTCTGGCACCAATGTTTTCTATTGTTTAGCTTAAATTTAGACATTTATAAATATGTATACAATGCTTTCATAAACTAATATGCAAACTTAAAACTTCAGTATCTGCAAGAAATGGATTTCAATGGCCTGTAACTCATGATGAAGGAGTATAATCAAGGTTTTTGTGGTTGCAGATGTTCATATACAGGCTGCAGCTTCCCACATATACAGGGCACTATTTCACATCCAATGCCAAGGCTTTTACTTTTACACTTCTCCTATTTCTTCTGTGATGTTATTTGAACATTATGTGTAGTGGTTGTGTTGAACCTTAAGTATAGGGGTTGTGCTGTTTTTGAGATTAGGTACTCCACAGTTAATGTTTCTCAGCATTTTGACTATTGTAGGTTGCTGGGTATAATTACAACTGTAGTTTCCATGCTAGTGTAGATGGAGAAATTGTAATATGTCCCCTAAAACAGATGATTAGTTACTGTTGAGAAAGAGAAAGGTTTCTCTAGGGACTAGTCCACTGATAGATTGTTCAAATCAGGAGGTCATCCTTAAAGGGAGATGGAGGTTGCCATTTTGTCCTTTTTACAGTGTCCTTTGCCTTACAGAAACTTTGTAATTTTGTGAGGTCCCATTTGTCAATTCTTGATCTTAGAGCATAAGCTATTGGTATTCTGTTCAGGAACTTTACCCCTATGCCCATGTTCTCAAGTGCTTTACCCAGTTTCTTTTCTATTAGTTTCAGTGTGTCTGGTTTTATGTGGAGGTCCTTGATTCAATTGGAGAAGAACTTCGAATGGCTGATAAGCACCTTAAGAAATGTTCAGCATCTTAGTGATTAGGGAAATGCAAATCAAAACAACCCTGAGATTTCACCTCACACCAGTCAGAATGACTAAGGTTAGAAACTCAGGAGACAACAGGTGTTGGCGAGGATATAGAGAAAAAGTAACACTCCTCCACTGTTGGTGGGAATGCAAGTTGGTACAACCACTCTGGAAATCAGTCTGGCAGTTCCTCAGAAAACTTGGCATGACACTTCTGGAGGACCCTGCAATACCACTCCTAGACATATACCCAGAGGATTCCCTGGCATGCAATAAGGACATATCCTCCACTATGTTCATAGCAGCCTTATTTGTAATAGCCAGGAGCTGGAAAGAACCCAGATGTCCCTCAATGGAGGAATGGATACAGAAAATGTGGTATATTTAGATAATAGAATACTACACAGCAATTAAAAACAATGAATTCATGAAGTTCTTAGGCAAATGATTGGAACTGGAAAATATCATCCTAAGTGAAGTAACCCAATCACAAAAGAACACACTTGAAATGCAGTCACTGATAAGAGAATATTAGCCCAGAAGCTCTGAATACCCAAGACACAATTTGCATATCAAATGATTCCCAAGAAGAAGGGAGGAGAGGTCCCTCCTACTAGAAAGGCTTGATTCAGCAATGTAGGGGGTACCAGGACAGAGAAGAAGGAGGGGGTTGATTGGAGAACTATCGGAGTGACAAGGGCTTATGAGACTTATGGGGAGGGGGGAATGGGGAAGGGAAAATCATTTGGAATGTAAACAAAGAATATAGAAAATAAAAAAAGGGAGATGGAGGAATTGCAATGATATTAATGAAAGTAACCTGGAAATAATAAATAGTAGAAAAATCAAGATGAAATTATGAAAATTAAAAATAAAATAAAGAAAAATGTGGATTCTTAAGGCTTAGAATATGCTACCTGTGTCCAGGAAATCTCTGCCATTGCTCCTTCTAAGAATGCTGTATACATAGTAGGAACATTTAAGGAGTGTCAATAAGATGATTATTCAAGCCTCCCCTCAGGCATTTTCTTTTGCTAGCAATCTTTTGAAACTTATGTGGTTCAATTATTTACAAGACAAAAACCTGAAGTACTAACAATTGGCCAAAAAAGGCCATATCTAGAGTGAAAGGCTATAATTGCATGTAATCCTCTCTAGTTGAGTATATGCAGGATAAAGCAACTCTTCTCTCATAAGTACAGCATTGGTTTAAAAGGATTCTTCTCTGAAGAAGTAGATACTATAAGATGGTAGCTGCCAGACTGGATGTATCATCTTGCTATCTTGCTTATTCTGAGGGAAGCAACAAAGCCATGAATCCTGTTCCATGTGAGTGAACTCAGAAATATGTCTTCCAAAGCTTTCTACTAGCTACTCAAATATCTTCCACTGCCTACCAGCTGCTTCAGAAGTAGATCGTGTCCCACTGGATGGTTGAGAGTATTATATCCAGGGTCTATAACTTGATTATAGATTTATGAGAGAGACGAAGTCAAAGCAACCCTGGCAACCACTGCCCAGGTCCAAATCACAGACACTGTAAATTAATAAGTAGTTTTATTCTCAGTGGCTGAGTTTGGGGAGAATTCGTTGCACATCAGTAACTAAGACAAGATTCAATATTGATCAAGGAACCTGATTTTTTATAGTAACGAGTTAGAATTAATAGCAAGTGTCATTTTTCTAATCAATTTACAATTTACAATAATGTCAATATTATGCAAATTACCAGTAAAGAAAGTCTATTGACAGTTTCCACTCTAAGGAATTCACATATAAAATATAAAGGTAGGTGTTGTGACATGTATGAATCATGGCATAATTTATTACTTTTAAATTTAACGTGGAATATTGTTTAGCTGTCAGTTTGATAATGGAATTAATGGATAAGCATAGATGACAGATTTATTCAGGAAATTAAACATATTGACTTTAGAAAAATTGATTTACTGAGTGGCTGGAAATGAGTATCGAAGAAAAGATAGAGATAATGAAGGTGTTTGCATTTTGATTGCAGATACCTGGAAAATGGATTTCAGAAAGCCTTCTAGCTAATTATGGTAAAACTAACAGAAACAAAATGAGGAGAAAAATAGAACAGGTTCCAGCTCATAGATTTTGGGTTGTCTTCTATGGATTCCTCCTTTTACATTCTCTCCTTCTTGAGAAAATTAGACCTTAGGTCTTACTTCTCTGAATATTCAAATACGTGATCCTTTTAAAACACAATTGCTTCTAGGTATATCCCGTGTCTGTAAAAGGGGCAACTGGTCCACACTGAAGTATGATGTGGCTACACATTAAACAGATATGACAGCTGGTCTCAGAAAAATGCAGATGCTGAAGTAACTTTTACTTTCTAATTAAAGATATCTACCTCTTCTGTGTAGTGCATAAGATGGAGAATTTGCTAAATATAAGTAGAGATTTTATGGCCTTCTTGCTTAGGATGTAGCTTCATTTTATTCCTGGGAAACTGCTGCTTCACTCCAAGTATAAGTCAAGGGAAAGGTTTCAGATGAGAAACAATTGAGTTTCTGTATTATGTCTTTGTTATATTATTTTGATGATAAATATATATAAGTTCGACAATATGTTATATTATATTATTATATCTGGGTGGATATCTAGACATTGGTACCAAGAGATTACTGCTAGTTTTGTGATTTCTGCCAGTTTCAGTTATTCAACTCACATTTGTGAGTTGATATACTTTAGACAACTAAGTCTTTCGCCTTCTCAGACCAGCCTGACATTAGGAAAACATCAGTTTTTGAAAGGTTCTTATTGAGGCAAAATATGCACAAAACAATATCAACTTTTGAAAAGTTATATATTTATGTTTGATGGGTATGAGTATTTCTTTTTGTATGTCTAATTTTTACCCACATTTCAATATGTCCACGAGTGTATTTTTTCCATGGTTGCATAATATTCCACTCTGTAGTACTACCACAGCTTCTTTACACAAGCATATGTTGAAAGACATAGCCTGTTTCCATCTTTAGGATAATAGGATGAGTCCTTAAAATTTCATCAAACTCTCTGTTATATAGTACCTTATAGTTCAGAAGAAAAAGATAGGACCTGAAATATCTAAGAATCACTTCTATGAATATAATCTTAGCTCAGTTGCACTGATATTTAGTTTTATTCTCTCTATTGTATCTTGAGTTTGTATAAACCCTTGGCATACAACGGATGTTCTGTTATTTTCTGAATACATATTATAAGCTTTATTTTCTTACTTAATATTACCAATGCAACATTCAAAAGCCTTCTCAGATAACCATTTCACTTTTAAGTAAGAAGGCATATTATACTCCAAAATGTTGGCTGTGATTTGCTTAAAATATTCTCATTTCTACTTTGTCTTTTATGAGCTCCCATGCTTTATAAAGTCACCTACCACCTATGAGTTTATGATTTGTTTACTTCAAAGACTTTGGAGTTATTTCCAAGGGAGTCTGCAACACTAAGCAATGGATTGCCTCAACAGTCTTGAGAGATCTCCCTGTTTCCTGTATTGTTAGTGATTCCCCTTGTTATGAGCCTGTTTTATATCTTTCTGTCAATTATGTGTCATGTGTTCTGAATAATGTAAGAAGGGGCTCACAGCAGCACGTAGAACAATGGGAGACTTACAGCATGCTGCTCTTATTTGTTATTTAAACTGAGCCCAGTGGAAAGACAGAGTTTGTATTTTTCTTCTTAGTGTTATTTTTTTTCTTAGTGAGCTCACAGAAAAAATGATTTCTTTGAATTATATGGTTATTATTAAGAAGGAAAATAGCCATAATATTTAAGCTCACACAAAATAATTCATTCCAGAGTTGCCTTACAATAAGGATTTTTCCTAATTGTTAAAATCTCGGATTGACATTTCATTTGAGACACATAAAAATAATTAATGGCCCTGTATCTAAGGTTCTGTTTGCGGATTTTTGTTCTCTGGTTTGAGTGTGAGGCTGAAACTTCCAAAGGACTCAGACTGAATCTTGGTCTTTCGTTTTGTTTTGTTTTGTTTTGGCTTTTTGTACTGAACATGGAATCTAGGGCTTCATTCATGCCAGTCAAGCAAGCTATCACTAAAGTAAAACTCAGGCCTTTGATATCGTATATGATATCATATATCCTATGATATATAAATTCTAGTAGTTCTCAAACCAAAACAGAAAAAAACATAAAAAAACAAAAACAAAAAACAAAATTGGTAACGACCAAAGTATTTTAAGCCCCAAAGAAACCTCTAAGAGAACAAAAGATATTTTATTTGTTGAGGAAGAAAAATAGAAAAAGGATGGGTACATGTGTTATAACTAGCATTTAGTGGTGTGAATAGTTAGTTATGTGTCTCAGTGGCCTTGCCAAGTTGAGTCTCCACAGACCCTGCTGATGAGTATTTAATTAGCAGAAACAATGTAGTCAGATGGGAAATCTTGTGATCCAAGACCTCCCTACTTTTTCTCTACTTTTCACAGCAAATCAAATGAGTGCATCATAGAGAGGTAATCTATCTCAGAACCAATAGGATGTGAAGCACAACTTGAATCTCTCAGCTTCTCTCCTCCATCACAGAGGACTTCCAGAGTGTGAAGCACCTGCCCTAGAAGCTATGCAGGTCAGTGACAGTGCTCACTAATTTCTCATCTTCTTGTTTGAAAATGACCCTTGATATCAAATACTCTTAGAAAAGGTCTGACTCTTTGAAAAGAAGAACTTCCTAGGGCACTTACAGCAGCATTATAGCAGATGCAAATGTACTGTTTCTTGTAGCATGAACACACATATGAAATCAGTTCCTATCAGTTTTAACTTGTTTGAAGGTGAGACATGTAACATGTCTTTAGACCTCTCTACCCCTGGAGGCTCCATGTGCTACCACTTACCCCTTTAACCAGAGTTCTGTACATGTACTCTTTGCCTTGCTTTTCATATCCTGTCTTGCAAAGGCCTTCCTAGCTTTTCATACAGTTCTACTAAAATTAAACCTATCATTGCCAGGATGCAGAAGTCATAAGGTTACCACAGGTTTATATGAGATGTCTCAAGGTCACACTTATTCTGGATTTTTTTTTCCTTTTTCTCTTTACCTTACAATTTAATTTTATACATGACACTTTGAAGGACAGTTTTCTTACCAAGTTATTTTGATGGCTAGAATATGATTTGTTGATAAAGCCTTCTGCTATAGCTTTTGATTCAGAAGGTAAACTTTCTCCAGAGTCATTCATTTAAGGGTGACAGTTTACTCCATTGCTTAATCCCTGACTTCTCAAAACCAAACCTTCATCAGGAAACAGGTATTTCAGATGGGCACCCTGTCCTTTATATCTCTGTTTCTTTTCCCCCTTTTCTTTCATTTTATATCCTTATGCTTTTTGATATATAGTGATGGAAATATTTGCCAGGTATTCTAAAAGACACTTAGCAAATGAAAACATCCAAATAAACATGCAAATGAAACATTCCTGTATGGAGAATTCACTGGGTTAGAGAGATCACAAAACTCAGCCAGCAAGAAGGCCACAAACAAAATACCCAGTTGGTGGAATGTCTCATAATACATATTGTTTTTGTGAGAAAGGAGGTTAAAAATAAAGTAGTAATAGTTCCAACTCACTGGGCTGTTGAATTGCCACCTAGTGGGGAGAAAAAAAATCAATGCCTGGTTGCTTACAGTAATGTGCTACAAAATCAAGAAGAGCACACTAATTCATTATCCAATATCAAGGGGTTTGCTCTGAAAATATAAACATACAAAAATCAGTATATGTACAGAGAAGGTTGGGTTCAGGTACTTAAGAATACACATATACACACATGCATACACACACATGGAACAACCATTAAAGAATAGGAGGTCATATATTTGAAAGGTAGCTTTGGAGGGAGGAAGAATAAGAAGGATATGATGAATTATAATGTCTCAATATTTTTAATAAAAAAAGGTAAGAGGGTTTTTCTGGAGTAATTAACAGAGAACTTCTGAACAAATTACCAAAGCTCAATTTTGAACTATTGACCGGTATTTATTAGGGAAATTTAACATATTACAAACTTGGAATATCGTGAAGCAAAAGCTGTAAAGTCAATTTATTCCTCAAACACTTGGGAATGAAGCACAACTAGTCTTTATAGTACATAGAGTAGAGAGTTTATGGGCCCCTAGGCCACAACTGCAGTTTCTGAAAAAACATTAGGAACTTTTTTGTTGATTCACAACCCAAAAAATCAACCTCACAAAGGAAGGTGGGAAAACTACTCAGAGAGGAGCCAAGAAAGAAGAGTTAAAAGGATCATGTGTAAGATTTTTATAAAAGAAAGATGAGCCCTCACCCCTTGGTGAGGAAAAAACCCATGCAGCCTAATGCTCAGCATATTAACAGAATAATAACAGAATATTATTATGTCTTTAATGAGGTGAAGGAAGAAACTAAAAGAAGGAAAGTCATTGACTGAATGTTAAAATTGGTAAATGATAGCAAATCAATTTGCCAAATTACTGACTTTTTTTATAACTCAAAAGCTTGAATGTTGGCTCCTGGTTCTTTTTGAAGACTAGAATATCATTGTGCATAACTCACATTTGCCTTTTGTATTGGTGCCTTTATCTCTCTCTTCTGCTTGAGGGCTGTTCATTTAGTCTTTTCCATCTATGACAATGTACATTCTAGTCTAGTATAGCGTTAGTTCTCAGAGTAACCGCATGGGTGAGGGGGTGATGCTGGATTTATGTTTGGGACAGAGAAATGAAGTGTTTAACAAGATAAGAGACTTTATCAAGGTCATCAGACATTTAAGGGAGAAAGGGAAAATATCTTTCATGCACTAAGTGCCAAATCAAAGATTATTTCAAATTCTAGCTGCATCTTAGAGACTTGCCTGCATCTCAGAGCTACAAGATAGTCTTTCACAATATAATTTACAACTATGGAAGCTTTAAATTTGCTGGAAAAAATGAGAAGATAATGCAGAAAATCGTCCATACACTTTCCTATATTGTTACTATTCTTACATCTGTACAAAAGTTTGTTATCCTCAAGTAATAAATACCATGACATCATTAACCAAAGAGTGCGTATTATTCAAACTGATTAGTCTTTTACCCCAAATGTTGTCATTATAAAAAGAGAAATAGGTAAAGAATATGTTCTATGGTGTTATGGTCGAAGGGGTTACCTCAGTGGGCCCATGCCAAAGCATTCCTTTCTCCTGAGGGACCAGACACGTGACATGGCAGTATAATATAAAATAAAGTTTATTCAGGGCATTGGGAGGGAGAGTTAAGGGAGTAGCAAAAGCAGAGAAAGGCAGAGAGATGGAGAGAGTAGAGAAGAAGAGGCTGGTCATGACTACATGGAGAAAGGGGGGAAGGGAGGGGAAAGGGAAGAGCCCAAGAGGGCAAGAGAGTGGCTAAGAGAGTAAGAGGCAAGAGAGAGAGAAGAAGGGCCATCAGCCCCTTTTATAGTGGGCCAGACCTACCTGACTGTTGCCAGGTAATTGTGGTGAGGGGCATACCTGGCAACGGCCAGGTAACTATGGGGTGGAGTTTAGACAGAATCCTAACACCAAATTCCTTACCTGTCCAGGAATGTCAAATACTATTTAGTCTCAGAAGGCTCCTTTTGGCTGTGACAATTTCTCCAAAGTTAGCATGACAGACTTCTGTTGACTGTGACATGGATCCCCTGGGCTGAGGTACTGGTAGTTGGATTCCTCCAGTGTACAATCACTCTTTTTCTCCCCTCGCCATGCTATGCAGGAGGAAAGAGTGGGAGCTAACGTTTCCCCTTACTGAAGACAGGGAGTCTTCAGAAATCCCTCTGCATAAGACATTTGCTCTCCTTTTCATTTATCTAGGCAGTATTTATTCATACACACATTGTCTCAGAATTATTGATTTTATACTTTGAGTTATAACTTAATATTGCCTAACATTTTGCTCAAATTGTTCTTCATTTGAGACTTGGTACAAGTTTAAAACAATAAAGAACAAATTTAATTTCAAGATTATCTTTGCTGGTAAGTATGCAAGCAGCTGAACTCGCTCTATCACCCTTGAATTCTAAAAATTTCTGTATTTGCTTATTATTTCCAAAAAATAGTTTTATCCTTTTAAAAATAACCATTTATCTTGTTCGTATTAGTCTGTGAGCAATTTCATACATGCATAACATGTTCATCAATATGCCCCCTAATTTATTCTCCAGCCCATTCTGAATCTCTCTTGCCCTTCAACCTGCCCAAAATAATGTCATTTTTCATAGTCCACTGAGTCCAGTCAGTCCTTATGTGCATGGGTGTAGTGCCATCCAATGGAACATGGACATCCTATTTCTCTGAAGTAAATTGACTCTTCCTTCCCCAACAGCCTTCAAATGTGGAGGCTCCTCAGCTATAGTGGAATTTTTTCTACATAGACCATCAGGTCAGCTATGAATAAAGGTTTCTGATTATACTTAAATTTCTCTTTCACATTAGTGTACTTCTTAGGATTTCCAGTCCAGTGTTGAGGAGAAGTAGTGATGGGGATAGCTATGCCTTCCTCTACATCTCAGGAGGAAGAACCTAGTTTATCACTATTAAAGGAGATATTATCTGTTGTACTTTAATTGATGATGTTTGTCCACTAAAGACCATTGTTCTTTCTTGATTTTATGAAAATTGTTATCATGAGTAACTCTCAGGACTTTGTCACTTGCTCCTCCTAAATTGCCAAATAAAATTTTGTTCCTTTTAAACCTATTAATTTATTTTCAAGGTAAATACTTAGGCTATTGTTCATTTCATAATGATGATACATTAAGTGGAGAGTGGTTGCCTTTTTGTGTTTGGCCCTATGCTTAGGAGAGACTGTGATTTTGAACTTTAGTGTTGTATTTGCCTGGTTTTGTCTAGTTCACTTTTCTGGTAGAGATTATGGTTGATTTTATTACATAAATATTTGTTATGATATACTATGAATAAAATATCTGCCTAGTCCTTATGCTTTTAGAAGAGACTTAATTATCTCTTTAATTTTTTAATAAAATAATATTTGGTTCATGTTTTTATACAACATTAAATTTGTGGACATAGAATTTTCCATAGCATTCTGTTTATCTTTTAATAGCTGTGAGTTCAGTAGCAAAGTACTTCCTTTATTTTAAATATTAGTAAGTAGGATCTTTGATATTATTCAATGAAACTCCTTTTTATCTTATTAACTGTTTCTATTGATTCTGAATTTTTATTTCATTGATTTCTCTTCTAAATTTCATTTAATTTCTTATAGTTGTTCTAAGATTACTTTCTCCTCTATATAGTTTTACTTTTAAGTCTCAGTTCCAAAGAAATAATCTAGGGGTAGACCCATTCCTACTAGATTGCATGTTAATGCTGCATCTTCCAACACACTGATCTGTTTCTTAAGCATTGCAAACAAATACACAAGGGACTAAGACATTTTCTGGCTGTCTATACAGTTGCTAGCTATGAAATTTTTTGGCATCTGCTCCATGTGTAACCCCAATAAAGTGTTCTTTCTTAATGCAGTGGCCTCTGTGTGATATTCATTGGCCCCTGACTATAAGAAATACCACATTAACATTTACCTTGCTTTGGTCATACTTAGCAGCAGGTGTCTATAAGTGGAGAGCTAATAAATATTTACTCAATGACCCCAGGTTATGAACTAAAGATAGAGAAAAGAAAAGGAAAAGCAATTCTTTCCAAGTGGAAATATAAAAACTCCCTCCTTGCTGTATTTCTAGAGGAAAAGAAGATGAAGCATGATGAGGAAAGCAGATTATGACAATAAACACAGGGGAAAAAAGTTTCCTCCTGCAGAATCACAGGAAACCTCTGAAGGGATGATAATAATCAGATTTTTGCCCTTGCCAAAGAATAATACATAGTGTGAAATGTAACAATGATGTGATAATGTCTCTTCCACTATGATCCACTCTTTGTTTGCAGGAGGGAATGTCGTCCTAAAGTCCATTTCTATTTTATTTGGAATGAGAGATAAACTTTTAGGGGTGAAATACAACTATGAATAAAATCAATGGCTTTTGGAATGTACCAAAAGTTGACTTTGTAATTTAAAAGAGCCCTTTCCTGAAGGAGAAATAAGTTATTTTATTTTGGTATATACACAGAGGAGGAAATAGGCAATTCCCATTCACTGAGTCATTGTTTCTCCTAAATGGAAAACATCTCTTTATATGTTATAGTTTTTTTAACCAGCCCTTGACTTTTCTTCCTGAGGGCAACTAAAATAAACTGTCCAAGCCATTATCTCCCTGTGAGTATTTGAGATAAACAGAAAATACTGCAGTTCATCAGATTCATTTTATTAAAATGTCACATGCCATTTAATTAGTTGGACCAGAACTTATTAATGTTTTCATTCATTTACAAATATTTGACAAATGCCTGGTCTGTGGCAGGCTCTAGGTTATGATTCCACTTTCAGCATGAGTATTGAGCCCACAGGTAAGTAGATTCCCCTCTACTGAACATGGGATGGAATACAGCACTGAATACATGCTTAGCATGTGAGTAACATTCCTGGTCATTTGTTTTATACGTTTAGAAAGAGCCTCCCTGATGTATCCTATGAATGAATTTTCAGTCCTCACAAATGCTGTGACACGTATGTACTGCTAAGGCAGCTCTAAGGCTGTTTAAATATTAGTTATATAATTTGGGTATAAAGCAAAGCAATAGCTTGAGAATCTCAGTGGTAAAGAGAATTTAATACTATTAGTTCATTTCCCAGCACCCAAATCACACAACCCACAATTGCATGTAATTACAGTTCCAGCAAACCTGAAACCCTTTCTTGCCTCCATTGGCACCTGCATACACATGGAACACACAAACCTGTGCAGGCACCCACACATATAAATAAAATAAATATATATTTTTAAACAAGCATCATATGTGATGCTTTTTCAGTCTTTCAAAAGATGAAAAATATTTAAGCATGGCATACTCAAAACTGATCCATGTTTTCCCATAGTGAATGTGAGATATAACTTTTCTTTCTTATGCTACTTGGCAAACATTTGTTGTATGAATAAGCTGGCCAAAATTAAATAGGTTTTAGACGTGTTGCAGAATATCAAAATGATATGCGGGATGAAATATGGTACACAATCAAGGAAACTTCTTGCTTCAGAAAATTGAAATGTGATCAGGCATGAGCTATTGTAGAAATTAGTACATACTGTGTAAGCATTAAAGGAGCAGTAAAGAGAGGTAAGCATTAAAGAAACCTAAAAACAATCATTATTTGGTAGTAGAGTAAATCTAATATGGATTATGGATCTCACTGGATCAGGTGTACAGAATGCTTGGAAAGTAACCTTGAAAATGTAAAGACAAGGAAGTGAGATGAGATTCAGAATACAAGAAGGGATTAAGATGCCTGGGTAAACAGAGAAGAGGTTCAATGTTTGTGGGTTCAATGTGGTTCAATGTCTCCTCCCATGATTGACCATTTGGTACTAGAGTTCTCAGAGTGCAGAGGAGATGGGGAGCAGGATCTTGGCCTGTCACATGATTTCTGAGAAGCCAGTTCTCTATCAGGAAACAAAAGCCTAACTGGCTTTGTGGAGACATGGCCTTTGTCTCTATGGAGTTGAATAGGCTCAAGCCTGATTGGGTGGGGGAAAGGCCCCATTCCTTCTGTGATCTTTGAGTGCTGTCAGGGGTACTAAGATAAGAGATGTCTAATCTGGCTTGGAAATCCACACATGTCCATTGAGATTCTTAAGAAATATGATTGCTAAGATGGTCTACAATTAGAAAGTTATGAAGAAAGTTCAGTCAGGGGAGTTATGCAGTGCCTAGCATGTGATAGGCAACTAGTGCTATTATACACAAGTGTATCCTCTGACCTTGAAGATCATGGCATTTACTTAAGGCTAAATCCTAGTTCTCAGGTAAATAGAAAAGTCAGATGTGGCACAATAAATGAGAAATTGTGTTCATAA
Source organism: Apodemus agrarius (assembly GCA_964023405.1). Taxonomy (NCBI): domain Eukaryota; kingdom Metazoa; phylum Chordata; class Mammalia; order Rodentia; family Muridae; genus Apodemus; species Apodemus agrarius. The sequence continues at coordinate 68,047,433 of OZ030016.1, forward strand.
AATGGACACGATGATGGGGCAAGATGAGAATCCAAAGGACCTTTTCAGGCCAATCATAAATATATAACCTTCTGTAATACACAGAAAAGGAACCAGAAGGTATGCTCCATCACAGCTATCCAGTGTTATTTTTTAAAGAAAAGTAGGAGATGGTCTATGTTTACAAATCACTGTTAAAGTAATGACTGTTAAAATCAGCTTTATTCCTAGCATGCAGTATTGGAAATCTTCAATAAATGAGTCTTTGTACAAATACATGAAACAGGATAAAATAATTTGTTTATATGTTCTCTTCTTTCATGGCTGTGTGCCTAAAATAAGTCCAAATGAATATGGAAAAGTTTCCCTTGTGTTATAGCATAGATTAAGTTTTCAATCCTCTTACTTAATAGGCAGAAATATAAAACTTTCAACCAAATAATGCTACCTGCACACCCTTTCTTTCCCTCAGCTCCCCACAAGACTCTAGTAAGCTTTCAGTAAACCCAGACCTAGGTTCTTAAGGATGTCCAGGGGCTGAATCTCTTCATTAGCCTATAAAATTTGCCCAAATGATTTCAGAGTATACTAAAACACAGTCTCATCAAACCTTTCACACTTCAATAAAATATAACTTCTATTACACAAAAGTGTATAATTCCGAGGCCTAGAATCCTACCCCCACCACCATGAAATGGAGTTGTAAGAAACAATGAATGGATACAGAAGAGCAAAATAGTCTTTGCCTTTTCAATTCCTAGAACCCACTTTAAACAAACAAACCAAACCAAACCAAACCAAACCAAAAAACAGCATGATAACACATGCTTATAATATTAGTACAAAAAAATTGAGACAAGTAGATCACTGAGGTGGAGTGGAGTTTGGGGTGTGGGGTCATTAGCCAACAAATTTAAACTCTTTGGAAAACTCTGGGCTACTAAACTGTGTCAAAACACAAGCAGCTACCTGAGGGATAATGTTGAAGTTTGAGTTTTGGATTTTATACACACTTACACACACACACACACACACACACACACACACACAGAGAGAGAGAGAGAGAGAGAGAGAGAGAGAGAGAGAGAGAGAGAGAGACTGCAGAAGGTATGAAACTTAACTTCACTGCAGCAGTCAACAAAGAAGAGTGTCATTAAAGACTTTCCAGGCAGCATTTTTAAAGCCTTTCATCTTCAATGAAGTTTAACTCACTTTACACTGAAATCATGGTCCCCTGAAGGAATAGTCCTAATGAATCTGTCTCGCTGTTTCCACATGTGTCCTGTTGGTAAATTTTCTTTTACATGCTCCATCTACATAATTATTCTCCTCCCCTTGATTTGAACATCACCAATACACAGAGGGCAATCTACAAAACTTGCTGAGAAACTGAAATACAGTGTTTTACTGAACACTGCTGGTATGTGACAAACGCTGAAGAGCAGTATTGGCATCCTCTCTGGCTTTCTTTTTATCATTAGAATTTGGTTTTGCAGGGATCAGTGCATCCTCTGTTGGCTCTTACTTGACAGCAGCTGCAAGCACAGCAGTTCTTGCCTTGCAAAGTGTTCTTGCCTCCTGCAGAGGAGATTTCCTCTCTTATCCTCGCGCCTTCTGAAGATCAAACAAAATGACTCCCTCGTCCATTTTTTGTAAATCATGCTCATTTAATTTCCAATTTCTTCTTCATCTTAGAAGTCCTTTAACAGAATACATGGTGGCATATTGTAATGGGGAATGGAAACGGGATCAAAGAGCCATCCTTAGTTGAACAAGCAGAATGTGTTGATTTTAGACTGCTTGATTTTTCCAAAAACTTGTGGATAGCCACAGAATTTGGGGAAGCAAATGATGTGGATCTGACATTCACATAGTTTAAAACAATGAGTTAGATTCTACAAATCATCTTGGCTCATACGTGTTCTCCAGGACTTCTACTAATCATTGTTTGATTTAACCCAAATATACTGAGGGAAGACACTTATTCCCTGCCTCAAAGAACTCACAACTTGGTAAGAAAACAGTTGGGACATCAGAGAATGATCAGATGCATGCAAGAAGGACAAGACTTGCTATGGGCACTCACACAATGAGGGTCCTAGACATTAGAGGTATGGAACGGCATAGAGTTCTCTGAGAATTTTAATGATAGATTCCTTCAAATGAAATGATAATTATGTATAACAATCAGCTCATGAAAAATAGGGGCTTTATTTCAGCTGCCAGATAGTAAGACAGATTAGACCTGTTCTCTACACATTAGTATAACAGCTTATTTGTTCACGCTGGCTTTGCTCCCACATAAAAGAAGGTCAGAGCATGTCTGCCACCTGGCCTCTACTAAAAGCTTTCAAAAGTGACCTGTCAAAAGGTGGAGCTGCTAAGTGGAAAGGATCAGTTCTTCAGAATGCACAAATGCACTGATATAGAATCCAACCTGTTGGGACATTAAATGATAGATAAAGAAACCTGACATTGTAAATAATAGACATGTACTATCTGAATGTCTTTTTGACATCATCTGATGCAACTCCTAAAGCTAATTGAAAAGAGGTGGAAACTACTCTTATGGCAACATTAATGACAGCCCAAAGAACACTGAGAAAATCTAACCTAGCTCTAGGGTTAGCCTCCATGACAAAGGAGTCCCGCAGAGTGAATGGGCTCTATTACTATCAAAACAAAACAAAACAAACAAACAAAAAATGGCCCTGTGGTATTTTATCTTACCTCCCCTCTAGGAATATGGATTATGCATCTTCTTGGTGCATGGGGAGGGGATATGATATGTAGAACTTGGACACCCTGTTTTTGAATCAGGTCCACTTGTGCATAACTTTTAATTTTGATAGTGGTCAGTGTAGTGAACTAATTTGAAAACTCTGCCACACTATGAGTGGTTGCATATGCCCCAAGTCTGTCTGTATAGGAAATGAAAGTTCACATCCTGTGTTTAGCATTAAAAGGCCCACTTCACCAATATTACTCCTAGTTGTAATAATTTGGCTTCTTTCTAGGACTTTAGCAGTGAATAGTTAATATGTAACTCCAGGGAGAAAACCAAAACAAACATACAGATGAGCAAAACCCCCACATCTGTAGCATCTGCAGTTCTATGCTGTAAATAATTCAAGCAAGGTTCATTTCACCAACACAAATGAATGAGAATTAAGAAGACAGGCACATTGGGGAATGTGCCTGTCTTCTTAAAAATAAAAGGACCTCTGGGGGAATCAATATCCCTGACCTCAAGCAGTACTACAGAGCAACTGTGTTAAAAACTGCATGGTATTGGTACAGTGACAGGCAAGTAGATCAGTGGAATAGAATAGAAGACCCGGAAATAAAACCACAGAGTTATGGTCACTTGATCTTTGATAAAGGAGCCACAACCATCCTCTGGTGGAAAAAAGATAGCCTTTTCAACAAATCGTGCAGGCTCAACTGGAGGTCAACATGCAGAAGAATGCGAATTGACCCACTCTTATCTCCTTGTATTAAGATCAACTCCAAGTGGATCAAGAACCTCCACATAAAACCAGACACACTGAAACTAATAGAAAGGAAACTGGGAAAGACCCTGGAGGACATGGGCACAGGGGGAAAGTTCCTGAACAGAACACCTATAGCTAATGCTCTAAGATCAAGAATTGACAAATGGGACCTCATAAAATTACAAAGTTTCTGTAAGGCAAAGGACACTGTCAGAAGGACAAAAGGGCAACCAACTAATTGGGAAAAGATCTTCAAGAACCCCACATCTGACAGAGGGCTAATATCCAATATATACAAAAACTCAAGAAGTTAGACCCCAGAGAACCAAATAACCCTATTAAAAATGGGGTACAGAGCTAAACAAAGAATTTTCACCTGAAGAAATTCAGATGGTAGAGAAGCACCTTAAGAGACATCATTAGTCATTATGGAAATGCAAATCAAAACAACCCTGAGATTCCACCTTACACCAGTCAGAATGGCTAAGATTAAAAACTCAAGAGACAACGGGTGCTGGCGAGGATGTGGAGAAATAGGAACACTCCTCCACTGTTGGTGGGATTGCAAGATGGTACAACTGCTCTGGAAATCAGTCTGGCAGTTCCTCAGAAAATTGGGCATGACACTTCCACAGGATCCCGTCATACCACTCCTAGGTATATACCCAGAGGATTCCCCTGCATGAAATAAAGACACAGGCTCCACTATGTTCATAGCAGCCTTATTTATAATAGCCAGAATTTGGAAAGAGCCCAGATGTCCCTCAAAGGAGGAATGCATACAGAAAATGTGGTATGTTTATACAATGGAATACTACTCAGGAATTAAAAATAAATGAATACATGAAATTTGTAGGCAAATGGTTGGATTCGCAAAATATCCTAAGTGAGCTAACCCAATCACAAAAGAATACACATGAAATGCAATCACTGATAAGTGAATATTAATGAGCCCAGAAGCTCTGAATACTCAAGGCATAATTAGCAAATGAAAAGATTGCCAAGAAGAAGGAAGGAGAGGATCCTGGTCCGGAAGAAAGACTGGATCCAGTTTTGTAGGAGAGTACCAGAACAGAGACATCATGTGTGGGTGATTCAGTAATATTTGGGGGGAAGAGGACTTATGGGACATATGGTGAGGGGGAAACTGGGAAAGGGGAAAGCCTTTGGAATGTAAACAAAGAATATAGAAATAGAATAAAAAATAGAAAAAATAACAAAAAAAAAAGAAGACTGGCACACAAGTACGAATCAGATATGGTTCCTCCCTACCAGTTTCCGGTTTTGGTACTTTCACCTTGTTTTACATAGATATAATACCTAATCAGAGATGAAGGGCTATTGATCAGATTCTTTTCCATTGCACCACTAAGACCTGCATATTCCCAATAAAACAAGTTGACATTGTAGTCTACCATCATTAGGGAAAATTCCCACTACTCTTTACACAAAAGAATCTTATAGATAATGTATGTGATACTTACAATGTGTATGATGTTTATAAAATAGGTGATCATACACAGATGTATATGTAGTATTATTCACATGTATCAAGAGATTCAAAACTTAATGATTGTATCCATATTTCATCTCCATCGAGTTAATTTTTGAAAGCTTAACTTAGACACCTTAAATAAATAAAAACAAAATATTAGTTACAATCTCACACAGAAAGCCAGCTGGATGGTAGAGATGAGATGTTTCCCAACATACAGTTCTCCAGTTCTGCATACCTGCTTACTTCTATTCAAAATAGTTATTCATATGTATAAATTTGTCTTGTCTGTAGTGATATACATGAAATTCCTTTGATCCTTTCTATAGCATGTCTTAATGGGACAAAATTACACACTACCTGTCCTTGGCAGGAAATAGCAAGCAGATAAAAGTTTCATTTGCTTTATAATTAAGGCACTGCTTAGACACCAAAAGCTCTTAGAAAACTGACTCTCAATTAACATCCTGAACTTCTGCCATTTTAATTGACCATCTAGCCTTTCTATTTTAAACAGAATTTCATTTTTTCCTACAGCCATGCCCTCTGTTTATCAGCTTCCCTGAGCAATACCGTGAATTTCCATCACTGGCTTGTTATTGCCTTCTAGGCATATATTTGTACCTACTGCACATATGTACAAACATTTATGCTTGACATACTGGGTGTTACCATATTGCTACTTTAAATTATGAAGTACTTTTATATAATAGGGAATATGATCATCTGATAATCAAATGCATTTTAATCATATGAAAGTAGGGTTGAATATAGCTCAGCAGTAGCACTTGCCTAACACACTTGAAGTCTAGGTTCAATTCCAGCTCTGTAAGAAATGATAAACAGTAATCTCCAGGAAAATACAGTGTGCTCACACATTTTTTTTCACACACAGGTACACATAAATGAAGAAAGTGGTATTTTTAGCCAACTGGCAAAAGCATTTACACTCAGATGACTGCAATCCCTCTCCTAACTGTCGCTTCAGGGCTCTAAGTGTTCCTATCAACAGGGCAGCCTTGGCTGGAATCATCTGAAACTGTTCTTTTTAAGAACAGCCGTTGGTACTAACTCTTTTCTATACTAACCAGTGACAACTCTTGGCAAAAGTTGGCCCTATGAGAGTTCACTGAATATCTCAAAACTGCCACAAGCACTTGGAATCAAGAGTACAGAGCATGGCTGTTGGAAACACAGTGGATCCAGCTTGGAATAAATGACTTCATATGACTCTTCTCTAATGAGGATTTATCACTCTGTTCTCTGTGGCTCTTGACTTGTGTCTAAAGTCAGCTCTAAATAAGGCATTCACAGAATACTTTAAGCAAATGCTTATGAAATCTCCTGTCTTTATTGCCTCCTTTGGCTATGCAAAATAACATGTAATTAGGAGTATCACACTCACATTTGTACCAACAATGAAATGCAATAATTATTGTCAAATGGTCATGGCTTCAAGGTATAGATGTATAACAAAGAAGCTCATGTATGTACAAACCTGAAATATATTTACATAATATATTATTATATGCATAAAACCTGAAATATATGTATATAATATATATACTTTCATATATGTGTGTATATGTTTCTGAGGTTGCAGAAAACTTGTCGGTGAAGTGGACATATATCTCCTACATAAGGAGATTTTTGTTGAGAGTTTGATAGCAAAGCATAGGATATATAATTTCAAGGTCTAAGAAAACAAGATGCCTTTAGTATACATTTATTAGCTTTTCCTCCACTATTTGTTCTTTCTTGGGACAATTAAATTTCAGAGAAAGATTCTTACAATCTTTTCAATGATTGGGTTAATGCACAAATTATTAGTGCTATATAATCAAATCCAGGATAATAAAACATCACCACCAAATGTTACTTTTCTAAAACAAAAAGGCCAAGAATTTTAGGGTTTCACTCTCACCTCAATACCAGGAAACTCTCCTGTCTGATAAGTTATGAGAAAATACTTCAACCTGAAGCAAAATGCTTTTGTAACCCATTCACACTCATACTTCTGTGGACAATGATTAAATAGAGAAGAGGAGGAGGCATGTGACCCCAAAGACAGGAGGCAAACAAAGGGCCTTGGCAGCCCCATTCTGCTCAGGCTTTTCAAACACTGTTTCATTCCTGCCTCCCAGAGAGCACAGCTGCAAACAGAAGCTGCCACAACACTGATTGTGTTAAATCTGAACTGAATGTGTGATGCTCAGAGGTTAAAGTCCTCAGGAGCCCCTCGATTCTGTGCATCCCCCACCCCCATTCAGAAGTAGCTTGCACTCACATGATTTTGCTTAGAGTCAGCATTATGTGAACATAAAGACAGAAATGGTGCATTTAGATGAATCTGTCAGCCTCAATTGAATTTTCTCATACTGTGACTTTATTAGTCATGGAAAATAGTATTTAACCAAACCCTTGAACAGGTCACAGAGGAAACCTGTTTTCTGAAGAGTATTCTGTTTCCTGGTACACTGGCGTTTGTTTCTGTTTTTAGATGGGTGTTGTGCTGTGGTGGGAGCCTTGTGAAAAATGACCGAGAACCAGAACCCTTCATTAGGTAGAAGTACTTCTTGGCAAAAGCAGTAATTTTACACTATAGCCTGCATTTACCACCCAATAGTCACATCAACTTCTTGCAGAGAAGGTTCTTACCATTTATTTTTTTCTCTGTGGTTCCTTGTGCCAAAGTGTGAAAAAAGTTCCTGCATTACTCCAGCTGTCACTCCAGTCTCACAGAGAGTAACATTATTTTTGCATTTCCTGAAATTAATTACCATTAAGATTGTTGGAATATTTGCATGGTGTCAATGGGAAGAGATGGATTGAGTTTCCATGACACAGTTACTAAGGTAGAACATAGATGCTTCTTAGTGTATATGATGGAACATTTGGTACAGAAATTATCACGCTTATTCCTCCTGTCCAGTTGTTAATATTAAGAGGATATGGTTGCTTTGCCCCATGAAGGACAAAAGAGGACATTGAATCTCCAGGACTGGAGTTACAGATGAATGCCGGCCACCATGTGGGTGCTGGATACTGAATTTGGGATCTCTGGAAAATCTACAAGTGTTCTTATGCACTGATCCAAGACTTGGTGCCACAGGGAGTAGGGAGGTTAGGTGGGGTAAGAGTGGAGGAGTGGGGACATCCTCTTGGATAGAGGGAGAGAAGGTATGGGGTGATAAAGAATGGGGATGGGGATAACAACTAGACTGTTAAAAAAGATTAACTAAGAATAATGATGATGATGATGATGATGATGATGATGATGATGATGATAGTAACGATGAAAGAGTTTAAGAAGATGAAAGAGCTTAAGAAGCTGCATCCCATGGGGAGATGAGAGACATTAGAATATACTTCAGTCAAGTACTTGACTTAGAGACAGTTCTTTAGAAAGAAGAGCTGCTGGATATTTCATCATTAATTTTTTTGTATCAGCTTTCATGAGTACCTGCTTGGCAAAAATGCTAGTATTCACTTACGTTCTGTGCAAATGATCTGTCGGAGGAATGTTTTATGTAAATCAAGGCCAAACGAATTTTGTTTGATGGTTTGAAAAGTCCTAGGACAAGTGTAAGAGACTAAGTGGTAGGATATGAAGAATGTAGCATTTGAACGTTAAGGGGGAAAATGAGGAAAGGAAGCCAAACATCTTAGAAAAATACTAGAAACCATGGGGAAATGATGGGGAATACTGACTGGGACATTACTACTGGAACCAGTTTATTGATGGTTAACTGTCAGTAGTTGATTTAAAAAACTCTCAAAGACTTGAAGCTGTTCAAGAAACTATTGCTAGGATGATTAACATAATAATCACACTTCAGTTTTTCTCAGGGATTCCCTGAGTTAATCTTTCCCCCCATAAGTGGGAGTGAACCTCAGGTAGCTAAACGTGAAACCCACCCTGCTTAAGACAATGTAAATGGTTTTGATTCCAGCCCCTATACTTGCTATATTATACTAATATTTTGCTGTCCACATGACACTATTTAATTTGAGAAAGAGACAGTGACAGAAAGAGACAGGCAGAGGTGAGTGGTGGAGTGAGGGAGAGAAAGAAGAGAGGGAGAGAGAAGGGAAAGAGACAATATGACTTAAAAACTCTGGGGGCCGCCTCGGGGCACAGCTCGGAACTCTAGCAGCTGGAGTCAGGGGCCTGGACTCAGAGCGAGCATAGTCCAGCACAGACAACGCAGCCAGAAGGGAGCAGCAGAGCCGGGTACGAGCAGCTCAGCTAAGGCCATGTGGTGCTTTCAGCAGGGGCAGCCATCTTGCCCCATACCCCCGCACGCAAACAGTGGGCACACTGGACGCAGTGAGCGGCTGGAATCAGGTGCGTGGCCAGAGTTATAGCTTAGCTTAGCTCTGCAGGAGATCCGGGGCACAGAAAGCGCAGCTGCGGGTGCAGACTACCGGCCTGGACCAGCTCTCTGAGCGGACTAGCAGCGAGGGGCCACCGGGCCGCCTCGGGGCACAGCTCGGAACTCTAGCAGCTGGAGTCAGGGACCTAGACTCAGAGCGAGCATAGTCCAGCACAGACAAGCTGCCAGAAGGGATCTGTCTCCTAGGGACAGGCGTGCTGTGCTTTCAGCAGGGCGCCATCTACAATAAGACCAACTAACGCCAGAGATAAAGAGATGGCAAAAGGCAAACGTAGGAATGTTATTAACAGAAATCAAGGCAACATGGCACCATCTGAACCCAATTCGCCAACCACAGCAAGTCCAGGATACCCCAGCACACCAGAAAAACAAGAGTTAGATATAAAAGCACAGGTCATGATGCTCCTAGAGGAACACAAAAAAGACATAAACAAATCTCTTAAAGAAATGCAGGGGAACATCAATAGAGTAGAAGCTCTTACAATCCAAACACAAAAAACACTTAAAGAACTCCAGGAGAATATGGGCCATCAGACAGAAACCAATAAAGAGGAAGTGAGAAAATCAGTTAAAGAAATGCAGGAGAACTTGAAACAACAGGCAGAAGTCATGAAAGAGGGAGCACAAAAATATATTAAAGAATTACATGAAAACACAAACAAACAAATGATGGAACTGAGCAAAACCATCCAAGATCTGAACACAGAGGTAGAAACAACTAAGAAATCACAAAAGGAGGCAACCTTGGAGATAGAAAACCTTGGGAAGAAAACAGGGGTCGTAGATGCAAACATAAACAACAGAATACAAGATATAGAAATAAGAATCTCCGATGCTGAAGATAACATAGTAACCATTGACTCCACAGTCAAAGAAAACGCAAAATCCAAAAGGCTTGTAACCCAAAACATCCAGGAAATCCAGGACACAATGAGAAGACCAAACGTAAGGATTATAGGGATAGATGAGAGTGAAGATCTACAACTTAAAGGGCCAGCAAATATCTTTAACAAAATTATGGAAGAAAACTTTCCTAACTTAAAGAGAGAGATGCCCATGAATGTACAAGAAGTCTACACAACTCCAAACAGACTGGACCAGAACAGAAACACCTCCCGTCACATAATAATCAAAACCCCAAATGTACTAAACAAAGAAAGAATATTAAAGGCAGTAAGAGAAAAGGGCCAAGTAACATATAAAGGAAGACCTATCAGAATCACACCAGACTTCTCTCCAGAAACCATGAAAGCTAGAAGATCCTGGGCAGACCTCATGCAGACCCTAAGAGAAAACAAATGTCAGCCAAGACTACTATACCCAGCAAAACTCTCAATCAACATAGATGGAGAAATCAAAATATTCCATGACAGGACCAAATTTACACAATATCTTTCCACTAACCCAGCTCTACAAAGGATAATAGGAGGAAAACTCCAACACAAGGAAGGAAATGGCACCCAAGAAAAAGCAAGACAGTAAACTTCTTCCATCAAACTCAAAGGAAGATAACTACACAAAAACAAAAATAACATCAAAAATGTCAGGAAGTAATAATCTCTATTCCTTAATATCTCTTAACATCAATGGACTCAACTCCCCAATAAAAAGACATAGACTAACAGACTGGATACGGAAACAGGACCCTACATTTTGCTGCTTACAGGAAACACACCTCAGAGTCAAAGACAAACACTACCTTAGAGTAAAAGGATGGAAGACAATTTTGCAAGCAAATGGTCACAGGAAGCAAGCTGGAGTAGCCATTTTAATATCAGATAAAATTGACTTTCAACCCAAAGTCATCAAAAGAGACACAGAAGGTCACTTCCTGCTAGTCAAAGGAAAAATCCACCAAGAGGAACTCACAATTCTAAACATCTACGCTCCAAATGTAAGGGCACCCTCATTTGTAAAAGAAACCTTACTAAAGCTCAAAGCACACATTGCACCTAACACAATGATTGTGGGGGACCTCAATACTCCACTATCTACAGTGGACCGACCAGGAAAACAGAAACTAAACAGAGACACGGAGAAACTCATCGAAACTTTGGAGCAATTGGATTTAACAGATATATATAGAACATTTCACCCTAAAGCAAAAGACTATACCTTTTTCTCAGCCCCTCATGGTACCTTCTCCAAAATTGACCATATAATTGGACACAAGACAGATCTCAACAAATATAAAAAGATCGAACTAATCCCATGCCTCTTATCAGATCACCATGGAGTAAGAGTGTTCTTCAATAGCAACAAAAACAACAGAAAATCCCCATACGCTTGGAGGCTGAACAATATTCTACTCAATGATACCTTAGTCCAGGAAGAAATAAAGAAAGAAATCAAAGAATTCTTAGAACTTAATGAAAATGAAGGCACAACATACCCAAATCTATGGGACACAATGAAAGCAGTGCTTAGAGGAAAACTCATAGCCCTGAGTGTCTCCAAAAAGAAACAGGAGAGAGCATATACTAACAACTTAATGGCGCACTTGAAAGCTCTGGAACAAAAAGAAGCAATTTCACCCAGGAGGAGTAGAAGACAGGAAATCATCAAACTCAGGGCTGAAATCAATCAAGTTGAAACAAAGAGAACCATACAAAGAATCAACAAAACCAGGAGCTGGTTCTTTGAGAAGATCAACAAGATAGATAAACCCCTAGACAGACTTACTAAAGGGCACAGAGACAGTATTCAAATTAACAAAATTAGAAATGAAAAGGGAGATATAACAACAGAAACTGAGGAAATTCAAAAAATCATCAGATCCTACTACAAAAACCTATACTCAACACAACTGGAGAATCTGGAGGAAATGGACAATTTCCTCGACAGTTACCAAATACCAAAATTAAACCAGGATCAAATAGATCGTCTAAACAGACCCATAACCCCCAAAGAAATAGAAGGGGTCATAGACAGTCTTCCAACCAAAAAGAGCACAGGACCAGACGGTTTTAGTGCAGAATTCTATCAGACGTTCAAAGAAGTCCTAATACCGATACTCTTCAAATTATTCCACAAAATAGAAACAGAAGGAACACTACCCAACTCATTCTATGAAGCCACAATTACCCTGATACCAAAACCACACAAAGATCCAACTAAGAAAGAGAACTACAGGCCAATTTCTCTTATGAATATCGATGCAAAAATACTAAACAAAATACTTGCCAACCGAATCCAAGAACACATCAAAACGATCATTCACCATGATCAAGTTGGCTTCATCCCAGGGATGCAGGGATGGTTCAATATACGGAAATCCATCAATGTAATCCACTACATAAACAAACTCAAAGAAAAAAACCACATGGTCATCTCATTGGATGCTGAAAAAGCATTTGACAAAATTCAGCATCCTTTCATGCTAAAGGTCCTAGAAAGAACAGGAATTCAAGGCCCATATCTAAACATAGTAAAAGCAATATACAGCAGACCAGTAGCCAACATCAAGGTAAACGGAGAAAAACTCGAAGCAATCCCTCTAAAATCAGGGACTAGACAAGGCTGTCCCCTCTCGCCATATCTCTTCAATATAGTACTTGAGGTACTAGCTAGAGCAATTCGACAACAGAGGGAAGTCAAAGGGATACAAATCGGAAAGGAAGAAGTCAAACTATCACTATTTGCAGATGATATGATAGTTTACTTAAGTGACCCAAAAACCTCCACCAGAGAACTCCTGCAACTGATAAACAACTTCAGCAAAGTGGCTGGCTATAAAATCAACTCAAGTAAATCAGTAGCCTTCCTATACGCGAAGGATAAGCAGGCCGAGAAAGAAATTAGGGAAATGACACCCTTCACAATAGCCACAAATGATATAAAGTATCTTGGAGTGACGCTAACCAAACATGGGAAAGATTTATACGACAAAAACTTCAGGTCTCTGAAGAGGGAAATTGAAGAAGACATCAGAAAATGGGAAAATCTTCCATGCTCGTGGGTTGGCAGGACTAATATAGTCAAAATGGCAATCTTGCCCAAAGCAATATACAGATTCAATGCAATCCCCATCAAAATCCCAACTCAGTTCTTCATAGAGCTAGAAAGAGCAATTCTCAAATTCATCTGGAATAACAAAAAACCCAGGATAGCTAAAACTATCATCAACAGCAAAAGAACTTCTGGGGGAATCAATATCCCGGACCTCAAGCAATATTACAGAGCAGTGGTATTAAAAACTGCATGGTATTGGTTCAGTGACAGGGAAGCGGATCAATGGAATAGGATCAAAGACCCAGAATTGAACCAACACATCTATGGCCAATTGATCTTCGACAAAAAAGCTGAAAACATCCAGTGGAAAAAAGATAGCCTTTTCAACAGATGGTGCTGGCTCAACTGGAGGTCAACATGCAGAAGAATGAGAATTGATCCACTCTTATCTCCTTGCACTAAGCTCAACTCCAAGTGGATCAAAGACCTCCACATAAAACCAGACACACTAAAACTAATAGAAAAGAAAGTGGGGAAGACCCTTGAGGACATTGGCTCAGGGGAAAAATTCCTGAACAGAACACAAATTGCTTATGCTCTAAGAGCAAGAATAGACAAATGGGACCTCATAAAACTACAAAGTTTCTGTAAGGCAAAAGACATTGTCAAAAGGATAAATCGGCAACCAACAAATTGGGAAAAAATCTTCAAGAACCCCACATCTGACAGAGGGCTAATCTCCAATGTATACAAAAAACTCAAGAGGTTAGAACCCAGAAAACCAAATAACCCTATCCAAAAATGGGGTACAGATCTAAACAGAGACTTTTCACCTGAAGAAATTCGGATGGCTGAGAAACACCTTAAAAAATGTTCAACATCACTAGTCATTAGGGAAATGCAAATTAAAACAACCCTGAGATTTCACCTCACACCAGTCAGAATGGCTAAGATTAAAAACTCAGAAGACATCAGGTGTTGGCGAGGATGTGGAGAAAGAGGAACACTCCTCCACTGCTGGTGGGAATGCAAGCTGGTACAACCACTCTGGAAATCAGTATGGTGGTTCCTCAGAAAACTGGGCGTGATACTTCCGGAGGACCCAGCCATACCACTCCTGGGAATATACCCAGAAGATTCACCAGCATGCAATAAGGATACATGCTCCACTATGTTCATAGCAGCCTTATATATAATAGCCAGAAGCTGGAAAGAACCCAGATGTCCCTCAACAGAGGAATGGATACAAAAAATGTGGTATATATACACAATGGAGTACTATTCAGCCATTAGAAACAATGAATTCATGAAATTCTTAGAGAAATGGATGGAGCTGGAGAATGTCATACTAAGTGAGGTGACCCAGTCTCAAAAGAATACCCATGGTATACAGTCACTGATAAGTGGATATTAGCCTAGAAGCTTGGAACACCAAAGACACAAATCACATATCAAGTGATGTCTCACAAGAAGAAAGGAGTGGACACTGGTGCTAGAATGGACCAAAACATCATTGTGGGAGAGTACAAGAACTGTAAAGTGGGAGGGGTGGATGCAGGAGCCGGGGGAGGGAAAAGGACATGTGGGACCTTTGGGGGTGGGGAACCAGAAAAAGGGAAATGAATTGTAAATATAGAATATATACAATAAAAAAAATCAAAAAAAAAACCAAAAAAAAAAAAAAAAACTCTGTAAAATTTACCTGGGAAACAAAACCAACTTTATAGTCCATGGCAGTAAGGAAGACAAAGATCCTAAAAGCCGGTTCTAGAAAGAGAAAAAAATTGTGTAGTGATGTCCTCCCCAGGACCCTTCTTCTGGTGCGAAATTAGTATTCTTAGCAAAATGCTAAGTGATTTTTCTGCTGAACTTTAATAGGATTAAGCTGTATTCTGGGACTGCACTCAATTGACTGCCAGTTGGCTGTCAGTCAAGAATCCAGTGACCTTTAAGAGATTTTCTTTTCTTTCTGTATCTAACATGATTATCCACATTTAATAGATAATCTAACAAGGTTACTCATTCCTTCTCTCCCTTAAAAAATATCTACCAAGAGTCAATCTTTGAATTTTCCCATTAAGAGGTTTTATTAAAATCTCTCATGCAAGACTGTAATAAAACGTTAGTCCTTGAGTATAACTACATTGTCTGATTTAGTTTTGTTCAATAAATGTATACAGGAGCACACCATAGATGCTTCAAAACAATGAACAACAAAGCTAAAGCCCAGATATTGCTGGTAGGCATAAGTGTAAAATATACATGTGAAAGACAAAGGTATAACTTAAAGTTCATTGCTTAGATATATCATGTTTTGATAATCCCTGACAAAGATGATACCGGGTATGCAGAGTTAGCTAGCATTTGAAATCTTACTAGTATAAATCGAGATATGTTATAATACACATTTGTTTGGGAAACTGTTAAAGGTGCAATTTATAATATCTGTATAGATTATATGTTGAAATAAAAAGCTCTGCTAATAATACATATATTTGCAAAATTGAATTTAATTTAAAATAATAATAATGTTCCAAAAAAAGAGAGCAATATGTTCATTTGTGTTTCAGTAGATACTGAGATACCAACTCATAGCACAGTTCTAAGTGATGTTTGTGTTCTTTGGGCCCTTGTTGTATGTTGGTTGGTTTCCTTTCATTTCTCTGAATTATTTGTTATGAAAATCATGAAAGACAGTTCCCCAACTTGGTAAAGGATGATGGCAAATGATAGCTTTCATTTGATAGCAAACTAAGGAGATAGGATTTTAGAACTCAAACACTGAACTAATGTGGTGGTGTGTTTGCTCAAACAATTCATTAAATTTCCAATGTGTGCTGAGAATCCTGTTATAGTCTGCAAATATAGTGACAAAGAGTACTTGTATGTTTTCTTTCTCTAACTGAGCAGCAAATCGGTGACATGCTTCATACTTGTAGGTACAAGCACAGAACATACTAAAGAATTTGGTGATATGTATATCCCCAATAACAATTGATTGATAAAAGGAACCCATAGCTAATCTATACAATTTGGAAGTGAGCTCTCTGTTTCTATCATTGATGGCGTGTCCTGGGAGGGTAAACATATGATTCTCTTAAGTATCTTCTGCAGTGAGTGGCAATCATGGGTACAAGAAGATAAATGCTGGGATTCTGAAGGGGGAACCTGAACAGCATCTCTCAATTTCCACTCAGATTGAGCTGTTCTGACTATCCAGCTGTAGCTGTTGTTGGAGGTCAGGAATAATTGCTTGGAAGGATCAAGAGGTCTGCCTGATATGGTCATTACTAAAGCATGAGAAAGTTCATTACAACGAATAAATAACTCCTACATTTTACACGGTTTCCCAATGAATAGAGAGAGAACGCTCAAGCACTATCTACTGAGCCTGACAACCTGAGTTCAATCTTCAGAGTCACGTCTTGGAAAGAGAGAAACAACAGTTACAAGTTCTCCTCCACTATTCAAACACACATTCATAAAAGAAAAAAAAAGTAAAATTAATAACTGTTTTATAAGTTTTTAAATGTATAGATATAGGCACCCCCATGAGTTTTGGGTCTTTTCAAAGAAGAGCAAATATTCCAAAAGCTCTTTTTAATACAGAGAACCACTATTTTTTCCTGCAACTCTTGTTTTCCTTATGTGAAAGGGCATTGACTTGTGTTCTTGCACACTGTACACTCAGCTATGTGGAAAATAAAGTGGACACATCAAATATTTGATCATAGCTGGTAATATTTGTGAAATTTGGAACCTTTCTGTGGTTAGTTATTGCTACTTATTCAAGTAGCAAACTTTGTGAGTATTAAAGATGCAGAATTTAGTAACATGCTTTAATCTCAGCACTCAAGAGAGAGAGAGAGGTAGGCAGATCTGAGTCCAATGCCATCCTAGTCTACAAAGTGGAGACCCAAATACAAGGAAAGATCAGGTCTGGAGAAAACTAAACCCAAACAACCACAAAAGTCCTGTGTCTAATCATCTAATATAATCATCTAATATGAAGCCCTGAACCAAGGAAATAAAGCAAAGTTTGTAATACCAGGTACTAGCATCCAATATCTGTAATACCAGTTTAGTCTGTGGATTATAAGCTATACTTAGAAAAAGATCAAGTTCTCATAAAAACCTAGCCAAAACAGAAATATTATAATAGTAGCAGGAGCCTCTCAGAGCCAGTCATACATGTTTTGGCCATTAGAAGACAGCAGTGTCTATCAACTTTGTCTCAGTAATTTCTAAAGGTGAAAGGAAGATTAGATGCTGCCTCTCCTGATGGACCAGCAATGCACAACACACACTTCTTCCTTGGGTTTGCTCTCAAATCGAGTGAGAGAGAGAGAGAGAGAGAGAGAGAGAGAGAGAGAGAGAGAGAATTAGTTTGGACTTTCAAAAGCTCAAAGCCTACCCCCCACATACACCTTTTCCAACAAGGATACATCTACTACAAAAAAGACATACCTCCTAATCAATTAAAAATAGTATACCAACTGAAAATCAAGCATTCAAACATATGAGTCTCAAGGACATTCCCGTTCAAACTACCATAGTAGTAAAAAAAGAAGAATAAATGCCTAAGTAAGATACTGGCCTCTAACTAGACTGAGGATATGGAATGTTATGCTGTTAGCCCACATGGAATTATGGGTTTGCTAAATCAGAGTAGGATTTTAAGGGAAAATAAATGGATTAGCTATTATCGATAACATTTAGTGCTTGTGAAATCTCCTAAAACTTCAAACATAAATTTAAATGAGCACCATTCCACACAGTAAGTTGGCTAGAATCAATGAAGAAAAAAATCACGAGCTTCTATTTTTACATTTTTATTCATATATTTATATTTTTAAAATTGTATACATATATACTGTGTTCAGATCATTTCCAGCCCTTTATTCGTCTGTCTGCATCTCTAATGCCCCACATTCTCTTCTTTAATTATTATTGTTACACATATATGTGTTACTTGTGTATATATGAGCATGGCCTGCTAAACCCATTTTAGTGTTGATCATATGGGTATGAGTTTAAGGATAATTACTTAGGAAATAGGTAACTTATTACAGGGATTATCTCCGAAGAACAAGGATTCTCCTCTCAGCGGCCATTGATTGCTTTGATTGCTCCTCATTTGGACTGGGAAAATCTGGGATTCTCCCCATCTACACTGGTAAGTCAATTGGCAATGCCACTGTACCAAGTCCCATTCAGAAAATCATGCTGTTGAGATGTTATGAGTGCAGCTTTGTGTCATTTACAGAAGACAATATCTCAAAGGAGATGTTCTGATCCTTTGTTACATTCGGTTAGTCTGCTCCATCATCTGTGAGCCTTAGGTTTAAAGATTGTATTATAGATGTATCAGTTTATACTGACACTTCACAGTCTGCTCTTCTCTGATTTTTGACCTGCTATGAGTTAAACATTTTTATAATAATTTCCACTTGTCCAGTAAATAAAAGCTCCTTTGATTAAAAATGAGAGTTCTATGTCTATCAGATGACATATGTTTTTAGAATCTATTAGAAATTACATTGGTTTACAGAAGTGGCTATAGTATGTACTCTTTAATAATCTTACAGAAATGTAAAGCCATTGCACCACATGACCAGCCTACCAAGATATCCCCATAGGTGCAATGCTGACACTTGTATCTTAGAAGTAGTCAATAGCTTAATTTGACTTAAGGCCCATTCAGTAGGAGGGGATTCATGCCTGGTACTGTAAACCTAGCTAACTCTGCAAGGCTGATGATATCAACTCTACTTTCCTAGTTTAGTTTTGATGAAACTAGGAAACCAATATGAAAATTAAACAGGTTTCTCATATTGGTAGGTGTAGAAAATATTTGGTTACAAATGCCGTTTCTACTCATGGGGTCTACTCCAGACTTTTTATTTTATTTTTCACATTGAAAAACAATTCTATTTTCACATACATAGTTACTAAGTAACAATTTTTTTACAAATGAATAATGTCTTCTGATGTGTACATGATCTATGTTAAAAATACTAAAATCAGGAATAAAAACACCATTTGACCTTAGAAAACATTCAGTATGTACACTTAGCAAATACATGTTTCTCAGACATCATCAGCTCCAGGGAAGGGCCAACTCTAAAGAGTTTCAGAGATTTAGAAGCATGAGGCTTTCCAGTTTCTGGCTATTATAAATAAGGCTGCTATGAACATACTGCAGCATGTGACATTATTACATGTTGGAGAATCTTCTGGGTATATGCCCAGGAGTGGTATAGCTGGGTCCTCCAGTAGTACTGTGTCCAATTTTCTGAGGAACCACCATCCAGACTGGTTGTACCAACTTGTAATCCCATCAGTGGTAGAGGATTCTTCTTTCTCCACATCCTTGTCAGCACCTGCTGTCACCTGAGTTTTTGACCTTAGCCATTCTGACTGGTGTGAGGTAAAATCTCAGGGTTGTTCTGATTTTCATTTCCCTGATAACTAAGGATGTTGAACATTTCTTTAAGTGCTTCTCAGCCATTCAGTATTCCTCAGTTGAGAATTCCTTGTTTAGCTCTGAACTCCAATTTTTAATAATTATTTGGTTTTCTGTAGTCTAACTTCTTGAGTTCTTTGTATATATTGGATATTAGCCCTCTGTTGGATGTAGGCTTGGTAAAGATATTTTTCCAACTTGTTGGTTGAGATTTTAGCCTATTGACAGTGTCCATTGCCTTATAAAAGATTTGTAACTTTATGAGGTCCCATTTGTCAATTCTTGATCTTAGAGCATAAGCTCTTGGTGTTCTGTTCAGGAAATTTTCCCCTGTGCCCATGTGCTCAAGGCTCTTCCACACTTTCTTTTCTATTAGAACCCAGATGTCCCTTAACAGAGGAATGGATGCAGAAAATGTGGTACATTCACACAATGGAATATTACTCAGCTATTAAAAACAATGAATTTGTGAAATTCTTAGGCAAATAGATGGAACTGGAAAATATCATCCTGAGTGAGGTAACCCAGTTACCAAATAACACATACAGTATGCACTCACTGTTAAGTGGATATTAGTGCAGAAGCTTGGAATAACCAAGATAGAATTCATAGACCAAATGAAGCTCAAGAAGAAGGAACACAAAGTATGCATACTTTGGTTCTTCTTAGAAGGGGGAACATAATACGCATGGGAGGAGATACAGAGACAAAGTATGGAGCAGAGACTGAAGGAAAGACCATCCAGCCACTGCCCCACCTAGGGATCCATCCCATATACAGTTACCAAACTCTGACACTATTGTGGATGCCAACAAGTGCTTGCTGACGGGAGCCTGATATAGCTATCTCCTGAGAGGCTTTGCCAGTACCGACAAAATACGAGTGCTCTCAGCTAACTGTTGGACTGAGCAAAAGGTCCCTAATGGAGGAACTAGGGAAAGAAGTTTTCAGCCCCATGAGAGAAACAATATGAAACAACGAGTACCCCAAGAGCTCTCAGGATCTAAATTAACAACCAAAGAGTACACATGTAGTGACCCATGGCTCCAGCTGCATATGTAGCAGAGGGTGCCCTTGTTGGTCATCAAAGGGAGGAGAGGCCCTTGGTCCTGAGATGGCTTGATGCCCCAGTAGAGGGGAATACCAGGAAAGGGAAGTGGGAGTAGGTGGGTTGGCGAGCAGGGGGAGGGGGAATAGGATTGCGTGTTTTTTGGAGGGGAAACTAGGAAAGGAGATAACATTTCAAATGTAAATAAAGAAAATATCTAATAAATAGCATGAGGCTTTGTGTATGCTCAACACTTCTCAGTGAATATTTTTTTAACAGCCTGGCTAATGAGCAAGGGTTTATTACATCATCAGAATTGAGGAGAAATTTCAATGTTTGGCTGAGTCATGAGAAATTACTTTCAAAGTTATTGGGTATATTGATTTCCCTGCAGGTCATTAGACAACTAAAGCAAACTCCACCACAGGATCCGGAAAGACAGGAAATTTGCAGCTCACACAGAAAGCTTACCTGTCAGGGGTCTTATTTATCTCTCCATGTCCATCCACACTCGGCTTCACTCCAGCTTCTGCACCTACACTCCTGATGCTTATTCCTTGGTCCTTTGTATTTCCCTAGAAGGCTTCCCATCCTCCCTGCAGTCAGAAAGCTAGCAGGATTTCCAGCAGAGAGGTTTAAGAATGCACACAACTTCATGGCCCATTTACTGAAAACCATATTTGACTAGAAGAAAATCTGAGCACAAGAATCAATCCCTCTTCCTCTCTCTCCTCCCCTCCATCTCTCCTGCTATCCCTCCCCCACCATTCCTCTCTCCCTCCCTTCCTTCCTCCCTCTGCCCCTCTCTCCTTCCCTCTCTCCCTTTCTTCCATATGTGCCTGTATGTCTGTGTGTATAAATATACATATATTTACATACATATACATATAAATATAGTTTCCTTTATTTAGCTCATTCTCTCTGCATGAATATGCTTCATGTCTTTCAAAATTCAACAGAAATCATCCTAGCCATGCAGAATCATACTCAGCCATCCTGTCATAGATGTGTATTACTTGTTTCTAATCAGGTAATATAGGCACTCTTGTTTAATATGTGTGTGTGTGTGTGTGTGTGTGTGTGTGTGTATTAAAAATGTCAATGCTTAGGCAAGAATTGAGGCTGATTTAACAAAACTCAATGCTATTTAATAATTTTCTAAATTTATAATAATATTTAATACATATAAAGTCTCTTAACTCCATAATAATAGTTAAGAAGTATATAGAGGTTTGTGTAACTTTTTGTTAATATTCAACAAAGAAATTTAACATTCTTTCCTCACCTACAAGACTTACATGTTCAGTGCATTAGCCAAAACAAAATCTCTAATACCAGGTAAGTGAGAAAGATATAGTCTGAAACATTACACTATGAGACAGTATATGAACACAAAATTCTAACACAATTCCAAGATGTAGTGGAAGCAATCATTGCTTGCTTGAAATCTCAGCAGCAGATAACTTCCAAAACATAATGGTTCTCATGGGCTAAACTGTGGGTCTCAAAAATTCATATATCTAAAATCTAACTATCTGTATTCCAGAATGTTTTTAGGAAAAGGAACTTTTAACAAATAATTAATTTAAAATGAATTCTTCTATGTGAGTCTGTCTCTATTACAAGTTGTATCATTATTATATGCAAACACTATTCACTTATTCATATTTACAAATAATATGTAGTTTATTACCATATATACAGAGTGAAGATCTTTGAAGAAGACATCCATACACAAAACAAGAGGACTTTAAACTAACTATCCATAGAGATAGTTTGGTTAGAACTACAGTCTTCAAATCTTAGATTAAGTAAATGTGTGGTATTTATGCTTCTTAGTCCCTGACACAGTGTGACAATTCCTATTATAAGCTATACAGTGGGCAATGATCTGTGAGAGTAGTCTAGATATTTTGCTCTGAGATTGTCAAGTATGCAAAGTAGATGAAAAGACAGTGACCCTAGAAGATGGACATATGGACATTTCCAGATGGATATTGCTGAAGAACAGAGCAAAAGCAATATGCTAATTGGTTCAATTTCATCCTATTAAACAGTAAATGGTTGGTTAACAAGACAAAGGGTTCTTCACTGTGGACTACACATTGGCAAAACTATTTTACCTTCTCCCCTTCCTCCCGGACATTTTAATTATTCTGTGATTTGTGACTTATTGCCATTCTCACCTGCAATGGAGAAAGCCACATGCCAAATGCAGGAATAAAGCCACCTTTGCCACAGGGCATTAATTAATTGGCAGGGAGTCTGAAAGGGTGTTAGAGTGGATTGATCGCAACAGATGGAAACAAGTCACTTGTAGAGAGGAACAGCTGGAATTGTCTATGCTTCTTTTCCATGCTTGCAAATTCAAAGCAGAATTTAATGCAACTTATCACCAGAAGCAATCAGCAACCACATGAGTGAAGCATTCTTTTCTATGTAGGAATGCAGTCATTAGGTAAAGGAAAGCATGCTCTTAATCGGTTGGGATAGATGACTGAGTGAATAGAGCTGGGTGAATAGAGCTGAATTGTGATGAGCAATATTTGAAACATACCAAGTGGCATATATAAATTTTTCACAAGTAGCACACTTCCAGTTTCCTAGGAACCTCCCACTGAGGCTCACTTCTCAAAAGTGATACTATTTCCTTAAAATGCCATGCCTAGAAGAAGCCTTCAACATAAAGCCATTTGGAGGGATGTATCAATATCTTAACCATACCAACCTGCATCAAGTAGGCTTATATCCAGAAATATAAGAACGAAATTGTGCAAACTCCAAGATTTTATCTGCTTCATTACTCAGACATGCAAGCTTTATATATCAGTCCACACTTCATGATTATCAATAGGAATATTTAGGACCTTCTTTGCTGAAAAGTTGATTTTATTTTGTGGTTGATTCATGGTCCACGTCAGGGCAAAGAGATATGTTATTTCCTAAGCCTCTTTCAAACAAATCTGATGTGTGAGTTATGGATCTTGAAAGCTGAACAAGATGCAAAATGTTGGAGAATGAATTTTTTTGTGAAATGATTTTGTTATTGGTGTGGTTCATACAGACACATGTCTTCCTAAACACAGGTCATACTGATGACTTTGTGTTTTGGTTGTCTTTTTTTTTTAACTTTGGAGATTTCCAGCCTTCATTGCACAGGACATCTGAGATTTCAGTTGTAATTACTTTCATGAACATGTAAATTATGATATTCTTATGATACAACTTAGAGTTCACAATGGAAATGACTATAGATCCATAATCTTTTAAAAGAAAAATGCCTAAGAAAAGACACAGAAGCTTTGGGAATTCTACCAACAAATAGGCTCCTGACATTCAGGTTGCTGCACTCCAGCTTCAATCTATGCTGAGGTTGTAGGAATCAACATTGTGAACTACACCAGTAGACACTGGCTTCAGGGAATGCATCAAACAGACCCAATCAAAAGAAGGCTGTGATGGAGTGAAGGTAGCACCATGATAGACATTTTGCCACCTGTGGCTAAAGGTCATATAGTCCAAAGGGGCAGAAATATGTCTGTTAATGCCATTCCACAGAGGAGACTGGATCAAATGCTCCCAATTTATTAAGAATGTATCCAAAGAAGGAACACTCATAATTGGAGCAAGAGTACTTTCTTCTACCTGGTCAAACCTATCATTTCATTATCAATACTATTTGCTGTGATTCCAAATTGGTATTCCTTTAGTACTTTGAGGAGATGAAACTATCTGGGATCCTTAAGTACTTTGAAAATCAGAATGATACTAAATAATTCTATGGAAAAATGAAAAAGAAAAACTTGAGTGTCTCCAGACTGAAAATAGTGACTCTTAAGAAAATAGTATACACTCCTGGTAAGTTGCTAGAATATTCATACAACTATATCCTTAATCTGTATTCTGTTTTTAGTACCTCAATGCAATAGACTGGATAATTTATACAGAAATAGGATCAGAGTGGGAATCTCATCTAGTGATGGTTGATCTTCTAGCTACCAGATTCCAGAAGTGGTAATTCTGAGAGCATCTAGGCCAAATGCTTTTTTGTTCTTTTGCTTTAAAACATTATTTCATTTTATGTGTATGGATAATTTTCTAGCATGTGTATCTGTGTTGTGTAGGTGTTTCTGGTGCTAATGGAGGCCAGAAAAGTTCATTGAATATTCTACAATCAGAGTTACAGAGACTTGAGAGCTGCCATGTGAATAGCTTGGGTTCTATGGAAGATTATCTTAAGAATTGAACCATTTTTCAGTCATCAAACAGGTTTTTATAGCAAATCAATTCTCAAGATTACCAGTTAAACCATTATTTAACTAATTGCATGAAACAGTTGATATACCCACAATGACAAAGACCTAATGACTATTTAAAATCCTGTCTCCTTAGCACTTTCTATTAAGTCCTTTGAGCTTTTCTGTGTTTGCTCCCTACCTACATAAAACTCTTGCTACCTTAATAATCTGTCCTACCATGGGCCCAGAATTTGTGAAGCCAAGATTTGTGGACAAAGCAGATGCAAGACAACTCTCCTCTAAAAGAATGTCAGGCTCTCTGCCCTGCAGGAGACTCTGCAAGGCGCATTCCACACTACAAGTGGCCACTGACAGCATCCTTGCAGAGGTCCCAGAGGTCCGAACTAAGCAAGAGCTGAACCAGGTACCGTGATATCCAGAATTGGGGATCATTGGGGACTCAAGGCTGCAAGGCAGCGATCCGGGCAGAGCAGCACTTCCTGGGCTCCAACCAGGCATGGGCTCTGTGCCCTCAGGGGAACCCTGCACTCTGCTCAACTGCAGTCATCTTGGTGCAGTTCCTCAGAAAATTGGTCATGACACTTCCATAGGACCTTCTCATACCACTCCTGGGCATATACCCAGAGGTTTCCCCTGCATGCAATAGACACATGCTCCACTATGTTCATAGCAGCCTTATTTATAGCCAGAAGCTGGAACAAGCCCAGATGGCCCACAAAGGAGGAATGGATACAGAAAATGTGGTATATGGGGGGAACCAGCCCCAGCCAGCTCCCAGGTGCTCAGATCCAGCCTGCAGAACCAGGTACGCGAGATATCCCGAGTTTAAGAACTTCGGGGACTCAGGCCTGGAGCAGGAGCTGTGCACAGAGTAGCAGTTTGGGGGACACGGGCCTAGCCTGTGCTCTGTGCTCGCAGGGCAGACCCCGAACTACCTGCAGCCAGCGCCATCTTGCCTTGGGAAGAAATCAGGAGTCATAGATGCAAATATCAACAATAGAATACAAGAGATAGAAGACAGAATCTCAGATGCTGAAGATACCATAGGAACCATGGATTCAACAATTAAAGAAAATGCAAAATGCAAAAAGCTGGTAACCCAAAATATTCAGGAAAACCAGGACACAATGAGAAGACCAAACCTAAGGATTATAGGTATAGATGAGAATGTAGATCTACAACTTAAAGGGCCAGCAAATATCTTCTACAAAATTATGGAAGAATACTCCCCCAACCTAAAGAGAGAGATGCCCATGAATATACAAGAAGCCTATAGAACCCCAAATAGACTGGACCAGAACAGAAATACTTCCCGTCACATAATAATCAAAACCCCAAATGTACTAAACAAAGAAAGAATATTAAAGGCAGCAAGAGAAAAAGGCCAAGTAACATATAAAGGAATACCTATCAGAATTACACCAGACTTCTCACCTGAGACCATGAAAGCTAGAAGATCCTGGGCAGACCTCACGCAGACCTTAAGAGAACACAAACTTCAGGCAAAACTACTAACCCAGCAAAACTCTCAATCGCCATAGATGGGGAAACCAAGGTATTCCACAACAAAACCAAATTTGCATGATACTTATCTACAAACCCAGCATTACAAAGGATAATAGGGGAAAAATACCAACACAAGGAGGGAAACTACACCCCAGAAGAAACAAGATAGAAACCCCATCTCATCCAACCCAAAAGAAGAGAACCACTCAAATACAAAAAAAAAAAAAAAAAAAAAATTCCCAAAATGTCAGGAAGTAATAATTACTATTCCTTAATATCTCTTAATATCAATGCACTCACTTCCCTAATAAAAAGACACAGACTAACAGACTGGATACGGAAACAGGACCCTACATTTTGCTGCATACAGGAAACACAACTCAGTGTCAAAGACAAACACCACCTTAGAGTAAAACGCTGGAAGACAGTTTTACAAGCAAATGGTCTCAGGAAACAAGCCAGAGTAGCCATTCTAATATCAGATAAAATTAACTTTCAACCTAAAGTCATCAAAAGAGACTCAGAAGGTCACTTCTTGCTTGTCAAAGGGAAAACCCACCAAGAAGAATTCTCAATACTGAACATCTATGCCCCAAATATAAGGGCACCCTCATTCATAAAAGAAACTTTACTAAAGCTTAAAGCACACATTGTACCTAACACAATAATTGTAGGTGACTTCAACACTCCACTCTCTCAATGGACCAATCAGGAAAGCAGAAACTAAACAGGGACACAGTGAAACTAATTGAAGCTTTGGACCAATTGGATTTAACAGATATATATATATATATAGAACATTCCATCCTAAAGCAAAAGAGTATACCTTTTTCTCAGCACTGCACAGTACCTTCTCAAAAATTGATCATATAATTGGTCACAAGACAGACCTCAACAAATACAAGAAGACCGAACTAATCCCATATCTCCTATCGGATCACTGTGGAGTAAAAGTGGTCTTCAATAGCAAGAATAACAACAGAAAGCCCACATACACTTGGAAACTGAACAATACTCTACTCAATGACACCTTGGTCAAGGAAGAAATAAAGAAAGAAATCAAAGACTTTTTAGACTTCAATGAAAATGAAGGTACGACCTACCCAAATCTTTGCGACACAATGAAAGCAGTGCTAAGAGGAAAACTCATAGCCCTGAGTGCCTCCAAAAAGAAACTGGAGAGAGCATACACTAGCAACTTAACAGCACACCTGAAGGCTCTGGAACAAACAAAAGCTAATTCACCCAGGAGTAGTAGAAGACAGGAAATCATCAAACTAAGGGCTGAAATCGATCAAGTAGAAACAAAGAGAACCATAAAAAGAATCAACAAAACCAAGAGCTGGTTCTTCGAGAAAACCAACAAGATAGATAAACCCTTAGCTAGACTAACCAAAGGGCACAGAAACGGTATCCAAATTAACAAAATTAGAAATGAAAAGGGGGATATAACAACAGAAACTGAGGAAATTCAAAAGATCATCAGATCCTACTACAAAGGCCTATACTCAAAACAACTGGAGAATCTGGAGGAAATGGACAATTTCCTAGACAGATACCAAATACCAAAATTAAATCAGCATCAAGTAGATCAACTAAACAGTCCCATAACCCCTAAAGAAATAGAAGGGGTTATAGAAAGCCTCCCAACCAAAAAAGTACAGGAACAGATGATTTTAGTGCAGAATTCTACCAGACCTTCAAAGAAGACTTAACACCAATACTCTTCAAACTATTCCACAAAATAGAGTCAGAAGGGACAGTGCCCAACTCATTCTTCAAAACCACAATTACGCTGATACCTAAACCTAAACCACAAAAAGATCCAACAAAGAAAGAGAACTACAGGCCAAATTCTCCTGTGAATATTGATGCAAAAATACTAAATAAAATTCTTGCCAACCGAATCCAAGAGCATACCAAAACGATCATTCACCATGATCAAGTAGGCTTCATTCCAGGGATGCAGGGATGGTTCAATATACGGAAATCCATCAATGTAATCCACTACATAAACAAACTAAAAGAAAAAAACACATGGTCATCTCATTAGATGCTGAAAAAGCATTCGACAAAATTCAGCATCCTTTCATGCTAAAAGTCTTGGAAAGAGCAGGAATTCAAGGCCCATTCCTAAACATAGTAAAAGCAATCTACAGCAAACCAGTAGCCAACATCAAAATAAATGGAGAGAAACTTGAAGCAATCCCACTAAAATCAGGGACTAGACAAGGCTGCCCTCTCTCTCCATATCTCTTCAATATAGTACTTGAAGTTCTAGCGGGAGCAATTAGACAACATAAGGAAGTCACAGGGATACAAATTGGAAAGGAAGAAGTCAAAGTATCATTATTTGCAGATGATATGATAGTCTACTTAAGCGACCCAAAAAACTCCACCAGAGAACTTCTACAGCTGATAAACGACTTCAGACAAAATGGCTGGTTATAAAATCAACTCAAGCAAATCAGTAGCCTTCTTGTACTCAAAGGAGAAGCAGGATGAGAAAGAAGTTAGGGAAATAAAGCCCTTCACAATAGCCACAAACAACATAAAGTACCTTGGCGTAAGTCTAACCAAACAAGCGAAAGATCTCTGACAGGAACTTCAAGTCCTTGAAAAAGAAATCGAAGAAGACCTCAGAAGATGGAAAAATATTTCTTGCTCCTGGATTGGCAGGATCAATATAGTAAAAATGGCCATCTTGCCAAAAGCAATCTACAGGTTCAATGCAATCCCCATCAAAATCCCAAATCAATTCTTCATAGATCTAGAAAGAGCAATTCTCAAATTCATCTGGAGCAACAAAAAACCCAGGATAGCTAAAATTATTCTCAACAATAAAAGGACTTCTGGAGGAATCAATATCCCTGACCTCAAGCAGTACTACAGAGCAATTGTGTTAAAAACTGCATGGTATTGGTACAGCAGCAGGCAGGTAGATGACAATCAGAGTGGGAACTCGAAGCAAACCAATCAATCCTTAGCATAGGTTACTTCCTGAAGACCTGGCTTCAGGTTAGATTGGCAAGTTGAGATTCAGATTGCCAGGCCTGAAAGCAATGTATCATGCCACCCCCCAGTTTGCCCCGGCAGACCTTATTCACAGTGGACTGTATTCATGCAATGAATAGAGGTAAAATTAACCTCTTACAGTGACATTTTCTCAATTGACATGAATTCTGTCTTAGATATCACTGACACATCAAGAGAATAGCCCCAGACAATTTGACTACTTTATTTTAGCAGAATACTGAGGTTTTGCAAAGAGTTGTGTCAGAAATAATAGCTACTGATATTTTTTAAGATTGATTAAAAAATTGTAAGTATGAATGTTCACATGTATAGGGGAGTGTGAGAGTAGCTGCTCAGAGGGGGCAGAAGATGTGGTAGATAGCTGGGTTTCAGATCACAGGCATGAGTGAGCCACCGATGTGGGTTCTGGGGACAGAACTTTGTGTTCTTAACTGCTAGGCCATTTATCTAGCCCTGACATACATTTTAAAGAATAGTCATTATTTTGTTTTTATCTTTCAGTTCTATGGAGTCACTCTCAATGGCATGACCATTTTGTCTTTTTTGATTCCTTCAAGCAGGTTGATGCGAAGCATCAGACAAATGCTGCCAGTCAACAGAATTCTAAGGTCTAATTCTAAGGAGGAAGAAACAGATCACTTCTGAGAATGAACACCCAATCTTCAGAAGCTGCAAGGATAATTTATATATGAAAAAGGTCATAGCCCTTCCTGCTGAGATGGTATAGATTAATATATTAGAAGGATTTCAGATTTCTCCATCCTTAACACTCAAGCATAAGAAAAATTGGTGTGAGAATACAATTGTATAGATATTTAATATGTTTGAATTTCTATTTGGAAAACAGTTCATCTCTTTTAATACTTTTAGTAATATCATGATGTCATAAGATTTAAAGTCAAACATGATCTATCTCATTATTGATAATTTGTTATTGGTATATAATTTTGTCATTACTTAAATTGAAACAGGTCCCATGGGAGGATATGTTCAGTGATGTCAAATAGTGATTTAAGTTGTAGCTTTGGGGAGGTTTCAATTAAGGCATTGTTTAGACCCATTTGAGATTTCTGAGTGGTTGCAAGGTCATGCTTTTTCTTCCTGCATCCTTAGGCTTCTTAAAGGAGCAATGTTAGCCTGGGAAGTATTTGACAAGCCCCTGAAAAGGAGAGATGGCTTCATAAACTTCTGCTCTGATTTCAGTGTAGGAAAAGAATGATACTAAATGGTTAGATGGAAATAGGAAAGCAAGAAAAGATTATCTCTAGTTGTTTGTTCTATAATTAGTAAAACACTCCTAAGTTTTTCTGCTACTTAACTTATTACATCATGAATGAATCGAATCTGGAAGTTGACTAGCAAGTGACAAGCTACACATGCTGGACCCAAAACCTTCTCCTTTGAGGACATCTGAATTCCTTATGCCTTTCTGTATTACACTTTATACTTCTCTGTTTCTGGAAACAGAGCTTGGAGTAGCTGTTGTCTGGATGGAAAAGGATCTTTCTAGTCTGAATTGTGAATCACTTCCAAGTGTGGGAATACACCTGCCCAACAAATGCTATGTATCCCTCAAAAACATGTTGCCATTAATAAAGAGATCTTTCCTTTATGTAGTGAACAGTTGATTTTTGTCTTGAGTCAAGATTTCAAATGCACATAGAAATTCAAGGGAATTTTCCAATCTATTAGGCAGATTTTTAAAAAAATGGTCTAAAATGATTTGACTCGCAATCTGGACTGCCTAATGTATGGAGCATTGTAGGAGAAAATATAATCTATGTATTTGGCCTTTCATGAATTGTGATCATTTAGAATGTTCTGTCCATCTGGAAATAGCTCCAAGTGAGCATCAAATGTTCTGTGCACCAGGGTCACAACAGACAAGGCAGAAAATGGGAATGAATTGTCTCAAATTGTACATATGTCATTTCAAGCTTTCATTTTGTGAAAAATCAAATCTCAAGTGTATTGGTAGTTCCCACTTCTGAATGCATTTTGCTCTGGGACAAATCCTGTGGAAGTTGCTGCCAGTCCTCAGGAGGCCGATTGTGAAAAATTGTCCAGTGCAAATATGAGAATATATTAGTCACTCTTATCAACCAACACTCCTTGGTGTTCCTCTAAGTTGAAACCCTCTTGGAAAAGCAACAACCTGTACCTTCAAACACACCAAACTTCTGGTGACAGAGGCCCCCCAAAATGTCAACTAGATTGGATACTAGAAAAAGTCAGAACTGTTATCATTCTTAGAAGTAATTCTCCCAAGTCAAGGAAGTGTTCCACTAAAACTAGTTTGTGCATCAAAGCACACAAGTGTCATCTTTGTGTAGTGGAATTGATAATGGGTTCGTAGTATTTGGGATTTGACCTAAAATTTTATGCATCTTACAATACATTCAAACTTAGGTTATTTTGTAAACATCTTTGAGTTCCCATATATTTTCAGTATATATAAAATATCGCTTTACCCTCATATATGTGGTTGAAATAACATTGCTGTATTCTTAAGCTTTAACACATTGCTCTACTAATGTCTTGAATTTCCTATTAGCAGTCTGTCCTAATTCAAGTGATATACCATTTGCTTTATGACTCTGATCAATGTAATGGGAAAAATATATTTCCTAAATTTAATCTAATATACAAAATAAATGTAATCATCAGGAAATTCCAAGTATATAATTATTGTTATCTAGGTGTTATTTTTTGCAATGACTTAAAGTCCAAATTCTTGGCTCACCAGAAAATTCTTTACATCAGCATATTGTAGTCATCACAGTGTTTAAACCTCAAATAGCTCAGGAAACAAGAGCTTCTTTGACCTGATTTATTTTAGCATCTAAACCTGGTGTGGTAATCTCCACTTAGCTGTACTTACATATTTATGTTTAGTTACCTATGATCAACTGCTTTGTAAAAATGTTAATGAAAAATACACAAACAGTTCCTTTGTCAGAAGCTAACACTGTGAAATATTTTATAATTTCCCTATTATGTTGTGAATTATCACATTTTATTGTGTTTTCTTTATGAATTAAATTTGATCAAATTTTGTGTGTATAGGACAAAGAGTTAATGCAGGGTCAAGTAATATGCTCAGTCTAAGGCACCCACTATTCCTGGGAATACTTCTATACCTAAGAGGAATTGCTGTCTCGGTATGTATATACATCGAATGAATGTGTTCACTCTAACCCACAAAGGGCTCATCAGAAACGCCAAACTTAACTTGAAGTTCTTCTTCATATATCTCTGAATTTACAAGCAACATCCTCTTTGTGTTTTTCTCCCCAGGGATAGAAGATATCTCCATAACAGAGTCTCTTCTAGCACGCCGTGAAGCCTAGCTTCTATCCTTGGCATGGCCCAAAATGCTACACATATAACATGTAAATAAATGCTAACCTCTTAAATCTGAAACTACATTTCTTTAAAAATTGAGAAAGGGAAATAGAAGAAAATAAAATAAAATAAAATAAAATAAAATAAAATAAAATAAAATAAAATAAAATAAAAACATAGACGAAAAACCTGAAACAATTGGTTTCCTCATTGAAAAAGTGCTGTTTTTTCTTTCATCTGTATGTAAACATTAAAATCAACAGAATCACTAAGAAGGCCCAGATTCAACCCCAAGAAATAAGAAGTGTAATGAGTTGAGTGTAGATTAAAAAAAATTAGTAACCTATTTCAATTATTGAAAGCTTGTTCTTTTCTCAC
Organism: Apodemus agrarius; assembly: GCA_964023405.1. Lineage (NCBI taxonomy): Eukaryota > Metazoa > Chordata > Mammalia > Rodentia > Muridae > Apodemus > Apodemus agrarius. Next base: position 68,080,787 of record OZ030016.1, read on the forward strand.
AATATACAGCTACTCATGGGAATTAATCTGTATATTTTAATTTCCTGGCAAGTACAATTCAGATGAAAGTGTTATAAGCCCTTGCTATTAATCACTATTCATGGGATTTTTGACATGAATTCTGGGATTTTTTTGCCCTTTAGTTAACTATGTGTTTCCATATCCAAGTTGCCCTTTAATTTCTTAAACTATTTTTTGGCTGGTAAAAAATTTTCAACCCTAGATAAAAAATTTAATAATTATGGTATTAATCCACATGAAAGCTTTGTGCAATTAATCTGAAATCTGGGCCTTTAGCCCATACACTCATAATTTAAATGTCTTTTTAATACAGCAAAAAACTGCAGGGAGCTGAAGTCTGAGAAAGTCAATTGTCCCAAAGGCTTCTACAAAAGGGAGAGGAGCCAGATTTTCCACAAGCAGGGACAATAATACTTGTGTCTATAACAGGAAGCTTTTCCGTGTTCAACTTTAAGCAGTAGCAGTCTGAACATGCCCATGGAATTTCCACATGTAGGCCATGGGAATGCCAGCTTCTGTTTCAAATGCATGGCATCTATCATGCCTTTTCTATGCCACCAAAATACCCCACTGACCATGACCATGGAAGAGGAGTGCCCACCTTATCATTCATGCTTCGAATTTAAAGGAAAATGGAAGCAGTAATGGAATGAAGCCAAATGAAGTTTGTCAAATGATAACTCTATTCCATGTGACTTCAGGACTAGTCACACTTCAGCATGTTTGGTAGAGAAGCATTGGTGAAGACCAAAGAAAGCTCTCTGGGGTTCTAAAATCCATTGTGTGTGTGTGTGTGTGTGTGTGTGTGTGTGTGTGTATAAAATCTTTTCATAAAAGATTTCAAGTTTGTTTCCTGTAATTTTGTATCACAGCATGCTCTATGCTCTACAAGGTTTACTAATAAGACCAGGGAAGAAAACTCATTGACTCATGCCAGTTGTGGCTGCATAGTGAGGGGTCATCTATATATCAAAAAATACTGCAACTATTGTCTTATTAGTAAGCAGTGTGCTTCATTTTTGGCCCAGTTAAATGAGAGAGCTCTCTTGAAATATTGGGAAGAGATCTGAGTTAAGGCTTGTTAACTAATGTGAGTTGACGCTAATTCTCTCAAGTGTGGACCCTGGTAATTCCAAATGTAGACAGGTGATCCTGACCCAGGATTTCATGTAAAATGTCCACAGATATGATTGTTCAATTTTTTCTTTTTTTTTTATTGGATATATTCTATATTTACTATTCATTTCCCCTTTTCTGGTTCCCCACCCCCAAAGGACCCACATGCCCTTTTCCCTCCCCCTGCTCCCTCATCCACCACCTCCCACCTCCCTGTTCTTGTACTCCCCCACAATGATGTTTTGGTCCATTCTAGCACCAGTGTCCACTCCTTTCTTCTTATCGGGCATCACTTGGTATGTGATTTGTGTCTTTGGTGTTCCAAGATTCTAGGCTAATATCCACTTATCAGTGACTGCATACCATGGGTATTCTTTTGAGACTGGGTCACCTCACTTAGTATGACATTCTCCAGCTCCATCCATTTCTCTAAGAATTTCATGAATTCATTGTTTCTCTTGGCTGAATAGTATTCCATTGTGTATATATACCACATTTTTTGTATCCATTCCTCTGTTGAGGGACATCTGGGTTCATTCCAGCTTCTGGCTATTATATATAAGGCTGCTATGAACACAGTGGAGCATGTATCTTTATTGCATGCTGGGGAATCTTCTGGGTATATTCCCAGGAGTAGTATGGCTGGGTACTTCCGGAAGTATCATGTCCAGTTTTCTGAGGAACTGCCATACTGATTTCCAGAGTAGTTGTACCAACTTGCATTCCCACCAGCAGTGGAGGAGTGTTCCTCTTTCTCCACATCCTCGCCAACACCTGATGTCTTCTGAGTTTTTAATTTTAGTCATTCTGACTGGTGTGAGGTGAAATCTCAGGGTTGTTTTGATTTGCATTTCCCTAATGACTAATGATGTTGAACATTTTTTAAGGTGTTTCTCAGCCATCTGAATTTCTTCAGGTGAAAAGTCTCTGTTTAGCTCTGTACCCCATTTTTGGATAGGGTTATTTGGTTTTCAGGGTTCTAACCTCTTGAGTTTTTTGTATACATTGGATATTAGCCCTCTGTCGGATGTGGGGTTGGTGGAGAACTCCTGCATCTGATAAACAACTTCAGCAAAGTGGCTGGCTATAAAATCAACTCAAGCAAATCAGTAGCCTTCCTATACGTGAAGGATAAGCAGGCCGTGAAAGAAATTAGGGAAATGACACCCTTCACAATAGCCACAAATGATGTAAAGTATCTTGGGGTGACGCTAACCAAACATGTGAAAGATTTATATGACAAAAACTTCAGGTCTCTGAAGAGGGAAATTGAAGAAGACATCAGAAAATGGGAAAATCTTCCATGCTCGTGGGTTGGCAGGACTAATATAGTCAAAATGGCAATCTTGCCCAAAGCAATATACAGATTCAATGCAATCCCCATCAACATCCCAACTCAGTTCTTCATAGAGTTAGAAAGAGCAATTCTCAAATTCATCTGGAATAACAAAAAACCCAGGATAGCTAAAACTATCACCAACAGCAAAAGAACTTCTGGGGGAATCAATATCCCGGACCTCAAGCAATATTACAGAGCAGTAGTATTAAAAACTGCATGGTATTGGTTCAGTGACAGGGAGGCAGATCAATGGAATAGGATCGAAGACCCAGAATTGAACCCACACATCTATGGCCAACTGATCATCCAGTGAAAACATCCAGTGGAAAAAAGATAGCCTTTTCAACAGATGGTGCTGGCTCAACTGGAGGTCAACATGCAGAAGAATGAGAATTGATCCACTCTTATCTCCTTGCACTAAGCTCAACTCCAAGTGGATCAAGGGCCTCCACATAAAACCAGACACACTAAAACTAATAGAAAAGAAACTGGGGAAGACCCTTGAGGACATTGGCTCAGGGGAAAAATTCCTGAACAGAACACCAATTGCTTATGCTCTAAGAGCAAGAATAGACAAATGGGACCTCATAAAATTACAAAGTTTCTGTAAGGCAAAAGACACTGTCAAAAGGATAAATCAGCAACCAACAAATTGGGAAAAGGAAGAACATTTCTTTTTTTCCTCTTTTTTCTTTTATTTATTGAATATCATCTTTATTTGCATTTCAAATAGTAAAATCTTTCCCGATTACCCCCCTCCCAAAGACCCACAACTCCCCTCCCACCCTCCCTCCACATATATGCCCCTCAACCCAACCCACTCCCACGTCCCCCCCTCCACAATTTCCCTTTGTTGGAGCCTCTATTGAGCCTTCACCCAACCAAGGACCATTCCTCCCACTGATGTCCAACAAGGCCTTCCTCTGCCACAATTTTGGCTGGAACCATGTGTACCCCTTGGTTGATGGTTTAGTCCCTGGGAGTCCTGGTGTGTCTGAGTGGCCAAAATCATTGTTCTTCCCATGGGACTGTAAACCCTTTTAGCTCCTATGGACCACCCTCCAGCTCCTCGATTGGGGACCCCACGCCCAGTCCAATGGTTGACTGCTAGCATCTGCCTCTGTATTTGTAAGGCTCTGGGAGGGCCCCTCTGGAGGCAACCATGGCATGCTCCTTTTTGTATACATGTTTTCCATAGTGGTGTCAGGGTTTGGTGACTGTTTATAGGATGAATCCCCAGGTATGGCAGCCTCTGGGTGGCCTTTACTTCATTCTATGCTCCACACTTTGTCTCCTTTATTGCTCCTGTGAGTATTTTGTTCCCTTTCCCCTTTCCCAGAGGAATCAAAGCACCCTCACCCAAGTCCTCCTTCTTCTTGAACTTCCCGTGCTGGGTGAATTATAACTTGTTTATTTTGAGTTTTGGGCTAACATCCACTTACCAGTGACTATATACCATATGCTTTCTTTTGTGATTGGGTTGCCTCACTCAGGAAGACACTTTTTAGTTCCATCTATTTGCCCAAGAATTTCATGAATTCATTGTTTTTAATAGCTTAATAGTACTCCATTTTGTGTATATATACCACAGTTTCTATATCCAGTCCTCTGTTGAAGGACATCTAGGTTCTTTCCAGCTTTTGGCTCTTTTAAATAAGGCAGCTAAGAACATAGTGGAGCATGTGTCCTTATTACATGTAGGAGCATCTTCTGGGCATATGACCAGGAGTGGAATAGCTGGGTCCTCAGGTTGTACTATGTCTAATTTTCTGAGGAATTGCCAAACTGATTTCCAGAGTGATTTAATAGAGAAGTGTTCCTTTATCCCCACATCCTCTCCAGCATCTGCTGTCCCTTGAGTTCTTCATCTTAGCCATTCTGACCTTTGTGAGGTGGAATCTCAGTGTTATTTTGATTTGCATTTCCCTGATAACTAGAACATTTCTTTGACAGGCATCATTTTTGTTTCTCCCACTTGTGATAGCAGTCTTGAGTCAGAACTGAATCCACTAGGATATGTCCTTCTTTCATTTAAGATGCTTATAATTAGGGAGGCAGACATAAATTTATATTACTATGTCTCTAGAAGTGCGAATGAAACTTCATGTTGCTCAGCACTCTACAGCACAAACACAATTTCTTAACCACGAGAGAAAATTTTGTGTAGACACTGAGAGGTTATCTTGACATCCTAATTGCTGTTTCTCTCCTGATGTTAGGGCAACTTGCCTGACCCATCTGTGTGAGGAAGAAACAAGGAAATTCAAAAATATATTTTTCTTTCACATTTATGTTCAGAAACAAAACAAATCAAATTAAGAATTGCACGTGAATTTTTACAAGCTTTAAAGTGAATTTTAAATTATTTAACATGTGCATTTTTAAAAAGCCAGGGAAATTTGCTAACAGAACAGAACATAGTATTTCAGAATAAAAGTAACAGATGAAAATTAGCAATAAAACCTGTTTCATTATTCTTTCTCCTAATTTCTAGCTCATGACATGATTTTTAAGCAGTCCTCTTTTCATTTGTCTGGGTGGGAGAATATTGTGAAATTAAAAACAATGTGGAGAAAAGCTAACTTGTAGCATTTATCACACGTAAGCAGATAGAAACAAGAAAATACAAGGCAAAGAGAGATTTGGAAAAACAGAATAGTATTTATCCAGATGGTCTTTTCTAGTCCACAACATGGTGGTCTGCAGGATCACAGGTCCATTTCCAAGAGATGCTAAAGACTGCCATGGTGTAAAGTGGTTTTTATTTAGCTTTGTGTATAATGTTTTGGTTGAAGATATTCTATGAACAATTAAACAAATATGGAAATATATACTGGAGGGCCTCATCTGAATTTGACAGTGATATATTATTGAATAATTATTGGTGGTAAAAGAATAAATCATGTAAACACACATACACATATAGGCCTACACACAAACATAATTATTTATCTGTCTGTCTGTCTGTCTATCTCTGTACATACAATTTTAAATCTATATATCTAAATATAATGTAGGTATGTGAATAATTTTGACAAGGGTTTTGACTTGGTTTAAATAAGAATTGTCACAAACAGTCTGTGAACACCTTGTCCACGTTTGTGTTGTGCTGTTTGGAGAGGTTAGGGAACCTTTAGGAGGTGGGTTGTTGATGAGAAAAGATAGCACCTAATGTGGGTTTTGAGGGTCTGTAGCCTCATTTCATTTCCTGTTCTCACTGTCTTTTACCTGTATGTAATAAAATTTGATCTTCACACTTCTCTGCCATTATTGACTTCCCTTCAAGAGCTGTTCCTCTGACAGTTGCATTTGGCCAGGATATTTTATCACAGCAACTGGAATGGAAATGAATACAGGTTCCAAAAATACACAGTGAGAAAAGGATTTTTAAGACGTTATAGGAAAACCTGGGTAATCATATGCAAAAGTGAAACTGGATTCATTGCATACGGTATATAGAATAGCAAATCCAAAGCCACTATGATTTAAATATAAAACTTGAAACATTAAAGCTGGGAAAATAGTAAGAAAGAAAGTTCATGACTTTGGACTTGGCACAGACAACATAACAAATGTGTACTGAGATGACCCCAGTCACGCAAAAACTCTGCATGACAGAGGGAAATATTTACAAAGTATGCAATCTAGATCTAGAGTGCGATCAAAAAACACTTCCTTATAGAAGTTTTGCAATTTATTGAGGTCCCATTTATTAATTCTTGATCTTAGAGCTTAAGCCATTGGTGTTGTGTTAGGAAACTTTTCCCTTTACCAATGTGTTCTAGCCTTTCCCCACTCTCTATTCTATTAGATTCAGTGTATCTGGTTTTATATGGAGGTCCTTCATCCACTTGGACTTGAGCTTTATACAAGGAGATAAGAATAGATCAATATGCATTCTTCTACATGTTGACTGCCTGTTGATCCAGCACCATTTGTTGAAAATGCTTTTTTCCACTGGATAATTTTAGCACAAATGTCAAAGATCAAGTGAGTGTAGGTGTGTGGGTTCATTTTGGGGATCTTCAATTCTATTCCATTGATCTACCTGCTTTTCACTGTATCAATATCATGCAGTTTTGTTGTTTTTTAACACATTGCTCTATAGTGCAGCTTGAGGTCAGGGATGCTGATTGCCCCAGAAGTTCTTGTACTGTTGAAAATAGTTTTAATTATCTTGGGTTTTTTGTTTTAACAAATAAATTTGAGAATTTCTCTTTCTAACTCTATGAAGAATTGAGTTGGAATTTTGAAGGGGATTGTATTGAATCTGTAGATTGCTTTGGGAAAGGTAGCTATTTTTACTGTATTAATCCTGCCAATCCCATAAGCATGGGAGGTCTTCCCATCTTCTGAGGTCTTCTTCAATTTATTTCTTCAGAAACGTGAAGTTGGTGTCATACAGATCTTTTGCCTGTTATTAAAAATAAATAAATAAATAAAAATTAAAAAAGAAACACTTCCAACCAAAATTTCAAGCACAGCAAAAGTTATTTTTTAAAAAAAACCTAACACCCCAATTAAAAAGGAGCACAGGGCTTTGACTGTGCAGTTCTTCAAGTAAAACATAGAAATGACCAACTGGTTTATGAAAAAAATGAATAATGCCATCCATCAGGAAAGAGCGAATTCCAAGCACTATGAGACCCACCTCACTGGGATTAGAATGGTTAGAGAAAAGTAGTAACTGTTGTCAAGTTAGTGAGAAATGTGGATGCTAGTAGTAGAATGGTTAGAGAAAAGTAGTGACTGCCCACTAGTGTGGGTGCCAACCTGATAGCATGCAACTTTTGAAAAACTCTAAGTCTCATGCCACATGATCCCCCATTCCTTTTTTACTTACATATACTTTAAAAAACCCATGAGATTAGCATTTTGAAGAACTGTGAGGAACTGCATATGTTGTATTTTTCACAGTTTGAAAAACTCCAACTATTAAAAAGAATGTGGATGAAGAATGTATGAGGCGCACGCACACACACAGAGAGACAGAGAGAGAGAGAGAGAGAGAGAGAGAGAGAGAGAGAGAGAGAGAGAGAGAGTAAAATAGTTAATTCTCTCTTTCTCTGTCCCTCCCCTCCTTCCTCCCTGCCTCCCCCCACATTTCTTCCTTCCCCATGTGTCCACGGAAGGCCTCTTTCCTTCTTTCTCTCTTCATCTCTCCTCTCTTTCTGTCCTTCTTTGTCCCCCCCTTTCTCTAACTCTACTCATTCCCAGGTCCACACTCCACTCTTCTCCCTGGCTCCTTTCCTCCAATAAACATCTCTTTGTGTTAGACTTGTTGCATTTATGATTCCTCAGGAGTAACACCTTGGCAGGGACTGTTGAGGTGTTCCCTCCCATACCACACTACCATTTTGTAAAACACAACACTGGGTGCAATACCATCTCATGAGGACATTTTAGTATGATTTTTATTATGATTTGTATTGTCTGTGCCTTGAGAAAAATACCTGAGTAAAATAAGTTAAAAATGGAGAGACTGGCAATTTCTGGATATCTTTTTTCTAATATCATGTATCCCTGTTACTTTGGGACCCTAGATAAGCAAGCACAGCAGGGAGGATATAGAACCAAGCTGCTTGCTTTTTCGGACAGCAGAGAATGAAAGACACACAGAAAAAAAGTACAGAGGACATAATATGTTCATCCAAGGGACATCCTGAGTGAGCATCTTAGCCCCCCATATTTCAGTATCTCCCAATAATGGTATTAGATTATGGATCCTGCAAGGTACTGGTATTAAGTCAGGGCCTTTAAGATCACTTCCCAAAGGGTGAGTCCCTGTAACGAAGCCCCCAATACATATTTATTTGAGGGACATTTTATAACAAACTATAGTGCTACCACTTCAGTTAATAACAGTGAAAGGCTTTGTACTGGCTAGTTTTGTGTGTCAACTTGACACAGGCTGGAGTTATCATAGGAAAAGGAGCTTCAGTTGGGGAAGTGCCTCTATGAGATCCAGCTGTGGGGCATTTTCTCAATTAGTGATCAAGTGAGGGAGGGCCCCTTGTGGGTGGTGCCATCTCTGGGCTGGTATTCTTGGGTTCCATAAGAGAGCAGGCTAAGCAAGCCAGGGGAAGCAAGCCAGTAAGGAACATCCCTCCATGGCCTCTGCATCAGCTCCTGCTTCTGACCTGCTTGAGTTCCAGTCCTGACTTCCTTTGGTGATGAACAGCTGTGTGGAAGTGTAAGCTCAATAAACCCTTTCCTCCCCAACTTGCTTCTTGGTCATGATGTTTGTGCAGGAATAGAAACCCTGACTAAGACAGGCTTTATAGAATAAAGAAATAGAGAGGTTTGTATTCTTTCTCTTAGTTTCTTACCATGCTATAATATTCATTTTCTTGAAATCTTACATCATTCTGATTGACTCTAACAGTTACATGTCCATCAAAAATTTTTTCACAAGAATGAATTCGCCTGTCAGTGTTCCATAACCTTGTCTAGTTTAGAAATCCAAACCTGTGTTTGAGCACTAAAATAAGTAAATCGTAAATAAGCCCACTGTTATACTTATTACAACCTCATTCATAATTCCCTAAAGTACGGTGGTGAAAAAAATAAAAGCTACTCTTAAAACAATTCAAAAGGTTTAGACACTATGTTAAATTTAAATCATTTCTCTGCAGGAAAGTAGGTGCAACTGTTTATGAATCTCATTTAAGGGCAGAGAGGATGGCCATAACCCACTACTGGAATGTTCATCCTCCCAAAAAGCATCACATTTCTTCCCTCAGTCCTTCAGGGATCTTTAAATATTATTTTTCTTATAAGACTTCCTTGTGTGCTTTATCTAATATTTAATGCCTTGTGCCTGAATGTTTTTTATAGATGGTGCCTCTATTTTTCTCCTTATCACTACCTACTGACCTAGTACAAGCTTTATTTATTTTTCATGGTACTCTAGTGGGCTCATACTGCCTACCTCAATCACATGGAAATAAGGCAACCACAGAGGGATATATGCATATCTTTGTCACTATTTAAATTCCTAGTTTATAAACTGATGCCTGGTATATAATTGTTACGTTGTAAATATTTATGGCATAACTTGTTTTGTTCATTGAAAATTAGTGGAAAAGGTGTTGTTATATCAGTTCTAGCTGGAGAACTCTAAGTGTCCAAAGGTAGTTGCCATTGTGCTCCACCCTCAGGGTAAACAGCAGCCTTCCTCTGAGAAGGGACAGTATGAAAGTAGGTCAAGGCAGCTAGGTGATACATACAGGTGGGAAAAGAATGCAGAAAGCTCAAACCTGAAGATACACAGGCATCAGCATGAAGTCCATGGATCAAAGTCTGAGGAGGCCGTTCCAGGTCCTAGCAGTGATAAACAATTAAAATGCATTGTTGTGAGAATTAAAAAGTGTTTCAGAAGAATGTGTGTGAATCGTCAGAGTAATTTCACATTGAAATGGTCCAATAAAAACCACAATGCTGTATTGATTAAATAAATCATAGCTTTAATCAGGAGAGAGCTATGACATAAAGCAGAGAAATGACCTCTACTACTGCACAGACTGTCTCATTCATTCAACATCCCATCCCTACTATGTGCAAAGAACACTTTCAAATAAGAAACTGAGTCTGAGAAGATACGTAACTTTCTCAAAATGAACATAGGACTGAGTTGAAGGCAGGGAGGAGAGCAGGCCAGAGTTTCAGAACTACTCCCAGCCCTGAATTTGACCAATTATAGCTGAATTTTTTAAATATAGGAAATAAATGAGTTCCCCCCAAAATACACAAACGCCTGCAAGAGCGCCTAAGAATATGTTTTTGGCTCAAATAAAGAAACCAGATGCTGTGAGCTAGTTTGCTTATCCTGAAATATAAAATATTAAAAATATCTCTTGACAGTGTATTCTGAAGTTGAGCTAAGCAGAATTAAAATAACCTTGCTCAAATGAACCTGGATTGGGTTTTTCTTCACTACAAATATCTAAAGTATAATGAATAAGTTTTTCAGGATAAAGCATTGCGATGAACTTAGGCATTGCTATATTTAAAGTAGGTCGATAAACTCACTGGTTGAATCATTGATTCAATTGCTTGGAACTAAGAACTGTGTTTTAATATATCTCAAGACTGACTTCAGTTTTATTTTATATTTTGAAATATGTTCTGAATATAAAGAAATAACACCTTTGATGAACTTTGGAAATAGAGAAAAATTATAAACTTGCTTGATGTTAATATTTTTTCAGTGATAAGCTGATATTTTTCATAAAAAGTAAAGTAAATGTATTAATTGCCTAGTATAAAAGCAACTAACAGTGACATAGTCCTCCTGTGCCTGAAGGGTGCATGTGTGTGTGTGTGTGTGTGTGTGTGTGTGTGTGTGTGGTGTGTGTGTGTGTACATATATGTATAAAATAATTTTACCACAAATGCAATATAGCATTATAATTTTTATTTAGTAGTTATGAAAAGGGGAACATTGCCATTGGAAATTTAAGTAGGATACACCAAGCATGTACACAACACTGGACATTACATGGAAGTGAAAAATGTTATACTTGATGCATCACTTGTCTTTAAAATATACAAAATATGAAATATAATAGAATAAATTCATGAATTTGTGAATGTCTGGCTTACTCAACTGTATAATTAAACATGGAAATAAGTGACAATGCAAAAGATTTGACAGAGTTCTTTATTTATGATCAATGATTTGAAGTATATTAGAGCCTACAAAGAAACAAATATAGAACAGAATTGATATGGTCCTTTTAACATCAATATCTATTGGGGAATATATTAACTATAATGTGATGTGTACAAGATATCACTTATCAAGATTAGATAAAAAGTAAAGTGATGAACATAGCTATTATGAAGTTTTAGATAAGCTGAAAAATCCAGTCTTCAATAGTAGATGAAATGTTAAACTGGAGATAGTGGATTCTACAGAATTTAAAGACAATTAAAGCTATGGAATTGTGTAATTAGGGAATAAAAACACGATTCATGAAATGGAGGAAAAAAGAAACAAGTTAAAAAATCAGAAAAAAATTATAGATTAGTGTAGATCTTATTCCTCATTAGAGAAGTATCTTTGTGTAGTAAATAGGATTTAAGAAATTCATAACTGATCAAAATGCAGAGAATAAGTGTCCACCATAATTGGGATATCGTTATAACAACCTGTATTCATTACCTATTGATTACTCTAATAAAGCACCTTGACCAAGGCAAATCAAAGACTAGTTTAGTTGGGCTTGGGATCCAAAGGGATGAGTCAATCAAGGCAGAGAAGCACAGGAGCAGGCAGGCAAGGTTGTGGAAGCATCCGCTGAGAGCTTACATGGCATGCATCTGGGCTGACTTGAGACATTTGAAGCCTCAAAATGACAGCTCCTCCAGCAAGGCCACACCTCCTAAACCTAACCAAACAGAGACACCAACTGGGGACCATATCTTTAAATACCTAATATTAATAGGGACATAGCATTCAAATCACAATACAAAACCTTCCCAGAGAACATTGTGGAAAAGTTAAGCAATGGATTGAAAATCTGGAAGTTAGGAAAGGTTGGGCAAAATAATGTTTTATATTCATAACAGAGCTGTTGTACTTAATTCATAGCAGTTGTGTTTGCCTGCACTAGAATTAGCCAATCAACATTGGAATTTAGATCTGGGGATCATGATACCCATACATAGCTAAGGAGCTATATTGATAGCTGCTAGGGGGAGTCAGTTTCCTTTGATGATGTGGCCCTTGTTAGGTCAATCATGTTCCAGTGGGTGGCACCATACCCTTGCATATATGAAAAGCATTACTGGGACTCAGTGGTTTATTTTTTAATGGACAATGAAGTTGGAGGAAAATGTAGAAATAGTTATGAGATGGATCCAGGAGGAGCTAGGGGGGAAGGTGGGCAATATATATGAATATAATCAAACTACATTGAATTCATGTGTGAAGTTTTCAAAAAACCAAAACATACGTAAAGAAAGAATTGATATTTGAAGGAAATGAAATAACTTTGAGTTCATTTAGAAATGCTTCATTTTTCATTACCTCAAGAAATATATATGTATATAATATATAATAGTATATAAAATATGATATAATATGCAATCATACACTTATAATTATATTATATATATATGATATAATATATAAACATAAATTTTATATCATGCTTGAGAGTTGTTTGAATAAAACCTAGAAATATAGAAAAAATGAGATATGTGTGCTATCTTCAATAACTTCCTATGAGAGGAAAAGATTTGTGAGCAAGTAATTTAAAGATGGTTTGGAATAATCAGTAACAGAAAACAGATAAGATATGCAAGTATCGTAGAAAAGAGACAAACTTCTCTATCTAAATGTTGATAGAACATTTATATGGATTATATTTATAATTAAATCCAAATTGCTATTCAGGGCTAAGAGCCTTTCTGTCCATGTCCCCATACATTAAATTTGTTTGAATTCCTCCCTTAAATTTCTGTGAGCACTGCCCTTAATGCTGTGTATTTCAAACCATAAATAGCAAATGGACCGCAGCTCTGTGTTTTTAGAGCCAAATGATGTTTATACCATTTGAGTAAATTATTGCTCCAAAATTATTTCTTTAACTAGAAAATATGCAGATGCTGAACTTTCATACAGATGGCATCAACAGAAACTGATTTGTCCAGGTCCATGATAGGTCACAACAGCAGCAAGAGAACTTCTGTTCTAAAGTAGATGTCTTTATGACTTGGCAATTTTCCTTCTGAATTTGCTCGTGGGTATTTGAATATTATCTATCCTTTTGGGGGGTGGGAGTGGTTTGCCATGTAACATCTTAAGTTAAAATGTGTCTAAGGATATAGGGTTTCTGGGAGGAGGGGAAACTAGGAAAGGAGATAACATTTGAAGTGTAAATAAAGAAAATATCCAATAAACAAATGTGTCTAAGGGAATCAAAGCAAATGTCAAAGATTGCAGACGTCTAAGACCAAGAGTTAAAGATTTGAATTATTTACATCAATGTCCACTTGGAAGAAAGAAATGATAAAACTTCCAGAATGCAGGTATGTGTTGACATCACAAGAAAAGTGCTTATACAAAAAGGTAGAATGTTCACCAGACATCAAAACCTGATCCTAACACTGACAAAAGGAGAATCCCAGGGGCCAAACAAGTAAGGTGAGAAATACCATCCCCTAAATCACACACCTATATCAACTAGGGACAAGAGCTGAATGACGGGAAAGAACTGGGACTGGGATTCTATCATACAAAGTGATGAACAAGATTAATTTCAGTAATTGAACCAAATCGGTCTTTCATTTGGAAATCAATTTTATCCCATCTAGAAGAGGTAAATGTAGAGTAGAGGAATGACATTTCTAGCATTAGCTGACTTTCAAACAAACATTTGATAATAAAACAATAAGATATGTAAAATGTGGCTCTGATCTCAACAGAAAGAGCACATTTGAATATCTCCTTTATATATGTATAAAAGTATTTAATTGCCATTTGAATATATCTTTATATATGAATAATGATACTTAATTGCCATATATGGCAATTGTAGAAATAGTAAATGTAAAAACATTTTTATTTTATACATATAGGGAGATCATTGAAGATATATTACCTATAATTTGGAGGTGCCTAATAATTTATATTGATGAGGTATCCAATTCCTTGATTGGCACGTGGTTCACTCTTCATAATTCTGTTTTTGTCTTTGATCACGATAATTTCAAGGCCCCTGTAGCTCAGTAAGTAAATGTTCCCAGAATCTGAGATCCCTGAAATGTTTAAAGAGAGATAAAGGTGTATAAACATGAGAAACCACTACCAGGGCTTTGTTCTGAGTAGACCACTGTTGGTTTGTAGCTAAGGTTCTCTAGAGGCAAGTTCACACACGCTCAAAATATGTCACCTCTCCTGATCGTCCTTTACCCTGCACATTACACATATCCTTTTTCCCTATGTAAACATTTCGTATGCCTCAGTGAGATACAATAAAAAATTTGACAAATCATGTCCTTTGTAGTTATTCACAACTAAAAATGCAGCAAAGAGTACCTATAGGAAATATAAGTGGAGAGACCTGGATGGAAAAAATATTTTATCATGTTTTTGTCAAATATTTAGTACTTTCTACTGAGCAAAGTAACAAGATGTGAATGAGTATTGGGTGATGCTGGTAGTGTGCTTGCATTTTACTGAAGAATCAGAGATAAAGGAAAGCGACAGAGAGCATTATCCAACATTGTGCTTTCTTTTGTAGCTGGTCTGTTTTGCTCATTTGTTTTGCTTCCTTGCTTGTTTGTGACTTGAGCTCCATTCTGAATCAGAAGCCAAAGTGAAGTTCTCTTAGGCAATTTTCTGATATCTAAGAATCCTGAGTCCCTTATTGCATAGTGGTAAATCTAGCCCATTAACCAGAAACTCCTGAAGACACAAAGCATCTATACTAATAGATATTCTAAGAACTATGGTGCATTATTCAACGTCATGATCCCATGTTCCAATTCAATCTCACTTCTTCACTGCAAATACACAGTCCAAGGAAATATAGAAATTATCTACACTCTTAGAAATGAAGTATATTTTTGGTCAACTGCTCAAGACATCTACTTATGTAAGTCAATATGATAATGGATTACCAGGACAAATAATATTGTGTATTCTCTTTTAAGGATTTATGATTTGGGGAATAAGCAATAATATTAAAACTCAGAAGATCTAGACATAAACAAGAACATAAATAAATGCTGCATCAATTTAGTAACTATTTCCCCACTTTGAATGACTATGCCCAACTGTAATCCATCTCCCACCATGCCAGATCTCACTGAAGCAAGCACTAATGTCACAGAAATGTGGACACTCACTGCTTGGGGCAAATCCTAAACTAACGAAAGATCAAATAGCAAGTACTTTCTTGCCTCATATTCTATCTTCATTTCTGACCCAATAGAAGAATTGTTTTCTCTAGTTTCTGTATACTGTTTTTGCATAAATAATTATCACACTTTTAATAGAATGAGGCAAATAAAGTATTTACTATCTCACCATTTCCCTGGGTCAGAGCTGACATGGTTCCAAGATAGACATAATTTTTTCCTAGATGCTCACTTTCCTTCTTTCATTAGGATAAGGTTCATTTGGGACTTCAAAGACTTCTCCCACCCTCTGGGTGTGAATCATGCCTAGACAGTAGGCAAGGTATAGTTCTTTGCACAGAGGCTTTGTGATAGTCATATGTATGCAAAGTTCACCTTTTCAAAGCCAGGCAAAAAGAAATCTCTTGACAAGAAGAAAATGCTTTTTTTAGAAGCCTCCATTATGTGATTATATCTACATACAACCAATGTCCCTTTTCCTAAAATCACCTGATTATGCACAACTAAAGACAGTCTCATTCATTCCTTTTATATTTTTTAATATATTTCCCATTTTTGTCTTTAGTTATTACAAAAGGCTTATTACACTGTTGAATAAAAATGGCAGAGACTTTTTTTATTTTGTTCTTGTTTTTCACTTTTGAAACCAAGTAGAAATATTCTCTGTAAAATTTATTCTTTGAAATTTTCACACATGTACATGATGTTTTTTGATTATATTCCTTTCCTTCAGATATCCTGGCCTCCTCCCCACAATCCATCTCCCTCCCTACTTCATGCTATCTTCTTTTTTTTGTAATATACTGGATCCAATTAAGTTTTGTCTCTTATGGTTATGGGGCCATCTATTGGGCCATGTGCAACCTATAGCTTGTCAAACCCCAAAATGATTTCTACTCCCTCAGCAGTCATTAGTTCTCAAGGGCTACTCAGTTAGACATAAGGTCTTTATACCTCTCTTTCTTCCATTTTAGAATTTCCAAATGCCTTGATCTTACACAAATAGATTTTGTACAGGTCAACACAAGTGCTGTGAACTCAAATGTGCAGGAGCTGTATCATGTTCAGGTAACTGCATTTCACAGAAGTTCCCATCATTGAGCACTTATATTCTTTCTCTCTCCCTCTTCTGCACTCTTCCCAGCACTTTACAAAGGAAGTATTGGTTTATATGTCCCACCTACAAGTGAGCACTCTGTATCATATGCTGAACACTCTAGTCAGTTATGAGATACTTCATTAATCACTACACATTGCAATATGAAATTTTTATAACAGAGGCTGAGAAGTAGACAAATTCACTGATATAAACACAAATATGTAGAACACAGCATGACATAATAGCCATTAGAAAAAAATTTCATTGGTTCTTCCATTATCTATATGACTTACAGAATAATAGTTTTTTTTCAGAAACATGACCATGTTTACAGTATTAAATACAAAACCCCACTAGCTCATTAGCAGAATCTAAATATAAATTTAAGAGAGTTTGAAAAGAAGTACTCTACATGGGTAAACGATGCTCCTCCCAGAAGAAATGTGTTATTAAATGAAAATTTATGTGTGTCCTTATAACTCATTGACTAAGTAGTTTCCACATGAACCCAAAACAACACACTTTAATGCCATTTCTCTTGGTTGCCTATCATAACTAGATAACCAGTCCATAATTCCCAAAAATTTAACACAGCAATCAATCTTGAATTGGCTACATTCTCCCTATGATGTAGTTTTCTTCCTGCTGCTAGAAGGTGCTGTAGAGGCTGCTACAGAACATCAACTACCTTATCTAATACTGGACCTTGCAAACCCTTATACCAATCTGCTAGGCAAGATGTGTCTACTAATGCAATAATTGCATAACATTTATGGCAATAAACTGTCATTCGCTTCATTTGACATAAGAATAGTTTTCAATATTTAGTGTGCTATACTGTGAATTAACCCCACATCCGACAGAGGGCTAATATCCAATATATACAAAGAACTCAAGAAGTTAGACCGCAAAGAAACAAATAACCCTATCAAAAAATGGGGCACAGAGCTAAACAAAGAATTTTCACCAGAAGAAATTCGGATGGCCGAGAAACACCTTAAGAGATGTTCAACATCATTAGTCATCAGGGAAATGCAAATCAAAACAACCCTGAGATTCCACCTCACACCAGTCAGAATGGCTAAGATTAAAAACTCAAGAGACAACAAGTGCTGGCGAGGATGTGGAGAAAGAGGAACACTCCTCCACTGTTGGTGGGATTGCAAAATGGTAAAACCACTCTGGAAATCAGTTTGGCGGATCCTCAGAAAATTGGGCATGTCACTTCCAGAGGACCCTGCCATACCACTCCTGGGCATATACCCAGAGGATTCCCCTACATGCAATAAAGACACATGCTCCACTATGTTTATAGCAGCCTTGTTTATAATAGCCAGAAATTGGAAGGAGCCCAAATATCCCTCAAAGGAGGAATGGATACAGAAAATGTGGTATATTTATACAATGGAATACTACTCAGCAATTAAAAATAATGAATTCATGCAATTTGTAGGTAAATGGTTAGACCTGGAAAATATCATCCTGAGTGAGCTAACCCAATCACAAAAGAATGCACATGAAATGCAATCACTGATAAGTGGATATTAATGAGCCCAGAAGCACTAAATACTCAAGACACAAATAGCAAGTCAAATGATTCCCAAGAAGAAGAAAGGAGAGGACCCTGGGCATGTAAAGATTGCATCCAGTTTAGTAAAGAAACCGAGGGGGGAGGGGGAATGATTGGGGAATAGTTGGGGGGGAGAAGAACTATGGGAACTATGGTGGGTGGGAACTGGGAAAGGGGAAAGCCTTTGAAATGTAAACATAGAATATAGAAAATAAAAATAACTAAAAAAAAATAAAAGTATTAATTAAAAGTATGTTAATATTAGAAGTCATTTTGCATGATTAATTAGAGTATGATTTTAAATTTCCAATGAATTTTTATTTTTAGTGCAATTGTTGTATTTATGTACTTTCTTCAATATTTTTAATATTTAAGACATTAATATTTCTTTAATATTGAATATTATTGAAATATGTTATGCATATGTTAATATGAAATATTTTTCAATTGTGAGTGATCTATATTTCCTTAGAATATATTTACCTTCATATTTTACATATTTGAAACAATCATATATATATGCATTTTTTTCTCATGGTTTTCTTTTTCTCAAGCTAGTAAGTCCTGGTTTTAATAGCAAAATGAGTTAAACAAATTTAAGTAAGTGACCTAAATGAAATTATGAAATAATGAGAAAGTGAATTGAAGATGACAAAATAGGTGAAAAGAGACACCACATGCACTTTCATGTTCACATTAAATTTGTTAAAATGTCCACACTGCTTAGCATGATCTACATATCTAATGTGATCACCATCAGTGAAGCCACAATAGACTTCTAATAGAAAAACAATCTTGGGCTGGAGAGATAGCTCAGTGGTTAAGAGCAGTGACTGCTGTTCCAGAGGTCCTGAGTTCAATTCCCAGCAACCACATGGTGGCTCACAACTATCTGTAATGGGATCCAATGCCCTTGTCCAGTGTTTCTGAAGACAGCTGCAGTGTACTCATATAAAATAAATAAATAAATCTTAAAAAAGAAAAATAACAGCAATAAAACAATAAAATTGAAAACATCAAAATTCCTGACTACAAGAGATTCCCTCAGGATCCAGCAACTAAAAATAGAAGAACTGCCTTAGCATAAACCTTTACACAGAAAATACAAACAGATTTTAAATAATACTAAGACATGATCTATGGATCCACAGCCAACTGATATTTTGACAAATGCATGAAATATACATTTCAGAACTTAAAGTCTATTTAATAAATTGTCATGGGAAAATTGAATGTGTGTGTGGAGAAAATCTAAGGTTGGCCTCTATCTTAAACAAGTCACATAAACCAACTCAAAACAAATCAAATATCTTAAAATATAAAGCTACTTGTGCAGGCATAACTGTAGTACTTCTAATATATCACCATAGTCAATGGAATTTTAAGACTCACAAAGTATAGGCAAAGAAGGAGAAAAGTAAATAGAATGATAAACTGAACACTTCCTCATAGCAAAGGGAAGAGTCAACACAGGAGAAACAAAATAATGGATTAGATAGATCTTTGCAAGCTTTTCATGTAAGGAGAGATTAACTTCCAGAATACAAAAGGAGTTCTAAAACAGTCCCAAGTCTGAATACTGTCATTTAAGAACATTCCACCTTACACCAATAAGAATGGCTAAGATCAAAACCTCAGGTGACAACACATGTTGAAGAGGATACAGAAAAAGAGGAACACTCCTCCATTGCTGGTAGGATTGCAGACTGGTACAACCTCTCTGGAAATCAATCTGAAGGTTCCTCAGAAAATTGGAAATGGATCTTCCTGAAGACCTAGATATACCACTCTTGGGTATATACCCCAAAAAGGCCCCACCATGAACATGTTCCAATATATTCATAGCAGCCTTATTTGTGATAGCCAGAAGCTGAAAACAACCTAGATGTCCCAGGACTCAAAAATGGATACAGCAAATGTGGTTCATTTACACAATGGAATATTACTCAGCTAGTAAGAACAGGGGAATGCTGAGTTTTGCAGGCAGATGGATGGAACTAGAAATTATCATCCTGAGTGAGGTAATTCAGACTCAAAAGGACATGTATGGTATGTACTCACTAATAAGTAGATATTAACCAAATAAATAAATAAATAAATAAATAAATAAATACAGAATAGCAGAGATACAGTCCACAGAACTCAAAAAGGTCAACAAGCTGAAGTGCCCAAGTGAGGACACCTCAGTCCCACTTGAGAGGGAGGGAGAAGAAGGCAATCACAAGTGGGGAGGGAGCACAAGTGGGAAGGGAGGGAGGGGGGATATGGGAGGGAAAGTAGACAGGGCTTGTGGCACTTAGAAAAGGGGGAGAGAGGGAAACATGATCTGACATTGGGGGAGGGAAAAGGACTGGATCCCTGAGGGCAGAAAGAATGGAAACATGTATCCTCAGGAGATAGGAGGTTAGGCTGGACCTTCTAGAATGCATCAGAGAGAGACCTGGGAAGTGAGAGACTCTGGACTAAAAGGGAGGGACCTTAGATGAAATGCCAGAGAGTAGGGAGAGGGAACTTATAGAGCCTACCTCCAGCAGGAAGACAGGGCTTCAAATGATGGAGAAAGGGTCCATCCCACAGCCCCAACTCTGACCCATAATTGTTCCTGTCTGAAAGAGTATATGGATGGAAATGGAGAGGAACCTGAAGAAAAGAAGGTCCAGCGACTGGTACCAAGGCCTACCACTATTACTGAGGCTATGGAGCACTCACAAAAAAGGAACCTAGCATGACAGCACTCCGGAAGACCCAACCAGCAGCTGAAAGAGACAGATGCAAATATTTTCACCCAACCAATGGATAGAAGCTGCTGACCCCTGCTTTTGAATTAGGGAAGGCTGAATGAAGCTGAGGGCAACCCTGTAGGAAGACCAGCAGCTTCAATTTATCTGGACACCCAGGATCTCTCAAACACTGGACCACCAAACAGGCAGCATACAGCAGTTGATACGAGGCCCCCAGCACACACACAATAAAGGACTTCTCATTCTGTGTTCATCCAGAGATGGCACACAAGACCCTCAAGAGAATGGAGGCCCCAGGGAGCTTAGAGGTCATCCATATGGAGACAGGGGGAAGGGAGGAGGGATGAGATGTGAAACAATCAGAGGGTGGACAGGGGTTGGCGGAGTTGGGAATAAAATATGGAATGTATAAAAATAATTAATAAAAAATAAAATATATACTTCAAAAAATAAAAATAAAAACAGGCCAAAGATCTCAGAACATAATTTTGAAAAGAATATAACAAATGGTCAATCAACACATGAAAATATGCTTAGCCTGTTTAATCACTGAATAAATGGAATTCAAAGTGGCCATGAGATACCATCTTACCTAGCTATTCACAACAAGTAAATAATACGAAAAGCTGTCCAAATGGCAGAGTAAATGAAACCCATATTTATCAGTGGAAATGTCCTTTGGACAGCAAGAAAGGTATAGAGGCTCTTTGAATATTTCAAATTAAAACTAGCAAATGATCTCATATACTACTGCTTAGGTTTCTGTACTAGAAACCTTTGTCATACTGGGAGAAAATATCTAACAAAAACAGCTTACAAGAAGAATGATTTAGTTTAAATCATGACTTAAGAGTGTGGTAGTCCGCCAAGCAGTGGTGGTGCATGCCTGTAATCCCAGCACTTTGGGAGGCAGAGGCAGGCGGATTTTTGAGCTCGATGCCAGCCTGGTCTACAGAGTGAGTTCCAGGACAGCCAGGGCTATACAGAGAAACCCTGTCTCAGAAAAAGGAAAAGAGTGTGGCAGTCCATCATAGCAGTGAGATGATGGAGCCTTTATGAAGAGGAGAGTATGTCACAGAGATGCTTCCATCATGCTACACTTGGAAGCTGAAAGAGTATGGTTTGGAGCAGGGAAAGTTTACCCTTCAAAACCTACCATTAGTAATACACATGTCCTTTGTTTTGAATCTTCTACTTTTTTGTTCTGTTTAGTTGCTACTACAGATAAAGTGGGTGACTATACTATTATCTGTTTTTTTCTTGACACAAGCCAATGGAGGTAGATAATCATGGTCTAAACCTTCTGAAACCATAACTTAAAACAAATGTTTGTGATATTTTTAAGTATTTTTATAAGGAGAAAGTTTATTGACTGAAGCTTGTACCATATTACAAAGTGATAATAATTAAAATACTATTTTACTGATATGAAAATATTAACATAAAGCCAGACACAGTGATTCATGACTCTAGTCCAATATTTGGACCAGAAGTAGGAAGATCGTGAGTATCTAACTGAAAAGCAATATATACACATATACACACACCCATACACATACACACACATACCACATACCACATGCATGCATATGTATGTATCAATATTTATCATATATATGTATAATTTATATTTTTATTTAAGGGGAGGAATTTGCTACACAAATTATCAGACTGAATCAGTAATAATTCAATACCAAGGCTAGCCTGGGCAACTTAGTGAATCTCTGTCTCAAAAGAAAAGACATAGTCTCAGGTTTCAGAAGCTAAGTAGGGTCAGAGGCCATTCAGATGGACGATGACACTGGAAGTCCAGCAGTGGACTAGTGCCAGGACTTTAAGCATGCCAACAGTGAGGCCTGAAGCTTAACTTTTCTTCACAAGGCTGTTGAAATTACTTGCTTACTGAACTATCATGTACCTTGCAAAAGAGGAACTAGAGGCACTTGGAGGTTCCTGTAATTTTGCTCTTTGATGAACTCTACTGCCTTGTTTCGGGTGTCCTCACCTGAGCAATATATAAAGAGCTATGATAGCAGTACACTTGCTGGCTTGGGTCATCACTCTCGAAGCACTTCTGCTCCCAGCTTTGACTATTTTTTTTCATCCCTGGTCCTCCCTGTTCAAGTCCTAGAATGAACTGCAGAAGAACATCAAGAACATCACGTCTGGCTTTCCCGGGATATAATTTAATGATAACCTAGCATGTGGCTTATGTTCAGTTTAGAGTGCCATTACTTAATTGATTGATTAATTAGTTAATTAATCAATATACATAGTGTATTAAAATAATAGAAAACTTCAAAATAGACCCACTCATTTAGGAGTACATTGATCTGTGACCAAATTGTATGGTACACATAAGAAAATGAACTTTCCTGATGAAATGCACTAGGAAAAATAGGGATTCACACACAAAGCATAAAACTACTAAACATCCCATTAAAACAGTCTCAAAGTAGATTAAAGTCTTATGTATAATGCTTGAAAACAGAAGAGTACCCATGCGGTATTGTCTCACCAATATATTTTCAACCTTGAGTTCTCAAGGAATAACATAGACAAATGAAATTGCAGCAAGCTAAATTTTTCTCCACAAAATGGAAACAATTAATAGTGTGAAAATACAGTCTGTAAAGTGCTGTAAAATGTTGTCATGCATTTAAGATCCTATGAGTCAATTTATTATCAAGAAATCATCCTATTAAAAACAGGCTAAGGGTCTATATGCCATTTATCAAAGGAAAGCATAGAAATGGATGAGACTCAATACCATCAGACAAATACAAATGAAAACCCACTATGAGACAGAGCTTCACACCCACCAGCATGTCTTATATAAAACTGTTTAGTTTTGGCAAGGATGTGGAGGATGGGGAGTCTCAGCATAGTGAAAGTATAAATTGATAGAGCCATTATGGAACTTTCTCTAAAGCCAAAATAATGAGTTAGGTCAGGATTCAGCAGTCCTACTGCTGCATATATGTCCAAAGGATCTGAAGTCAAATTATCAATGGGATAGCTGTGTTTCCTATTGCTCTGTATAACACATCATTCACAAAATCCACAGTATGCAATCAACCAACCCAAGGATGCTAATCAATGAGTGGATAAAAGGCACATGCATATACAATGAGATACATTTTCCCCCCTGTGGTGCAGAGATGTAAATGAAAAACAAAGCTCTTCAACCCAGATAAGGAAGCAATGAGTGACCAAAGTAACTAATTCCACCAAATCCAACTTACTAGTCAGTGAACACACTGACATTACTTAAAGGAGTGTAACTGAAAGGATATTTACATGTGCGCAAGAGGCTCAGAGTCAACTGTAACATCAAAACCACACCCAAAATTAGGTCATCACTCATGGAAGCTGCATCCCTCGAGTTCTCTAGATGGTGTGAAGAAAATTTGACAAGAAAATCTCTTCTCTCTCTCTCTCAGGGAGTTTTTGACTGGTCTTGAGAACGGAGGAACCATATAAATATTGTATCATGGACTCTCCGAGGCTGTGAATATTTTATTTTCTAAATCTTAGGTGTCTCCCTCTAGGACTGAGTGTTTAAATTCTAAAGATATTACTAAAAAACAAGTGGTAGTCATTCCAGTTAGTTGACTCAGTCATTCACAAGACAAGCATGTAATCTGTCACCCTTCCATAAGTAAATAGAATGAACACTGGTAAATATAAAATGATGTTAAAAATAAAGTTAAAAAGCTAGTGATCATCAAAATATTTAACTATGTTTATGGTTATTTAATATCTTTAGAGGAAAACTGTTTTAAGGAGAAAAATATGCATCAGATTGTTTTCGAAGTTTAAATTTTAAAATCTTATATAAGGGTACAGATATAATGGTAAATATGTAATTTGGAAGGTAGAGACAGAAGAATTTTACAATTCCATAGTACAACTTCCCTCAGAAAGAAATAATGTAAATGAAAATGAAAGGTATTGCGATATAAACATGGGGCTCCACATTGAGATCTCTAGCATCCTCTAAAAGCCACATGAAATGGCACACTTGTGACCTTCAGGAGGTGTGTGCGAGGGGTTCACTGGACCATCTGACTAACTGATGTGGTTCACTCCAGGTTTGATGAAAGATATTGTCTCAAAAATAAGGTGGAGTCAAGGTATGAGAGTGCAATCACAGAGTCCATCTGTAAGGTGAAAGGTTAAGTTAGGGTCCAAAAGAAGGAAAGGGCAGTTTCTCATTCAGGAACAGATAAGTGACCACACAGGACTCTGATCTCAAAAGACAATAAGTGAGGAAAATTGGTACCATCTAGCCACCACATATACAAACATATATACATATACACACAAATATATATACATAAACACAGATACTTGTACTCTCTTGCTCACATTTGAATGTATATGCACGCTTGTAGCACACAGAGAGGGAGGTAGGGAGAGGGAGAGAGGACAAAAGGGAGAGAGGGAGAAAAGAAGAAAGAGAAAGGGATGGAGGGAAAAAGGGAGTGGGAGAGGGATTTCAGCATATTAATGGTGCTTTGTTTTCATAGCTATTGTCTACTTTGTTCACAAAGGAAATCTAGAAATGGAGGTAATTCAATTTCTAACTTCATCTCAGGGCAAAGAGACCAGAGCCCCTTCTTGGCGAGGTGACTTATTTCAGAGCACTTGGGCAATCTGCAATGCAGCCAAATCTTCAATTGGCATCATCTGAAAGCTGGCTCAGTGTGTTTTTACTCTGGTCTACTGTACTGTAAGTAGTGCATTTGAGTAATTTTTCCTTTATATTAATTTTCTAAATGCACTTGGGGGAAAAGTAAGATGTGCAAGAGTGTTTTTTAAAAAAAGGAATTGGAAAATGAAAGTCGGGAGGGCAAGCCCTAAAGCACAATACACCAATTCAGAGAAATGAAGGGCAGGTCTACCATGGCTCTGGGGCAGGCAGGGGAGAACATGAAATACCAGCATTGAGGTCAAGCTGGAGAGAACAAAAGCCTGTGAGGTTGTTTCCCCATTATTATTGTTATTCAACAAAAGACCCACAGCAGCTACCCTGGACCTTTGGCTAAACCATAGGCTTCTGTAGTGAATTCCTCTCAAAGGGTTCTTCTTAAGCAACATTTTTAAATGAACAAAAGATTTTAAAAAAATGACAATGAGTGGAGCTCCTTTGCTCACTAGTGAGTTTGTAGCTTAATAACTTAATAGCTTCAGTTTCCAACTTCCCCCCTGAGAATATTAAATAATAACAAAGCAAGGCAAAACACCACTTGTGCAGATCTGAAATACAAGCTGTGGTATTTTTTTTGTAAGAGCTTCCCTGGCTCACTCAAAGAATTGATGGAGGTAGGAGGAAACAGTTGGGAAAAAAATCTAAAAATTTCATTGTCATTTCTAACATCAGACACTCTTCCTAAGCACTTGCAATGAAAGTCTCAGAAGAATTTGGTAAAGCAAGTATTTCCCCCTTAGGCGGCTTTGGCAAATGTGTTACACAAGCTAAAATCCAGCCTGCCACCTGTTTCTGTAAGTAAAGGGTTTCATGTCTATTAACTGACGCATGATCTGTGGGTGCTTTTGACTTACAATGGTTACAAGGATCTTTCACTGGCTTTCCCTCTGTTCACTGGCCCTTGTGATTTCTGTTGGAGAGAACATTTAAAGAGACACACAGGGTGCAGAAGATGGAGCTTATCACAGAATAAAATAAGGCATCTGTAAGAGATGATATTGAGAAATGGCCAAAGAATATGGAGAAAAATAGTTTCATAGGGTGAGAATGGACAATCATCAGAAAGAATATCTCACGGGTGTCCTCTCTCCAGAGATGCCACTGTGAAGAGGAATAGTCTCAAGAATAGAGTGTACAATGCCCATGGAGAATATTGTGCAGCTATGCAAGCCTATTTTAAAACCAAATGTAGTTATCCCAGTAAGTAATAAAGAATGAAATAAGTTGAAATTTCCCACTTTACCTATAGTTAAGAATAGAGTGTTTCCTGCTGTCGAGAATGTGGAGCAAGGGGAATACTCCTCCATTGCCCGTGGGAGTGCAAACTTTTACAACCACTTTGGAAATCAATTTGGCATTTTCTCAGAAAACTGGGAAGATTTCTACCTCAAGGCCTAGCTATACTATTCCTGGGCATATATGCAAAAAAAAAATGCTCCAACATCTCACAAAGATACTTGCTCAACTATGTTTACAGCAGCTTTATTTGAAATAGAGAAAAACTAGATGTACCTCAACTGAAGAATACTTAAGGAAAATGTGGTAAATTTATACCACAGAACATTATTCAGCAAATGAAAACCAAAACATCAAGAAATTTGCAGCCAAATGGACAGAACTTGGGAATATCATCCTGAGTGAGGTAGCACAGTCCCAAGAGGGTATGTATGGTATGCACTCACTTATGAGTGCATTTTAGCCATAAAATTCAGGAACTATGTTACACTCCACAGACACAAAGAAGCTAAACAAGAAGGAGACCCTAGCAAGGACACTTGAATCTCACTTAGAAGGGAGAATAAAATAGTCATAAAAGGCAGAGGGAGAGAAGGGTCTGGGAGGGAGGGGGAATGGATGGGGAATTTGGGATCAGGTGTGGGGAAGGACAGAAGAGATGACTAGATGGTCATGAAAATGAATTGACATCTGCAAGTGACAGGTGAGGAGGTAGGGAGCATTTTCAGGACAAGACAGAGACCTGGGATAAGTGAGGTGTTCAAGTCAATAGGAATGACCTTAGCTGTGACATTTGGGCATGTGGAACCAGAAGAGGGTACTTCCTGTAGCCAGGAAGGAACACCAGTGGAAGGGTGGAGACACCAAGTCACTCACAAAACTTTCATCCTAATATTTACCCTCTCTAAAAATAAGACTGACACAGAAGAGAAGTAGAGACTGAGGGAATGGACATCCAATAACTCGAGATGCATTCCATGAGCAAACACCAATCCTTAACACTATTAATGATGTAATACTACGGATACACTTGCAGACAGAAGCATGCTGTCCTCTGAGAGGCCTCACCCAGCTGCTGACTCAGGACAGATATAGACACCCACAGCCAAACAGTGGAGAGAGCTTGGGGACTCTTAGTGAGGAATGTGAGGAGAGATTGTAGCCCCGAAGAGAATAGCAACTTCACAGAAAGAACAACACAATTCACTATCCTGAACCCTTGGGAATCTTAGAGTCTGATCCACCAACCAAAGAATGTACACAGTCTGGACCTAGGCTTCTCCACTCATACGCAGTAGGGGTTCAGTGTAGTCATGTGGGTCCTGAACAACTGGAAAGGGCTGGGAGGGTGGGCAATCCCAAAAGCTGTTGCCTGTAAGTAGGATCTGTTCTTCTAGCTGGGCTGCCTTGTCTGGTCTCAGTGGGAAAAGAAGCACCTAGCTTCACAGAGACTTGAAATTCCAGGGTGGGAAGGATATTCAGCCCCCCTCCCCCATCCCCCCCCCCCCCGCCGCCACCTGCTCAGAGAGGGGGAGGGTGAATGGGGGAAGGATTGTGGAGGGGAGGGACCAGGAAAGAACAGTGAACATGATGAACTTGAATTAAAAAGTTAGATTAAATTAAAGCAGAGAGAGAGAGAGAGAGAGAGAGAGAGAGAGAGAGAGAAAGAATAGCATATATTTTTGTAGTCCTTGCTCCTTGCACCAGCTAAACTCAATTTCTTTACCAAATCATTGTTCTAACCTTATTGTTCTGACTTCTATAAACTTTTCTGCCTCAGAGGAAATTTGCTCAAGGTCCTTAGTCACATATATGAAATTTTAAGCCCATCAACAACAGAAAATGTCATAAATGACACTAAATAGTCTATAATGTAATAACTGTATACTGAGACCCAACCTGGTAGAATCTTAGTTAAACTGAGGCTACTGACATATAAAAGTTGAGTTCTCTTATTCACCAAGTGGTACTTGGTTTCCCCATGATCTTATTTCTGCAATACAAGGTTTTGTATTTTCATATTTCCTTATCCCTGTTTTGTGGAATTTGCTAAGCATATGATACTGTGAATACAGTGCTTCCAACAACGGGAAGAGAAGTCATCACTTATATGAGGCTTAGAAGGCAGGAGCCACATTGACTAGGTAAGCTGAAACTAAACCACTTTTGGTTGTGCTGCAGACTATTTCCAATAATAATAATAATAATAATAATAATAATAATAATAATTACCTTGCTAAAACACTTTCATTTTGTATCTTCCTTTGGACAATATAGAGGTTATAATTCTTTGTTTCTAACACCTATGTGATTAAATAGACTTTATAGTATTTTCTGGGTGTTTCCTTGATGTGACTGACAAACTCACATGGACAAACTCTTGAGAGAGGCCATTGGTACAATTTTTATAAAGAAAGACTCTACTAAATGCAAAACCCTGATATTTGGGTCATTTTAGAAAGTCATATCTTCACCCTAAGTCAAACATATAACTATGATTTCTATGTATTTGAATGCTGAGCAGAACTAAGACATTTTAGATACTGGCTTCACAAGTTTCTAATAACAAAAGAGTCTGTGCTTGTTATTTTACTGTATAATTGACACAATCTAGGGTTATCTGGGTACAGAAAATTCAACTGAGAAAATATCTCCAAAGATTAGCCAGTAGACAAATTTGTGAGGCACTTACTTGGGAAATGGTTGATCAAAGAGGAACTAGCCAAGTATGGGTGGTACCACTCCTAGGCAAATGATCTGAGTGGGATAAGAACACAGACTGAGCAAGCCATTGGACAAAGAAGAAAGCTGCATTCCTCCATGGCCTCTGCATCAGTTTTGGCTTCCAGTCCTGCCCTATCTTTCCTTCATGATGGACATATGACACAAAACTATAAGACATAATAGACCTTCTTTTCTTCAAGTTGCTTTTTTTATGTTTAACCCAGTGCTAGTTAATGACCAGGGCAATGTCTATCTACCTCCAAGCCTGCTGATATTTTGCAAGCTATCCAACATAATGTTTGACTAAATGCAAGAGAAGCAAGCTCCCCAAAGCCTTATTTATCCTCAGTCTACCTAGAGCTGTGAATCATAAAATTACTGTAAAATCCTATGCAGGAACATTAAGACAGGGGAAAAAAGTTATGTTCAAGGTTAAATAACCCTTCCTTGAAAACACATTGGTTTCTTAGTTTGGTGAGAGCAAAATGTAAAGATGACTTCAAGGCAAGTGAAATGTAGTTCTTAAAATCAACTCTTTCACATGTTAAGACGATAATTTTGTCTTTGCAACTACAATGAAGGAACATTTCACCTCAGAATTTGAAGGGTTAAGAAAGATAGCCATTTAATGTGAGTTTTACCTTATGTTCTGCAGTGAACATTGTTGACAGCTATGGTCTATCGATGAGGAAGGAAATACTGATATATGCCAAGTGTATCCTTCACCATCAGTTCAAAGGTTTGTCCTTCAGCTAAAAAATATGCTTACTTTCAAAGGATTTCCTTTCAAATGTGATACTATTTTGTGTGTTTTGCTTTGCACTAATTTCTCATCATTCTTTCCTGAATGGAGGGTTGAACAAGGGTGCTGGTTTCTGTCCTTCACAAAGAGCAAAAGGCTTGGTAGGCGAGAGGAAACATCTGGCCACTGAGATGTGAATCTGTGAACCAAAGGTTTGCCGCTTACAATTTTTTTCCTTGACAATATTTTCTTTGCATTCTAGATAACTTGAAACTGGTTTGGAATGTTTCATTTTGTTTTGCCACCAGATGTCAGAGTCAAAATAATCATGAGCTTATCACATTGAGAAGTTGTTTTCCAAGGGAAAGTTAGCAGTTTTCTGGCAAAGATCTATAATCTATTGTCTTCCTCATTAACTATGTGACTGACTGAGCACCAGAGGATACATGAATGTTTCCATGTCTTCCGCCACCATTTGTCCAATGGGCAATTGTGAAAATCAAAATAGCTAAGGCATTCACGTGCAACTTAAAGCTTTTAAAGACCCAGCAAGAAAGAAACATTTGAGGTATCATTCTAAAGTGAGAGTCCTGACTGGTAATAAAAAGATGACCAGTTGAAACTCTTTTGAAATAGAAAGAGTCTGTCATATATTTTCTGAGGAGTCTTTCAAATCAAGATGGCTCTGAGAAGACAAAGCATGATCATAGAAAAACACCTCACACATCAAACTTCAGCAAATGTCTGTTTGGAGAAAAATTTGCCTGTAAAAATCTGGAGAGGAGGAAAAGCTTCCCAGAAACCAACTTAATACAGAAACTCCAACAGTAGGAATGAAAATATGAGGAGAGGAGTAATGGGGGCCTCTGCCAATTCCCTCTTAGTAGTGATTTCTTAGTGCTGTTATCCCGTACTAAGTTAGCTCTATCTATATATCCCTCTAGCAACTCATTCAATGATCTTAAACTCAGGACTTATTCCCACATCCTTCTCCATTTCTTTTAAAAATGACATTTTCTCCTATTTATGATGTCTGTTGCACTAAAGTATTCTTTTCTCTTAATCAGCCCTGTTTATTTGGCAGGAAAATTGGTGTCTTTTGCCATCTAAAAGGCTTCAAGTATATTCTTATTTGGCCAGGCTTAGTTACAGTGAGTCTGGCCAAATAACTTATCATGTTTTCCTCTACTGCAGCCATGCTCTTTATTTGATTTCAATTCCTTCTTTTTCCACTGAACTTCCCTTGGAGCCCTCTTGCTCAGTTGTTTTCTGTGTTTGCACAGGGGGCCAGAGTAAGTGATGACCTTCCTGCATTGTCCCTGAATGGTTGACCATTCTCTTTCACTACCCAGACGACAAAAAGCTATTTTTGAGTAAAGCAGCGAATTCTAAACACTTTGGATGAAACACAGACTCAGTAACCTATTCCTGATCATCAGGAATACAAACATTTACCTTGTGTAATGGTAAATTGTCTTGAGACATGTGAAGAAGTCCGAACCTGTAGACATTAATGAACTTTTGCCATAAAGTGTTTTCCATATACATATGAATCTGAATAAAATATAATTTAACTGTATAAATTATGTGCAATGAAAGACATTTAAAATGAATAATAAAATAGAATAAATACAAGAGAATAAGAAGGTTCTAAGGCTCTATCACCAGTGTTGAACTTCAAATCTCTTTTCCCTATGTTTCCAAGAAGGAAGGACAGACACTGCATGTGATTTCTTTCTTATAATTTCATTTTGTGGATATCTTCCCACTCTTAACTTCCTAATTTATAGAGATAAGAATGACCTCATCTGAAGAGTCTTCTTAGAACAATACTGATTTTAAGAAAGCTACAAATTACATTCTGTAAACTGCTAGAGCTATGGGAAATCTTTAATATCTAGTTCAGTGGATCCCAGACCCTTTTATGTGACATCATACTTGGGAATCAGAGTGCTCTTATAAAACACTGTAATTTGGAAGTTTTAAAGCATATTTATTTCATTCACATAAAATCAGAACATAATGATTATGAGAAAATATAAATCTAGTACCTGAAAGCAATGAGAATGGCAAACCATGATGCTGGAAATGGGGAATCATGTAGCTATAGGAATACTTGCTTCTCCAAACTCCTCCTGTTACTGTCACTGTTGATACCTGCTTACATACATGATAGTTACTTCATCTTTTGTTGGTACTTTTTAGGAGTTAGATAACACCAATAGAAAGAAATTTGCTGCACCCTCACACTAGGAAAAATTCTAAAAGCTGAGTGAGATTTCTCTGTCTATTTCTGAAAAATATGTTGATGGATAAATATGATCCTGTAACTAAGGTTTTAGGCATGCAAGCCTTTATTTGAAAATATGAAAATATTTTTAAAGTTTTATTTATTGCATGATGAGTAAAAGGAATTTCAGCCTAGCTTATACTTTATGAAAAATACTTTTCTTGTTTTCTCTTTTGAACTTTAAAAGGATAAAAAAAATTGTGAGAAAATAAGCAGTAGCAATATTACCCAGCCTCATAGATGGGCTTTAGTTAGATGCAACACAGAAGAGCTTTGGTGACATAGTAGCATAGGCCAGTAAGGTTAACATTGTCAGAGGATATGACAGGGAGAGGCTCAATATTTCTGAAACTTTATTAAATGTGAAAGGAAAAGTAATAGAAAAGTCACATATATGCTACCATTTGCTGAGGTTTTGATATACTCTTCATAGAATAAGCACCACGACTCTCAAAGAACTCAAAATTTAGAAGCAAAAAGGCATGACTGCATTCCAGCTCTTCCTTGTATGTGCTCACCTGCACTTGATGGCCCAATGTGCCAGTGTTGAATTCTGCATGATATTTGACTAAAAATGATGATGATAGTTCTGTATACCCAATACTGTGCACAAATACACATAAAACCACCTGTCTGATTTTCCTTTGAGACAAGATCTTACAATGAAACACAGGCTAGCATAGAACAAAGAATGCTTTGTCTCACTCACCTGAGCGCTGAGATTAAAAGTCTGTGCCATCATCACTAGTTATGAGCTGGTTTTTAAATTATTTCTTAAATTTCTTGAGATTATAATATAGGAATATTATTTCCCTCTCCATTTTCCTCTCAACAAATCCTACCTTGTAGCCCTCCTTCCTGTCCTTAAAATTCAGGTTTTACATTAACTGTTGTTACATACATGCACATATACATACATACTCTTATGTCCAAATAAATAAATACAACTTTCTCAGTGTGTATAATGTTGCTTGCATGTATGGTTTAGAATTGTAAACACAGTGAGCATTTATTTGGGCTGTAACTGTAATGTATGTTTGAAAACAGCAGGGAAATGTGTTGAATCAAGTTATCTTAGCTTCATAATATTAAATGGTACTATATTTAAGAGTATATACATCCACATACACCCATACAAAGACAAAGCTAAGTAGTATTAAAAGAGATGAAATGAAGATATTCATGAATTTAAAATAAAAAAGGTTTTGTTTCTGGCCAAACATTGGATATAGGGCAAGCCTTGATGATCCAGACTTTGTTAAACCTATACAGCTATGAGATAGACAGTCTCAGAGAACTTTTATTTATGTTGAAAATAAATGTGAAGGCAATGATTCTAGGTTTACATAATTGTGACTGAGAGAATACTCTTTTCTTTTCCTCCAACTACAGATATCAAGTTATTTTATCAAAGACTGCTGATATTTCGATCATCCTGTGTCCATGACCACCGAGTGGCTGAGCATTCAGAACACATCCACAGTTCTTTTCTATGTGCACTATCTCAGTTACAACCTAAACTTACATGGAGATTTGCAATGGATATTACCAATGCTGTATTATTCCTTGACAGAATTAAAATGTTCCATTCTTTCCTTTGTACTCACACTCTGACCTGAGACCTAAAAAGAAAACAATGGTTTCAGTGCAACACCCCCGATGAGACTATAGCAGACTCTGGACATCTCTTTGCCTTCTCAGTACCTCAACAAATTGGCATACACCAAGAGGTGACTATAACCTAAAGGAGAGAAATAAGCATGTGCTGATCTCTGGACACAAGATAAAACCTAAGTGTGGGCTACATGCATGGAAAATACATGGACCTGCTTGTATTGTTTTGTGGTATCTTTGAGATGGAGTTTAAGGTGATACATATTTGATGCATTTATGACATGTTTTCTGAAATCTAGAATTTGAAAAACATTTACCCCTATATTTGTGAAAATGTGGTACATTTCTGCACAGTTTTAATTAACCAGTGCATTTCCCAACTCCATTTACAGTGTTTGCCTTTTAATGAATCAACAAAGGAAAATTGTTTTAATGTTTTATAATATTAAAAATAAATAAATTTGTCTTTTGATCATGTATTACTGGAATCAACTTTTTAATATTTTGTCTAAATTTTGTGTAAGTATTCACATATGTTCCTAAGTGAGACTGAAATCCATGTGCCATATTCCCTATTTTTTTATAGTTTGATATGAAAATTATCTCCTTTTTAAGTAAAGATACAGGTAAATTGCTCATCTCTTGGTTCTCTGGCACACTGTGTATATTTGGAATTAACTCTAATATTCAGTGCTTCCTCCATCATGAGCATCCCTATCCACTGAGAGACTTGTCGTTTCTTCCTCTGTGGGTTCAGCCATTTTTCCTTTGAGAATTACCATGTTCTTCCTACAATAGTTATTCAATTTAGACAAAGAAGAAGCATTAATTGTAGCCATTCTTATTCTTCATCCATGACTACCTCTATTTTTATTCTATTTCTTCCCTGACAGTCCTTTCTCTTTCTTTATGTTCCCATCAGAGATATCCCTTTTGTGTAACTGTCTGCACTGATACTGTTCCAATTTTCTCTCTTACAGAAATCTCAAGGACCCACGAGAATGGTGCACATCAGGGTTCAGGAAATGGCCTTTCAATATTTTCAAGAAGCTGAATGCTCCCTCTTGCTAAAAAAGACCCATTACCCAATTTCTGAGTGTGCCTTAGAGGAATGTATGATGTCTTCTGTAAAATTATTTGACAGATATTCAAAGAAAACTTCAAGCCCAGGCCCAAGCCAGGCTTTCTCCTCTTCTGCCCCAAATTCTCACAATGGGATTTTTGATAGATTTTCTACCAGAAAACAATTAGAACAGAAAGTCAATGAACAGCTATGAGGGAAAAAACCAAAGGAGGGAATATCTAAGTATTGAGGAACAAGAAGGTGTCACCAAGGAGTGAATTTGTATGGGACAATTATGGATAACTCAGTCTTTGCCACAAGTATCACACTTTTAACACTGAAGATGGCAGGACCTGTGAATTCCTGTGGTCCTTGGCCTGGCAAATCAGTCCATCATACTGTCTTGATTTTGATCAGATTTCTAAAGCTCTACTTAATTATAATTTCTTCTTAAATCAGTTGATATAGTATATATAATAATAAACAGGTGAAGATCGTTAGTCATCAGGAAGATGACTAGAATAGCAATCAGGAAGAACAGTGTGTGTGACATCATGATAACTCTTGTTTTAGAAGTGAAGCACATTCTGTCTGATGAAAAATATAATAAAAACAGCAAAGAATGAGAGTTGAGATTGTACAAGGGATGCCAGGTAGTAAAATTTGGTTGAGGGCTATAAGTTATACCTTACTCATGGTATGGTCCATAAGATGTGATGATGAAGAAATCAGTACAGTCAACTAACTCTCAAGCCAATAGTGAGAAATATAAGCTTGTTATGGCTCTGCATACACAGGCACCTTTGCATTCTCAGGTATTATCCAACCTTTTTGGAAGAATTGCCTGCAATGTTTATATATATCACAACTTAATCTCACATAGAATATCTCACAAACTTAAAATCCTATGTATTCCTCAGACTCTGTGTGACCATGAGCCATGATTTAAAATCTGTCAGCCTTAATAATTTGGAAAGTCTAAATTAGAAACACCCAATTCTTGTTGCTCTAATAAGGATGAAAAATGCTAAAAAAAAAAAAAATACTTGTGGGCAACGGTAAAAGCTAAAAGTTGAAGTTCAAAATCTGTGGATGGAAGAACTGGATGGCTTGAGGCAGAGGAGAAAACGTTCAGAAAATGGAAGGGTACTCATGAATTATCTGTGGAACTTCAGCAAGCTTGTGTAATGGGTCTCTAAACTGGAGCTAACGCTGCAAAAACACATTTGACTGTTAATGTTAACTGTAAAAAATTTGCATGTGAAATAGATCAGCTTATGACCTCAGTGCAGATGAGAACTGTGTTTCATCTCATTTTAAAGTTGAGCTCACTTGCAAAGAGTCAATAGTCCATAAGGCTAATAGAGAATGTTTTACTAAATGGTACATACGAAAACATTTCACAGGGACCTCCATCAGGGACTTCTTTACTCTCTATGAGCTTTACTCTCCCAGCTGCAAGCACAATGAGGACTCAACTGCTATTTATTTGCCATAAGAAAACAACTTGTGATAGCTGATATAGATTATTATATTGCATATTTACCCAAAAGGCTATGTGTGTAAATCTCCATCCCTGAGGTTAGGCATGAAATTCTGGAAAGATAGAGATACTGTTTGTAGATGGGTTGTGAAGGGAAGGGGGGCATGGGACTACTATCTTCTTGTTTCTTTGTAGATTTGGGTCTGGCTCACAAAAGGGACAGCTTCCTATCAGAGGCCCAAAGTACTGATCTCCCATTCGTAGAATACTGCTATAAGATTATGTGCCAAAGAAATCTGTATTTACTTGGATAATAACATAATTACTTCAAGCAGTTCATTATGAAAAATAGAAGTTGAAAAATGCAAAGATAACCTGAAGGTATCTACACTTTACAAGAATCTCTCATTTTGCTTACTTCTATATTGTTTCCCAGCATTAAAAGTGGTAGTACGGCCATTGATTGTATGTGGATAAACTCTGATATATCTAAGTTATCACTTTATTAAGACAGTTTTAAGATTTTATCACACTGATTGAAATAAATGTGTCTCCTCTTAGAATTCTTGTTGAAAATCTAACCTAAATGTGATGAATGGATTTGGATTTGGGCATTTTGAAAAGTAACTATGTCATAAAGTTGCAGCTCTTCTTTTGGGACTAGTTTCATCATAAGAAGTCAAAGAGCCAACTAGCTGCCTTTGAGTTTTATAAAGACAGAGAGAGGGAGGGAGAGAGAGAGAGAGAGAGAGAGAGAGAGAGAGAGAGAGAGAGAGAGAAACCATAAGGCATCTGGATCCGGATAGAGGAACTTCTTAAGACTCTAACCAAGCTGACACTCCTCAGTAAACATGAGAAATATATTACTGCCTTTTATAAATCATCTATTTGTACTGTGATGTCAGCTTAGCTTGTTAATATACATCTATCTATAGTACACGCACAGTGACATTATCTCAAAGCTAGTCATAGATCACAGGTGCTATTGACCTAAGAGCCTTGTGTCTTGGGATTCACTCTGTTTTTCCAGTGATTGCTGCCATAACCCTAGTGTGTCTTGTTTATTTACTCTAAACTTGAGTTACCCTGACACATTGGACATGAAGAAGGAAATTTTACTTCTATACTTATAGGTAGACTGTAAAGAAAGAAATGGTGTAAAATATATCTGATATGGTCCAATTACTACCAGGAATTTGAGAAAAAAAAGAACAGAAATGCCATAAAAATGCCAGAGTTTGAATCAGAAATTAACTTTGATCTTCTACCTTCAAATGTGAAAGCGTATCTGTAGATAACATCAACATCTTGAAGTAATTCATACTTTCCTCAGTGAGCCTAACTACCTGGGTCCTAAGTTAAATGATCAGGCAAGAAGTTAGTGACAGGATTCATAGATATTCTGTGTTCCATGTTCCTTGTGAATCTCCTGAGGATCAAGGGAGCAGATGCAACTGGGAGTGTTCAGAAGGGCATAAGTATGACAGAAGGGCATCCAGGAGACAGCTTCAGTAGACAATTCTAATTTATTGCTCAAAGGATAATGTATATATGGGTTCTGGAGGCTACAGATGAGAAAGGTTGATTGGTCATAAGAAATTACCTAATTATCATATGGGCAGGAAGGGCTGATGGGTCATAACACAGTACCTAATTATGTGGCAGGAAGAATTGTATGGGACTTATGTATAGAATCATGCAGTGTTTGCAGGAAGTTGTATGCAGGGTTATCCTCCAGATAGGTTCAGGCTCCTTTTCTTAATAGACACTCTTTGTGTAAGGTCAGTGGAGAAGGAAAAGCTCTGCTAAGAAAGGGAGTCTCCATTTGCATGGAGAACAGAGAACAATCTAGATGTGGTGGACTGCTACTTTAATAGCAGGGTCTTCCAACAGTTCCTTGAGAGATAAATTTGAATAAAGTTATCCAGGCATGATGTTGATATAATAGCATTAATGGATATCAATTGTGTCTATGCAGTTGACTTGAAGTTTAACAGTCTTAAAGTCTATTTGGTACTTCAATCAAAGCCTTATACAGAGAAATTCTTCTTCCATGCTAGTAATTATATTTATTCTGGTTATGTTTCCTGAATGAAAACAATTAAGATACCTATAACTACAGTAAAATATAATTTATTTTGAAATGCTTTGTCAATATCAAAACATAGTTATTTTTTTCCTTGTAAGTAAAAATGAATATCAGCAAAGAATATATTTCTTGGTAGAGTACAAATATTGTATCTTAGATCTAATCCCTAGCAAATTACACACACACACACACACACACACACACACACACACATCAGCACAAATTTCTAGTTACCTGGGACTTCTAATACTATCAGAATAGAATTATTTTCTTCCTCAAAATTAAACCTTGAGGTGTAAGAGCTGAGAAGTTCCAGAAAATTCGCAATTTACTCTGACTCATAAAATTCTTGACCCCCTAGAAGATCAACAAACTCTAAATAATTAATTAGTCATTCTATTTTTCATTATCAGAAAATGCATACATGCAAACACACCACCCTTATTTCCTTACCCTGACTCTAACTCCTCTGGGGGACCCTTATACGCATCTCTCTTCCAAATGTAGGTCCTCCTTTTAGCATATAACATATTGAGTCCAATTAATACTATCCATAGGCAAATGGGCATGGGTAAATTGACTATCACATAATCAACTTGCTCCACAAAGAAAGTAACTTTCTAAGAGCCATTGACTTCTAATCCTTCCACAGCTAAGGACTAGGGACTCATGAGACCCTCCTTCCTCATTCTGGATTTGTTTTTTAGCCAATTTTTTAATACAGGTCTTGTGTAGGTAATCACAGATGTTATGAGTTCAAATGTTTGTGAGCCATGTCCTGTTCAGAAGACAGTACTCTGCAATATTCATCCATATACTCAGTATATTTTTTAAAGCCCCTCTTCTGAGATGTACCCTGATCCTTGGGAGGAAGGGTAAACATAGAATCTCAGGCAAGTCCATACCTACACATCGTTTTATTCACATCAATTTGAACAGCTGCAAGATTGTGCATCATCGACCATCCACAGCAAGGAGATTCTCTGACCAATGTTGACAAGAGCATAAATCTATGGATATAAGTGCTAATACTCACAAGTCAATTCAACATGATCATTTAACAAAAACAGCACAAGTATGTTCTTCTTAGCATAAACATAAATCAAAATGACTTTGGATCTTACTACTGAGATATGTATAATTCATGTTTGTTACTGTAATATTAATAAGAGCTAAGAAATGGAATCACCCTGGAAGTCCACTTATTAACAAATGAAGTATGATGCACATTCTACATAACTAAATATTACTCTATTGTAATAAAAAATACAATTATGAAATTTGCAGGTAAATGGATATAACTAGAAAAAAGTATTCTGAGTGAAGTCATCTAGGTCCCAAAAAGATGAACTCAACCTGTTTTTTTCTTATATTTCATTCATAGTTTCAAATCTGTTGTTGTTTTGCATCTTTAACCTAGAGTGCATGTAGAACCCAATATCTATAAACAGACTTATTAAGAGGCAGGGATATGGGCACAGGGGGAAAGTTCCTGAATAGAACACCAATAGCTTATGCTCTAAGATCAAGAATTGACAAATGGGACCTCATAAAATTACAAAGTTTCTGTAAGGCAAAGGACACCGTCAGAAGGACAAAATGGCAACCAACAAATTGGGAAAATATCTTGACAAACCCACATCCAACAGAGGGCTAATATACAATATATACAAAGAACTCAAGAAGTTAGCCCCAAAAGAACCAAATAACCCTATTAAAAATTGGGGTACAGAGCTAAACAAAGAATTTTCCCCTGAAGAAATTTGGATGGCTGAGAAGCACCTTAAGAGATGTTCAACATCATTAGTCATTATAGAAATGCAAATCCAAACAACCCTGAGATTCCACCTCACACCAGTCAGAATGGCTAAGATTAAAAACTCAAAAGACAACAGGTGCTGGTGAGGATGTGGAGAAAGAGGAACACTCCTCCACTGTTGGTGGGATGGCAAAATGGTAAAACCACTCTGGAAATCAGTCTGGCGGTTCCTCTGAAAATTGGGCATGACACTTCCAGAGGACCCTGTCATACCACTCCTGGGCATATACCCAGAGGATTCCCCTGCATGCAATAAAGACACATGCTCCACTATGTTCATAGCCACCTTATTTATAATAGCCAGAAGTTGGAAGGAGCCCAGATGTCCCTCAAAGGAGGAATGGATACAAAAAAGGTAGTATATTTATACAATGGAATACTACTCAGAAATTAAAAATAATGAACTCATGCAATTTGTAGGCAAATGGTTGGATCTGGAAAATATCATCCTAAGTGAGCTAACCCAATCACAAAGAATACATATGAAATGCAATCACTGATAAGTGGATATTAATGAGCCCAGAATCTCAGAATACTCAAGGCACAATTAGCAAATCAAAAGATTCCTAAGAAGAAGGAGGAGAGGACCCTGGTCCTGAAAAGACTGGATCCAGTTTTGTAGGAGAGTACCAGAACAGAGAAATGGTGTGTGTGTGGGGGGGGGTGCGATTGGGGAATGGGCAGGGAGAAGAGGACTTATGGGACATATGGTGAGGGTGGAACTGGAAAAGGGGAAAGCCTTTGGAATGTAAACAAATATAGAAAATAAACATAAAAAAGAGGCAAGGATTGTCAATTATAGATGAGATGATAATAAAGAGGAATATTGGGGACAGAAAATTTTAAATGGGTAAGCAGTGGTGGAGATGGAAAATGGGAAAATAGAATGTGTAACAAAAAATAAGGCGCATATGAAAAAAACTACAGTGCAATCTATAATCTTGAATCTCAAGAAAAAATATATAACATGGGCATTGCAAAACCTGTGTGCTCTTGGTAGTTTTGATGTTAGCTGAACATAAGGCAGTGAGTGAGTTAAAGGAGTGTGTATAGGCAGCACTTCTGTGTTGTTTTTACTCCAAGCTTCTGTCTTGCGTTCCAGACATGATTTCCTCAATGGTGAACTGTATGCTAGAAGTATATGTAAAATAAATCTTTCATTTCCCTACCCACTTTTGGTAAAAGTGTCATGAGTTCTCATGTCTTTTTGACCAGTTGTCAATCTTAGCATTACCCATCATCAACTGCAAAATATAGCTTCTCTGATCAAAATTGAGAGAATCATATGCCTATAGGTATATAGGTACATTATTTAAAAGGCAGTTTTCCAGCATAACCATTTAACAAAATTATGGAGGTTCAACCCCAGGGTCTATGACTTCCATAGCCATAGGCTTTTGACAAGATTTAAAATACCAATTAGTGCCTTCTTGCAGTGCAGATATCAATCCAGCCAGAAAGTGTTTGGTTACTCCACATGGTCATACTTACCACTATTGTATCAAAGAATGGTATTGTATGTAGCATGCAGGGTCCAGCACTAAGTAATACCCTTTTTATCCTTTCTCTCCCAGCAAGATGAAAAGTACCTTCTAATACTATAAAAGCCACTTATGATGGAGGGACTTTCTCCATGATCCACAGTACTAATGAAGCTTTCTGCTCTTTAGTAGGACCTCGGTTTGGATCCCAGTACTCATTTAAAAACCTTCTATAACTCCATCCCCACATGATCTGGAGCCCTTTTCTGGGTGCTTAGGGTACTGGTTCATACATGTTGCATAACACAAATACACATGCATAGAAATAAAATCATTTTTAAAAAGAAAGTTCTAGATCATAACGAAAATGAAAGCATTACTTCTTATAAGCTTTGGGGTATAACAATTGCAGTTCTAGGAGGAATATTATGAGTTATGAGTATTTATATTGAGAAAAACTGTGAACTCTCAAATAAATAAGTTAATGATAGACTGTAAAATATTAGAAATGCTAAAGCAGACAAACCCCAAAGCAGTAGGTAACAGAAATAATAAAGATTAGAGCAGCTGTTATTGAAATAGAGACTAAGAAAAACAATGCATAGAATCAAATAAAGATTTTAATGAAATATATAGAATCAAATAAAGAGAAAAATAAACAAGTTTGAAAAAATTATCAAAAACGTGAAGAATACAAATACCCACAGAGAGACTAACAAATAAACACTGTATTATATATTTAGTTAATGGTATTACAATCCTAGTAATAAATGCTGTACCATATTTAACATAAATGAACTATAGAGGTTACTTTAAAATAAAAAAATGTGAATTATATACCACATAAATATCCTCTTATTTAAAGTTGAAAACAAGTCATCAAAAATATATACTTACTTGAAATACCATATATACACAGAAATCAAGATAATAGAGTTTTAGGAAATGCAGAATTACTTGAAGTACATAGGATGTGAATAGATACCAAGACACCCCATATGATTATTGTCAAAGTCCTTCCCTAAGTCATGAATTCACAATTTGTTTTATAAAAATATTTCAGAATAAGTTACCTAATTTTAAAATGAAACTGCTCCACATTTCATTTTAACTCTAACATAAAGAGGAAAATTCTTGACCACTTGAATCTTCTTTAATTAGGTCCAGTGGAAGAAGATGAGCCAGGCTTTTTGGGTCTCCCTGTGTCAGGCAGAGGCTAGCCAGCAGGTGGGGGGGGTGGACACAAAGACACAAAGAAAAATGTATCCTAGAGCTCTAATAGGGTCTTGGAGATGCAGATGTTTTGATTAAGGCCTGACAGACATGACACCAAAATGTCCAGTGTCAGCTTGACCCTTACATGCAAAGGTCACAGATGGGCTTTGGTCACAGTGTGGGGCAGAATTGGGAAAAGGTAGAAGAATTTGAATGAAAGAGTTCATAAAAAAAGTCCCACAGTACATTGGTAATAAAAAGGGAGTCTGAGAGGCTGCCTTGAATCTTGATCCCATTGAATTTATGCTGTAAGCAGTCATTTTATCTGCCTAAGCCTAGTTTCATCTTGGGATGGCATTCTCACTTACAGAGGCTTATTGGGGCTCAACTGTTAAAATATACCCAAACATATTAAAAGTTTTAATATAAATGCCTAACAAAGAAGAGAAATATATATCGTTTTGATAAGTGATTGCATTTAACATTGAGAAAGCATAAGGCAAATGAGATATCTCTGACATTTTTAAATAGCTATTTATGTAAATGGACAATAATGCTTATAAGATGGAAATATTAATCTCCCGTTTACACATGCCTTCCAACTAGCTTATTAGCTGCTTTCATATTAACTATTAGCACTGAAATAATTAATAAAATAATTACAAACAGTTTTAGGACTGGCCCTTGTAAGACAAAAGCCCAATGACTTCTGTTTCAAAACTGGGACTCTTCCAAACACCCTATGTATAGATATTATTTCAGTCTTTGTGAGAAAAATATAATACAGTCTTCTGTTAAATTTGATGACTCATAAAAGGCACAAATAATAAATATTCAAAGTATGTAGCCATACTAGTGGCACATTATCTCTTCTTCTTCTTCTTCTTCTTCTTCTTCTTCTTCTTCTTCTTCTTCTTCTTCTTCTTCTTCTTCTTCTTCTTCTTCTGCTGTTGCTGCTCCTCGGCCCCCTTCCCTCCCCCCTGTTGCTGCTCCTCGGCCCCCTTCCCTTCCCCCTCCTCCTCCTCTTCTTCCTTCTCCTCCTCCTTCTCCTCCTCCTTCTCTTCCTCCTTCTCTTCTCCTTCTCTTCTTCTCCTCCTCCTCATCCTCCTCCTCCTCCTCCTCCTCCTCCTCCTCCTCTTCTTTCTCCTCCTCCTCCTCCTCTTCCTCCTCCTCCTCTTCCTCCTCCTCCTTCTCCTCCTTTTCCTCCTCCTCCTCCTCCTTTTCCTCCTCCTCCTCCTCCTCCTCCTCCTCCTCCTGTTCT
The DNA here is from genome assembly GCA_964023405.1 of Apodemus agrarius. Classification (NCBI taxonomy): domain Eukaryota; kingdom Metazoa; phylum Chordata; class Mammalia; order Rodentia; family Muridae; genus Apodemus; species Apodemus agrarius. Next base: position 68,125,274 of record OZ030016.1, read on the forward strand.
TCTTCTTCTTCTTCTTCTTCTTCTTCTTCTTCTTCTTCTTCTTCTTCTTCTTCTTCTTCTTCTTCTTCTTCTTCTTCTTTCCTTTTGGATATAGTCCACAAAGAAGACCTATAGGTGAACTGAGTTCTGAACATGCACCATGTGATTTTAAGCTTTGAAATATCATATAGCTTTCCCCATGCCTGGAAGTCTCCTGCCATTGTCACTTCATGTCTGCCACTGGTTACGATTTAGGACAGGTTACTGCTCCATCACTTGTGCATCTGCTTTGCACAACCTCTTAAACAATTTACAATCTTCTCTTTTGCTACTAGTAAGTTTGCCACGACTAACACCTCATGAACTAATCAATTCCTGTGGGAGTTTTCTTATAGAAAATGAAACAGCATCTTCATCTCTTCATTTAAGTACCTATCAGCATGCATATAAATGTACTATATATATTATATAACTAATATTATGTATATATTCAAAAAGGGAAAGAATCTTCTATATTCTGCATTTATTATGCACAAGGGATGCTCATCTCAGGGAACTGGGGAGGATATTTCCCATGGATTTCTATGTAACAACTAACAACTAGAACAAGGAAAAAAGGGAGATTTTGAACTTCTCAAATTTATCCAGCACTCATGATCATTCTTATATAGCATTGCCCCTATGAAGATTTTAACTGGAATTTTAAACAGTTAATTGCCACATGTGTAATAATGTGGAGGTGGGTGATTGATGAAGACTCCTGAAAAAATATTTTCACATGTCAGAGGAACAACAGACTTGTAAAACTGTAATGTATGGCAAGCATGTGGCTATGTATTAAGCTAGGACAACCTGGTTAGCATGGCCAGACTAGTCAGAATACCTCAACAGTACAGAATTCCAAGCTGTTGCACCTTCTTCCTTTGACTATCACTTCAGAACACTTCTTAAGACACTTGTTTATGTATCTAAGTCTCTATATGTCACTAAGTCTTTTATTGCTAAATAAATTAACAATGTCATTCTTTTTTCTCTTTTAAAGAAAGAAATGTCTGTTGGTTTCTCTTGGGGTTTCATTTTCTTTCTTTCCATAAGCTCATACACTGAAGATAAAACCTCTAGAATAATTATGTTTTGAGATTAAAGCCTTCAAGGAATGAGATTAAATAAAGTCATAATTATATGGACAACCAACATCCTGGAAGAGCTAGCAGGAGGAGTAAGAGACGCCAGGGCTCCTGCCTCAGTGGACACACAAAAACATTCAAAAGAGGTGACTCACCAGACACATTTGCACCTCCAGCTTCCAAACTAGTGACAAAATGAGTGAGCATAGCTTAGGCCATTCAGCCCTCAGCATTTGGTTATGATGTACACACACACACACACACACACACACACACACACACACACAAAATTTCCTTTTTTCGTTTTTCCTTTATTTTGAAATAACTGACTAACTCAACTTTATTGCTAATTCCCAAGGAATTCACTTTCTTGCATTGTGATGGTTGGTCAAAGGAACTGCTTATAGTGAGATGACTGCATGGGTATAAATTCCCCAGTGAACATGGTAGGTACCTTAGTGATAAACATCTCATCTCTATCAACGGCAGGCCCTGGTTCTTCCCTGGAATTAATAAGGAACACTAACAAGGAAGGGCAGATGGTTCTGCACCCAGGCAGACCCTTAAGAGGCAGGGTGTAGTTCTTCATATTTCTTTTGGTGGGATGGGAGTGTAGCTCAGTGGTAGAGCACACACTTAGCATTCATAGGGTACTGGGTTTAATACCCAGCATTGGGAGAAAAAAATCCCAAAGGCTATTGAAAAAATGACTTAAGACCTTGGGCCTCACTTCTTCTTACATCCCAGGAGGACTTACTTTTAGTTCCTTATCTCTTCCTTCCCTATAGATGGAACAATCTTAGCAGTTGATGATTTCCATGAGCACATTGGGTTAGAGCACACACAAACCTGAGCCTAGCATGATGGCCAAATACACCTTCCTTTCTTTCTCTGATCTTAAAAATTCATATCTCTAGAAGGACATGATGGCACACATCTTTAATACCATCACTCAGGAGGCAGAGGCTGGCAGTTCTCTGTGAGCTCCAGGCCAGTCAGTGAGACTCAATCTCAAAAAAAAAAAAAAAAAAAAAAAAAAGCAAGTATTTCCTCTAAAGTAGATACATCTACAATAGCAACCAGAGACACTAGTCATTTGAGCTAAAACACATCTGTGGGTCAGCTATTTCAGAACCTGAGAAGAGGATTCCTTGAGTCTAGGAGTCTACAGCCTAGATAACATATCAGACTCTGCCTGTAAAAAAAAATATGGAGACTTTTATTGGTTACTATTGAAGATGGGAGGCTTATTAGGGTTTATGGTTCCAGTGGGAGAGTCCATAATGACGGGAGAGGTATGACAGAAAGCAACTAGAGCAGCAATCTGAGGAACTGCATCTTCACTGTGAGTTTTTTTGGTTTGTTTATTTGTTTGTTTTGAAACAAGGTCTCACTATGTAGCCCTAATTGGCCTGGAACTTGATATGTAGAGTAGTCAAATCTCAAACTCACATAGATCTACCTGCTTCTGCCTTTAAAGTTCTGGGATTAAAGGTGCCTGACATCAAGCCTAATGCTATCATGTCTTTTTATTTATTTATTTATTTATTTATTTATTTATTTATTGAAACGGGAAGTAAAAGGAAGTAAAAGCACTTATGATAAAATTAAAGATTTACATGAAAATATTTCAGATAAACACCTTACAATTGACAATTTTCATGGAAAATTAAGGAGCAAAGTGATAGACATGTAAAACATTGCTAAACTAATTGAAATATGGGATAGAAATATTTTATGATAGAATTGAAGATTTACATGGAAAATATTTCTGATAAAATTGTAGAAAATGTAGAAAAATATGTTAGAATTGAAGATTATCATGGAAATTTTTATAAAGGTATAATACTGGTAGGCATAAAAGTATTCCTAAGTTGATTAATAGTGGAATTATAACCATTTTCTGATAAACTTGAAGATTTACATGGAAAATATTTCTGATAACATTGTAGAAATATATAGAAAAACATGTTAAAATTAATGATTATCATGAAAATTATATAGATAAAATGATAGGCATAAAGATAATTCTAAGTTGATTGAAGGTGGAATTATAAACATTTTCAGATAACAGTAAAGATTTACATGGAAAATATTTCTGATAAAATTCAAGAAATAAATAGACAAACATTAAAATTGATTCATGGAAAATTTTACATAAAAATTGGTTGATGTAAAAACTCTCTAAATTAATTGAAGGTAGAATTAGAAACATGTGATAAAAATCAAAGATATACATTGGAAACATGTCTGATAAAATGGAGGAAGTATATAGAAAGACATTAAAATTGAAGACTTTCATGAAAAATAATACAGATAAAATGGTAGACATAAAAGAAATTACTAAATTAATTAAAAGGGGAATTACAAATATTTTCTGATAAAATTGAAGATTTACATAAGAAATACTTCATTAGGCTATGTCTTTTTATTGGGGAGTTGAGACAATTGATGTTAAGATATATTAGGGAGTCGTGATTGTTGCTTCCTATTATTTTTGATGTTATTTTTATGTTTATGTGGGTATCTTCTTTTGGGTTTATTGGAAGAAGATTACTTTCTTGCTTTTTCCATGGTGTAGTTTCCCTCCTTGTGTTGGCATTTTCCATCAATTATCCTTTGTAGGGCTGGATTTGTGACAGATATTGTGCAAATTTGGTTTTATCATGGAATATCTTGGTTTCTCCATCTATGATGATTGAGAGTTTTGCTGGGTATAGTAGCCAGGGCTGGTATTTGTGTTCTCTTAGGGTCTGTATGAAGTCTTCCCAGGATCTTCTAGCTAGCATCATCTCTGGTGAAAAGTCTGGTGTGATTCTGATAGGTCTGCCTTTATAAGTTACTTGCCCCTTTTTTCCTTACTGCTTTTAATATTCTTTCTTTGTTTAGTGAATTTGGTGTTTTGATTATTATGTGCCAGGAGGATTTTCTGTTCTGGTCCAGTCTATTTGGAATTCGGAAGGCTTCTTGTATGTTCATAGGCATCTCTTTCTCTAGGTTAGGGAAGTTTTCTTCTACAATTTTGTTGAAGATATTACTGGGCCTTTAAGATGTAAATCCTCACTCTCATTTATAACTATAATCCTTAGGTTTGGTCTTCTCATTGTGTCCTGGAGTTCCTGGATGTTTCATGCATTTTGCGTTTTCTTTGACTGTTGAGTCAATGTTTTCTATGGTATCTTCAGCACCTGAGGTTCTTTCTTCTATCTCTTGTATTCTGTTGTTGATGCTTATATCTATGACTCAGGAATTCTTTCCAAGGTTTTCTATCTCCAGAGATGCCTCACTTTGTGATTTCTTTATTGTATCTACTTCTACTTTTAGATCCTGCATGGTTTTGTTCAGTTCCTTCACTTAATTGTTTGTGTTTTCCTGTAATTCTTTAAGGGATTTTTGTGTGTTCTTTAAGGGCTTCTGCCTGTTGGCCCATGATCTCCTGTATTTCTTTAAGTGATTTTTGTGTTTCCTCTTGAAGGGCTTTTACATGTTTACCAATGTTCTCCTGTATTTCTTTAAGGCAGTTTTTTAAGTCTTTCTTGAAGTCCTCTATCAGCATCATGAGATATGATTTTAAGTCCAACTTTTGCTTTTCTCATGTGTTGGGATATCTGGGACTTGCTGTGGTGGGAGAACTGGGTTCTGATGTTGCCATGTGGCCTTGTTTTCTATTGGTAGGGTTCTTGTGCTTGACTTTCACTATCTGGTTATCTCTGGTGCTAATTGGTATTGTTGTTTCTGCCTGGAGTTTGTTCGTCCTGTGGGCCTGTAAGACTGTGTTCTTACTTCACTGAGCTCAAAAGTGAAAGCACTGCTGGGAGATATCTCTCTCTCAGTGGGCTATGAACATGAGAGTGTGGAATTTTCCAGCTCCCCGATGCAAATGGCGGCATCCATTTGCTACATCCACTGATCTTAGGCTCTGTGTGCTCCTAGATAGGTACCCTCCAGAGAGAAGGCAGAGATCTCATCTCTGTGTTCAAAAGTGAAAACTTGCTGGAAGATCACTCCCTCCTGGTGGGCTATGCACAGAAGGCTGTGGATTCTCCAGGCTCTCTCCTGAAAATGGCCACAGGAAGACTTCCCTCCTAGCTGCTCCACTGATCTTAGGCCCTATGTGCTACTAGCTGGGTCCCCTCCAGAGAGCACACACACAATTCCTAAATATATAAAGAGAACCTTATCTGTCTGTATGTATATTATGCAAGAGCTAACTGTTCAGTATTGAACAACCAATTAATGACTTTTTTCTTTTTTTGTGTGTCTGTAAAACAGAGTGTATGCTGGTATATGCATGTGTGTGTTCATGAGAAAATATGCATATGTCATTAGATGTATGTATCTACACTATACTTATTCTACTCATGTGAGTTGGTTGCAGATATGTAAAAGTCTCTACCTGTGTAAAATGGAAACTACTTAGATAAGAAACCGAAATCTACACTTATTGTTGGCTGGGTATAAATGCATAGAGAAAGAGCTGGTGTTTAAAATGCATAGATAATATTATAGTTTTTGTAAAGCAGCAGGAGTAGGCTGTTCACTAAGGCCCATAGAAGGTGGATTCCCCTCTATTGAGTGAGGTTGTGTCCAATTTGACCAATATATTTTGTCTTCAAGATAAAAGTGCCACTATTACAGCCTTCAGGATATCTTGTAATGTTAATTATTTTGTGGTGGTTAATAGGCATTATAGCTTTGGCATCTTGCATAGCACCTTCCAGTTCCATGAGAACTAGTCCTTATGAAGGACAATTTCTGGCCAGTACCATTTGGTTCTTCCAGGTTATGTGTCTGAAGTATGTGGTATCTTTATCAGAAAGGTCTTAACTTCAAGTTCTGTGAGGAAACCAAAGGTAATAACAATGTCATGTATGATTTTGATCTCCTTGACCTAAACTTCAAAGGGTGATATCTCTTGCCTGGTTTTTATTAAATAGTATATGACTCCTGGGGGAATCTCATATGAGGTAATACCATTTCACACACACACACACACACACACACACACACACACACAATAGTTCATGTGATATTGAGATAGAAGTTTAAGGCTGAGAGATCAATGAATGGTAGCCAGATCATTGGGGTGTTCCCTCAGAAAAATTTCTGGCACTGGACATATCTCAGTTAGGGCTTGAAGGAATGGACTCTTATAAAATTAGTGATCCTTGGCTGTCATTTCCTCTTATATTCTTCATTGCCATGTGACCTCTTTCTCTTTCTCCTATCTGTTCTTGTCTGGTGCCATCTGTCATCCTGGAGTGTAGCCAAAATATTTTCACTGGAAGCCAAAATGAGACTTTTAGCTTCCTAAATTCTAAGGAACAAAACTGTTTTTCTTAATATAGCACATAGCTATAGATCCTTTTATTACAGCTGCAAAAAATGAGATAGAATACCACTCTTCATTAAATTCATTAATTTATTCCAAATAAAGAAAGTGTAATCTTAGAACAGAACATTTTGTTTTCTGCTAGCTTACTTAATTAGTATGTTGTAGGAAAATGAATATAATATAAACAAAAGTATAGAACAATTGGTTTACAGATCTCATGTAATGAAGGTGACTCACAGATGCTCAATAGTTGGTGGATACAATATCAGAATAAGGCGCAAATTTTACTGAGTGATAATAAAGGTGTTTTATTTGTTCATTCCCATAACTAAACCAATGGTTAGATATCCAAATGTCGAGTATGGCATACACTACAAGAAAGAAATATAACTTTGATTCTCTGCATCCTAGTCAGCTTCACAAGAAAGGGATCATTCCCCTTTTAAGAATACCTACTAGAATACCTACTCTGGATATGAGAAGGGAACCCTCATAGAAAAGTTTTGGCAGGCATTATACATCACTACAGACTAGTCTCTGCTAGAAGGAACACTCACTAGACAAATTCAGCTACACTTGCTATTAGTATGAATAACATGAATACTTTTCTTCCTGTGGTTAGATTTTTCCTACTTGCTGAGGGGAAATGAGATAAAGAGAAATCAAGAAGCAGTGAAGAGGTCATGCAGAAGCAGGTTTCCTTGTTTTAGTTGACCATTCAACTTGTTTGCAAACCACTCGGTCTACAGAAAAGAGGCTTATAATTAAATCAAGCACACAAACTACACAAACAATTTTGCTTTAGAACAACTTTACAATTCAAGATACACCTGCTTTAACACTTATTTTTTTATAATAAAAGGAAAATAATTATGTAGTTTCATAAATAATGTATGTTTCTGTAAAGCATCTTTAATAAATTGTCATTTCTTAAACATTCTTTGGGAGACATGGAACATAGTTTTAATATATGTATTTTCTTAATTTAATATATTATTACATCATATACCCCCTCCTTCTTATGCCTCACATGTCTGACCACTCCTCCCTCCTCGTCAACAGCTATTGTTGTTGCTACAGATACATTTAAACAAATCAACATATTAATCTAACCTGGTGTGTCATTTAATGTTACTTCCATGCATATGTTTTCAGGGCTAATAACTTGATATTGGATAATACTCAAGAGACTCATCCCTGGGGAAGACTAATGCTTCCTCTCTCAACAATTATTGGTTATCTGTTCCTCTCTGTCTAAGGGCAGAATGAGATTCTCCTCATGAATGTATTTTGGTCCTACTACAGTATTACTACTTAAAAGTATAAATTTTAATACTCATGTGTGTGTGTGTGTGTGTGTGTGTGTATATATATATATATATATATACATATATATGTATATATATAATAGACTACACTCTCAAAAATTTCACTGTCTCTTGATATCACCATATTTATAGTCTGTCTTCCATCACAAGAACCCTTGAGCAACACACATAAACCATATCCAACCAATATGGACTCTATGCAGGAGTGTCAGGATGTCAGAAAATAACAACTGAACTCAAGGACTATTAAGACTCAAGAATTCAGAGACCAAAGTAAGTTTTATATCTGATGTCATTATTTCCAGCAAGAGTTTAATTTGACATTGCTGGTTACGGCTTTGAGAGATCTGATCCAAAATGTTTATTTTCTCTTACTAATTTTATTCCCATGAATCCTGGAGTGGCTTTCAAGAACACTGTTAATTCATATAAAATATATAACTATATATTTATAATTTTGCTTAAATTGTTAATAATATTGCAGCTGTTTAACCATAACTGCTTGTTCCACTTGATGACAAGTTATGAAAGATTTCCCATTTTTCCCATTCCAGTAAATAGAGCTCTATGCTGATTTTTTGGTGACTGTCTTTTGTACCATTGTATGGTGTTGAATACATTGCTCCACTCCTCCTGACTTATTTTTCAATGTTAAGGATATTTAACGTTTGGGTTTTAACTGGAACCAAATATGCAGCTGTGACTTTGATCAACTAAACTTCGCTCAAAAACAAACAAACAAACAAAAAAACAAAAACAAAACAAAAACAAAAACAAAAAAAACAAGAAAAAACAAAACCTAAAAACTTTTATAATCCCTACTTTATTTCATTTCCCAAAGCATTTTAGAGTTGAGCATAAATGGAAATGTTTTAGAATTACTTTCAAAAAGTGTGAAATGTTTTATAAGACTTCAGAGGCGACTGAGGGTACAAAGAAATATGTGACTCAAGATGGCTTCCCCACTCCCTGGAAAAAGTACGTTATTAAGTTCATAAGAATATCCACATCTCACATTCACTCCAATCTCTAGTTATCCTTACACACTAAAGCACAGAGGGATACTCATCAGAGCCATTGGTAAGATTAGTTTCAAAGATTCCTCAGGAAGACACATTGCATGACATTAAACATTTAACAAACCTCAATGTCCTGGTGGCAATCCCTTTTCCCCCAGCTAACCTACTTCTCCTTAGACGTTTACAAAACAAAAACAAAAAACAAACACACAAAACGAATATTCGAGGTACCACATGACTAATCATATAAATGGGGTACATTGAAAGTGTTATAGATAATTATATAATGCACATGCATAAGTAACACTACACTAGTAAAACTGAGACACACGGACTATCCAAATGTATGAGTTTCCAAATAAAAAGCTAAGAAGTGATTGCTGAAGCATCTTCTTCTGCAGCTGAGAAATCAGTTGGGAACAAAAGTCAAGTTTCTCCTCCCTGTCTGTTTTTTTTGGTCTACATGCTTAAATGATTTTGCAAGTTTGTTCTATGGTTTTAGACACTTATCCTAACTGGGTAGGATCAATTGCTTATGTTTTCCTAGTTGTTGCTGTTAAATTACCTTTACAGATATAGTTCTAGGTAATATTTATCTATTCCTCTACTCAAACTCTTTTTTTAATTAGTTATATTCTTTATTTACATTTCAAATATTGTCCCCTTTCCTGGTTCCCCCTCCCCCCAAAATCCCATAAGCCTTCTCCCCTTCCCCAATGAACCCTCCCCCGCTCCCCTGTCCTGGTATTCCTCTACACTACTATCTCAAGTCTTTCCAGGACCAAGGGCCTCTCCTCCCTTCGGTGTCCAACAAGACCATTCTCTGCTGCCAATGTGTCTGGAGCCAAAGGAAACTCCATGTGTACTCTTTGGTTAATAGCTTTGTTCCTGGGAGCTCGGGGAGTACTGGGTGACTCATATTGTTATTCCTCCTGTGGCACTGCAAAACCCTTCAGCTCCTTGGGTCCTTCTTTTAGTTCCCCCATTGGGGACCCTGTGCTCAGTTCAATGGCTGGCTGAGAGTGTCTCCTTCTGTATTTGTCATTCAGTAGGAGAGCCTCCCAGGTGATATCTATATCCAGCTCTGGTCAGCCAGCACTTGGGGTCATCCACAATAGTGTCTGGGTTTTGTACCTGTATATAGGATGTATCCCTGGGTGGGGTAGTCTCTGAATGGCCTTTCCCTTGGATTCTTAAATATATGTTTACACCTGAAATAATCATTTTGGGTGATTAATATCTGGCTTAATATCTAAGCCATATGTGGCTTAATATCTAAGCCAGTGGTTTTTAACCTTCCTAATGCTGTGACCCTTTTAAACACTTCCTCACTTTGTGGTGACCCCCAGCCATAAAATTATTTCCATTACTACATCATAAGTGTAATTTTGCTACTTTATGAATTATAATGTAAATATCTGATATGGGTCCCTCTGAAAAGGTGTGTTCAACTCCTAAAGGGATCAATCACTGGACTCACAGGTTGAGAACTCCTGACCTAAGTATTTTTATGCAACCAAGGAAAAGCAAGAGGGTTCATAAGTTTTACCACTAGAGGGAGGGCTGACCAAGATTTTGAGCCTATAACCTGTGTGAATTTCTGGAAAAGGAAGGTTGTTTCCCTCAGTCTGAAAGAGACTGGGAAGCTTATGTATGCTCCACAAAAGCCTTCCTTTGATTTATTTTCAAATATTGATAGAATTTTAACATCAATCAGAAACTTTAGGTGCTTCACCTGTGGCCATCCATTTAGAACTCCTTTCTTTCTATAACCCTCATGGTTTACCTTTGGTCAGTAATTCACTGCAATATAGCACAACCACCTGGTGTTGTTTCTGGGTTTCCATTGTTATGTTATGAGGTTACGAAGGTTAACGGGGATAAAATAAATTCACGTTTTCTAGCACAAAGTTGATACTTGGTTAGTGCTCAGTGGATCATGAAAGAAAGTACGAATGGGGAAAAAGTGATGTGATGGATCATGAAATAACTTAAAAGAAACTTGTTTTAGGATGAAATGTTAGTATATGAAATGTTGACTTTTCTGACTAGGGTTTTGAAAACTTTGAGGATAAAAAAAATGCATCAGGGAAAATAATAGATGGTTACTGTTTTCGTTTATTTATGATTTTTCATAACATACAAGTGTTGGCTACCTCCTACGCTTTGAACATCCCTTACTAAACTAAGTCTCCAGTACAAAGCAGCTTACAATTCTGTCATTATGAAAATTTAGGGATGTTGAGTGGACTTGTTTATAGTGTGGCTTTCACATGACACCTGGGATTTTTCTTACCTGGGATATGTGTGATCTGATGACTGTCTCCTTGGGTAACAGGTACTTTCACAGGAAAAGTTGTTCCTGCTAGCACGTTATCTTGTGGTTCCTGTGTGATTCTTATTTGGATTGTATCTGTTTGGGAAGCTCTCTGTTCCTGGCAACCTGAGCTGTGTTCTCATTGATGTGTAAGGAAATGCTAGGCTGGATAGTCTCTTTGGCAGATGAAGTATGCAAATTCAATACACAGCCACAACAGGAATTAAGTTCATGGCATTTTCCTTACAGACCCAAGGCAAGGAGACTCCTATCAGTTGGAGGCTTGTCTTCTGAATGAGTTAGTTGAAACATGAATAAGTGAAGGACCAGCATTACCTCATCAATTTTTGTTTACAATGAAAAAGCCATAAGAGATATGTTTTCTCCCCCCCCCCTTTTTCTTCTTTATTCTCCTTTTTCTTATTTAATTTAAAGACACTTTTTGGATTATTGTGAATAAGATCCTTGATCCTCCTGCGCGGGAGAGTTAGCCCTTCATGTCACATCCCATCAACTTCTCTCCGTGTCCCTGCAGTCAGGTAACTGCTTAGTTAAAATGTTGTAATGAATAAGATTGAGGAGAAGACATGCAGATGACGCCTTGCATAGACCTGTGCTGGGTTTGACATTTACTCATTAATTCCTTCCTTATAATATACATGAACACCTACGCATTCAATTATTATTATGTCAAAGAACCCACTTTCCTATGTCTTCAAAGTGATGAGACCATGAGCCTCTTTGCCAAATGCCTTTTAGAATCTGGGTTTTAAAACTAAGCATCTATTTCTTATTCTAATATTCCTGTCAGAAATCATAGGAGTTTAATTTACCCGGACTCATTCTCCAGTATAGAGTGTTATTGATCCCTCACTTCTACGTAAGTCCTAATTTATTCAATTATTCAATATAAATTATTTTAAATGGATTTTCTGTGATATACATGTACTTTATTCTTATTTGAAACGCTAAAATTTAATGCTTTATCTATTTTTATTTTTCGAATCCAACACCATCTTTTTGTTTTGTTTTGCCTTCAGATTTTTACTTTTTTTTTTTTTTTTTTTTTTTTACTGTAAATGCCAAGGCCACAAACATTGATGAGTTTTCCCTAATGTCAACTTCAAGACCCACTAAAATCAATATCAGAATATAATTATTTTTTCATAGGCTGGATATGTGAGCTCAATAACATTTACAATGAATTTCTATTCTAATCCATTTCAGACGATTTCCCTTTCTTGGGACTTTTCTTTTACCACCTGAAGATAGTCCACCATTCTTCTCAGCTTTCCTGTGACTCACTGGCACTCATTATTCAGCACAAGCCCCACTCTCTGCTCTGGTTCCTCAAATCCTTCTACTGTGTATTAGACAGATGAAGGAAGAATTTGTTTGCTCTATGGTTACCCAGAAAGATAAGGAATGCACGGCATCAGGCAATAGAATTAGGACCCTGAGAGTTCACATCTCAGCCACATGCATAAAGCAGAGATTGAACTTGGTGTGGGGGTAAAGCTTTGAACTTTCAAAGCCCATCCCTAGTGATGCATTTCCTTCAGTAAGGCTGCATGTCTAAAGCATTGTATAATCTTCCCCAAATGCTGCTACTAACTCAGTACCAAGTTTTTAAAGTACCTGACCCAACAAGGGACACTTTTCATTCAAGCCATTACATTCTGTATCCCAAATTCTATATAGAAATGGGGAGGGAAAAATAAAATACCAGAAAAGTATTTTCTGATATTACAGAAAAATTACCAGTTGCATCAGCTAGGACCCCTTTGAATGCTCCAGGGAAACAGTATTGCCATGGGAGATGCCATAGTAAGAGATCACATGGAGAGGTGTGATGGTTTGTATATGATTGGCCCAGGAAGTGAACCTATTAGGAAGTGTGGCCTTGTTGGAGTAGGTGTGTCGCTGTGGGTGTGGGCTTAAGACCCTCCCCCTGGCTGCCTGGAAGTCAGTCTTCTACTAGCAGCCTTCAGATGAAGATGTAGAACTCTCAGTTCCTCCTGTACCATGCCTGCCTGGATGCTGCCATGTTTCTGCTTTGATGACAATGGACTGAACCTCTGAGCCTGTAAGCCAACCCCAATTAAATGTTGTCTTTTGTAAAACTTGCATTGGTCATGGTGTCTGTTCACAGCAGTAAAACCCAAACTAAGACAAGAGGCATGGACTACAGAGAGAGACTAGGTGGGGGAGTGACATTTACTCTTCTGAAAACAAGTCTCTAAATCAACTGTCACCAATAAACTACATGTGTTAATCTGACAGTGACAAATCAATGATCTGAGATTTTTTTCTCTAAGACACATCCCTTAAGTTCTAATTTTCTTTCACTGTGGTTCCAAGGAGATCTAAGCTCTCCTGCTTAGATCTCTGCATGAAACTCTGAGGAACACATTCTGGAACATAGCAAAAGTTTACACAAGTTTCCTACCTTTCCTCAGTCAGTGACATCTATCCTGAGATGAGACTTTATATGACGAGATATTTCCATTCTTTATATACCATAAGGCTCACATTTTCAATAGGCTCAGACATGATTTTTAAATCCAAGTCTGATGTCTTCTGCATATACATGTGTATGCATTTGTGTGTATTCATGTGTGTGTGTGTGTGTGTGTGTGTGTGTGTGTGTGTGTTGAAAGAGCAACATAAACCTCAATTGTCTCCATTTATCCTGATTTAGAAAGGAAGGCCATAGGCACCAGCTCTAGGAACAGACCATAAAAGCCAGAAACAAGGTTACATGAAATCCTCTCCCAAAGAACAGCCTGGAGAAAACCACCAAAATGTTTAAATATCTTATCTCAGAATGATCCATCTGTGCTGGGCAGCCCTATCTTAACCTATTGTTAAATGTTCATGACATAGGAATGCAGAACACTGACCTCCTGGAACATCCTCTAACCTACTAATGCAATTTAAGATTACCTAATCCTTCTAGAGAGTTCCACCAGTTCCTGATAAGAAGTTCTGAGCAAATCTGTGTCTGGGGGGTCTTCCTTCAGTGATTTTTGGACCCTTTTATTGTGTGCATGTGTCTATGATATTTGCTTATAGGAGAGCCGGGCATGGTGGCACATGCCTTTAATCCCCCCAGCACTTGGGAGGCAGAGGCAGGCAGATTTCTGAGTTCGAGGTCAGCCTGGTCCACAGAGTGAGTTACAGGACAGCCAGGACTACACAGAGAAATCCTGTCTCAAAAAACCAAATATATATATATATATATATATTTAATTTGCATATAGGTTGGAGGTATCCATTCATGCATGAAGGGCAGGAAAAGGCAACTGTAATCCTGTTCTTCTACTTCTTGCCTTATTCATGTGAAATCAATCCTCTTACTAACCTGAGCTGGAACTTTATACATCTTACCTCACATAATCTGTAAGTTATAGAAAATTTCTCACAATGTGATGGAGATGCAGTGGTGAAGCACTTGTCTAGCATACACGAGCTTCTAGATTTAATCAGTAGTATGGAGAGATACCATGAGATGGAAAGGAAAAGGACAGGAGAGTGAGTTTAGCCTTGAATACATACAATCATACATACATACATACATATATAAATAAATACTTACATACATATACATACACATATACACATATAGTGCACCTAATTTTAAGTAGATCCAAACATTGGCCAGAGAGAAAACCTGATAATTTATAGGATTTTGTTTTGTGGAGTGTATAGGAGGAGCAATTTTGTCAATGTCTCAGTGAAATTATCTCCGTTGCTTAAGAATATTGTACTGACAATGGCTTAATTTTAAAATGCTTTGCAAAATGGCTGAGCAGGAATGCTCAAGGCACATGCTTCTAGTGAATACAGATTGAACATTTTTATTGAAAAAGTGTCTATTCCAAGAAACCGTATTATGAAAAAGAAGAGAGAGAAGCCGCAACAATTAAGATGTAAAAGAAAGAACAAAGAATGAGGGCAGGTCCCAGAGTCCTAAGGTGACTTTGTGTTTGTGCAGTCTCTCATTTCCTTTCATTTATCTGTCTTTTCATATTCTCTACCAGAACACGTTTTCCTCAGGAGTCACAGTCTTCACTGGTGCAAGATCACTGGAAACTTTGTAGAGGAAATGACTCTTTTGTCTTCCCTCTCTATTCTTCTTCTTTTCTTTCGCCAAAACAAATACATTTGAATTCGGAAATCAACAGCCACAGACAACTGCACTTTCCACTGACTTACTTCTATAAAACTTTATTTGAACCTTCTGGAAGAAGCTCTGAGGCTAAAACGGAAAGGTCCAAGCCACTGTCCTTCATGCCACTTGGGCTTCTTCGGAAATTACTCTGTCAGAATGAGTACATGCTACTTAGTCTCTTTGGAATTATTGGCTTTGTGTCAAATACTTTGGCGGTTTTATTTGTCAATCAGTGCAGAGACCCACAGGACTTTCTCTGAATAACATCTTTCGCATTTTTTAAATCTTTACTCAGAGTTTTCCCTCTAAGCATTGTGCTTTTAGCATCATATTTTTGTGACAGTGGGAGGAAGGTAATGATGTTTGTTTTCCATAAAATGAAACTGATACTGGAATTATCAACTTACTAAAGTCACAAGGAACCTAGCAAAGCCAGAAGTTAAACCCCAGTATTATGATGGCACATTAAAGATCATTCTGGAATATGCTCTTAGCATCAAATACAGTTAGTGGGCTTTAGGGAAGGCTGTTACTCAACATTACTCACAGTGAGTAAGAAAAGAAATGTTCCTGTTATGAAGAGGAATGTTTGTGGCACTTCCTGGAGTCCCCAGAGGGGACGATTGGAAAGAGAGTAACAACCCAGCACTCCACAGACTGCAGGTTGCAGGTTGCCATAAGAGGTAAGAGGAACTCCTGGGGAGGCTGCACCTGTGCACAGTCTGTCCCTAACTACCAGAAAAACCTGCTCTAAGACAAACCCATGTGCTAATGAATAGCTGTTAAAAGAGGTTATCAGAGAAATTGGAATAAAATAAAACAAATCAATAAGGTGTACAAAATATTACCAGAATACTTGAGGTCACATTTGAATCTGTTCAAAGACATAACAATAATCAAAATGAAAGAAGAAAATTCAGACCAGTGAGGCCGAAGATACTCACCTACCCTATGGCCTCTTATTTAAAACAGAGGGAAGAACTCATATAGACACATCAGAAAACAATTATAGCACATCTCCATAAAGACAAAATATAATGTAGAGTAGATCTAAGTTTGTATTGAAAAGAAACTACTGCCAGAAATAACTTCTATGAAATAAAAGACACACAGACAGAAACTAACAAATAACTTTCTTCAGCTATATATTATCTGATGATAGTAAATATATATATATATATATATATATATATATATATATAAATCCAAAGCAAAAGTAAAAAATAAATAAATTATGTCACTGAGGGAAAAATTTAAAAATAAAATAATAATTTATACAATAATTTTAAAAATTAAAAGCATTTCAAAAATACTCAAGTAAATTTTAACCATAACTTGATAAAATTCATAAATCTAGTTTGGATTGCTTTGTTTTCTGGGTCTCAATAGAAAAAAAAGGATTCTAAGGGAAAATAATAATATATAACAATTTAAAACATAATAATATAAAACAAAAATTGTCACATCCAAGCTGGATAAGACAAACCAAGAGGAAAAAAAAAAGCTCAAGATAAAGGCACAAGAATCAGAGACCCAGTTATTCTTACACTTAGAAATTCCATGAAAACACTGAACTGGAAGATGTAATATCCATGCAGAGGACCTGGTGCAGACCTGTGCAGGCCCTGGGCTTGCTGTTCAGTCTCTGTGAGTTCACAGAGCAAAGCTTAGCTCAGTGAATTTAGAGACCTTTGTTTTATTGTTCTCCTTTGTCTCCTGTGAGTCTTACACTTTTTCTGTCTTCTATCTCTCAGGGTTCTCTGAGCTCTTAGTGGAAGAATTTGATGGGGAAATCACATTTAGTGCTATGTGTTTCAAGGTATAGAGAACTCTGTTTAAATTTGTACCCCATTTTCCCTTGAATTATGTATGTGTATGTATATATATATATATATATATATATATATATATATATATATACATATTTATCTGAGTGCCTGTGATAATTGTGTTCTGTTCTGAAAGTCTTCTCCTGTGCCAATGAGTTCAAAGTAATTCCCTACTTTTTGTTCTGTCAGGTTTATTATATCTGGTTTTAGGCTGAGGTCTTTTTTTGATTCCTTGTTTTATGCAGGGTGATGAGATCTATTTGAATTCTTCTACATGCAGAAATCTTGTTTGGACAGTACCATTGGTGCTGTCTCTTTTCTGGTGTATGTTTCTGGCTTCCTTATCAAAAATCAATTACCTTGACTTGGAATTGCATTGTTAATATACATAATACATTCATTTAACCCATTATAATCAATAGAAGCAAACACTATATAATCAAAAGAAAAAATAGCTTTAAAATTAGTGTAGGTAGGAAGATCAAGTAATTTATGAGTAGGAAAATAGTAGAAAACCTTCAAAGTGTTGGCACCCATATTTCATCCAAGTAGGTAATGGAGGAATATACTTAGCATGTTCCTTTCTTTTGTTATGAATTCTTTCTAGACTACTCTCAAGATTTCTCAAATTTTACCACAAACCTTATAACTAGTATTTAGACTAACATATTCTGACTTCTTGCAACTATTCTTTTGTCTCACTGAACACTAAGAGGTACTTTGGGTTTGTCAGTAAGTTTTTAATATACATTTTTTATTTTTGCATGTATGTGTGTGTGTGTGTGTGTGTGCATGTGTGCATGTGTGCATGCATATATGTACATGCTTGCTGGTACTGGAATGGGTATTAGATCAAGCCACCATATATGGGGACTGGAAATCAAACTTGAGTCACTGATTCATTTCTGCTGACTTTAATATTCAGATTGTTGTTTATTTGTTTTGGAATTTTGTTTGTTCTATTTTTCATTGATATTTTATTGAAATAGTCTCACTTTATGGCCCTAGCTTACTTGAAACTGCCAGAGCTCTGGTTGCCTTTGCCTCTTGAATACTGGGATTAAAGGGAATTTAAAAGCCTTTAATCCACATTATTATATTACTAAATAAGCAACTGAGTTACACTCCGAGTTGAGGTTTTTACTTCAAGGTCTCTCAGGTGGTTCTTAACCAAGTAGAACACAATTTCTGATCACTGATCAGATATTTTACTTCTACAGCAAAACATTTTCTACTTTAACTCTAAATGTACTAAGTACAATTTATAGAAAATCTAGTATATGAAAATATTAAAGTCACTGAATTCATATAGTGGAATATAATTGGGTTCTTTACCAAATAGTTTATATGAAAATGAGTACGTATCTAGACATCAGGAAAAATAAAAATAAAACAAAGTACATAGTAATGACACTGAGTCACTGAGTAATAATGATGGGAAATATTTTCTAGAACACAAAGGAATAGTTTCATATTAGCAAGGACATTGTGAATTTAGGGACCATATTTCCATATACATTCTATCTTTTGCTTTATCTCCAAAAGTATGATATCAAGGAAATGAAAAAGAACCTCATTATTGACAAGTGAAAAGAAGTAGTACAATTCAAAGAGTGCACATTTGTCAGCTATCGGTAGACCTTTACAGTAGAAGAAAATCATAACTCCTCTTACTTTAAAATATCCTGGTATTTGTTTAAAACAAGTTACAGCAGAAGCAAAATACAATGTTACAAAATATTAAAGCATCATATGTCACCATGAGAGGGTTAAAATATTCCCTGCCCATTTTTGTGCCTTCATCTTCATAATTCTTTCCCTTGGAAAAAAAGAATTCCAAAACATTTAGATTCATGAGGATGATATTCAACAACCTCTCAGATTTAGCAGCATTTTTTTTTTTACCCATAATTAGGCTCCCATACAAGTTCTCTACTTTTCATTAAGTGCATGCTTAATTAGTCACACTGGATTTTATTTACAGTTGTTACACTTATTTTTAGTATCTACAGTCATACATTGTAATAAGTGCTGGGCTGCTTTGGGTAGCCTCATCAATACATTGCTAAGGTTCCTTCCCTCTGCCTCTATTTCTCATAGTATTCACGTACTCTGAGACCAAGATCTAAACTCATTCCTAATCATATTTTCTTTCTACATGCCTGTCTTTGAAACAATGTGTGGAGCAGAGACTGAAGTAAAGCCACCCAGAGACTGCCCTACCTGGGGATTCATCCTATAAACAGTCAACAAACGCTGACACTACTATGGACTACAAGAAGTATATACCAAAAAGAGCATGCCATGGTTATCTCCAGAGGGCCCCTCCCAGAGCCTTACAAATACAGAGGCAGATGCTAACAACCAACTATTGGACTAGGCATTGGGTCCCCAATGGAGGAGCTGGAGGATGGTCCAGATGAGCTGAAGGGGTTTACAGCCCCATGGGAAGAACAATGATTTTGGCCGCCTAGACTCCCAAAGACTCCCAGGGAATGAACCATCAACCAAGGGGCACACATAGTTCCAGGCAGAAATGTGGCAGAGGAAGGCCTTGTTTGGCATCAGTGGGAAGAATGGTCCTTGGTGAGGTAAAGACTCAACAGAGGCACGAACAAAGGGAAACCAAGGGAGGGGGAGGAGGGAGGGTGTTGGGTGGAGAGGCATATATGTGGAGGTAGGGGGAAGGAGGAAGGGGAGGCTTGGGGGTCTTAGGGGAGGAGGATATTGGGAAAGGTTTTACCATTGGCAATGTAAATGAAGACGATATTCAACAAAAAAATAAATTAAAAAAAAAGAAACTGTAAAGGGCAGTTGTTTATACATTATTTCATCAGGTAAGTTTTTATTAATTTCAAATATCTATTACAAACAGACTCACAGAAATTATGTTTTAAAATATGATCATATATATGTATATTGGAATATGCCTTCTCTCTTATTCAATCCATTAAATGTCTGAAGGCAACAATCCATCTTGCCCATCACTGCTGCCATGGCTGACGGGCTCACTGCTTTTTAAAGAAACCAATCATTAGAACATTCTGAATGCTATGGAGCTCTTCCTTTACTTAAAGTTACAGCCCCTGATGCCTTCCTGCACTTCCACATACTGACCTTTGCTTATGTAGACATAACAGAAAACAATGCTGGTCAATTATAAGAACTACTGTTTGTTCCATTCAGCGCATACTCACCCTTCCTCTGGGAACTGTGCCCTACATTCCATCAAGTCTTCCAATCTTCGTCTATCAAGTAAGAGAAAGAAATATATGTTCACCATGTCTAAGTCAGTCAGTGTGTGCCTCTCCTAGGACAGTAATCTCGGGGTTGAATGCAAACATAACCCAGGGAAATCAAGGGTAAGATTTTCAACTCAAGTTATTTTTATTTGAGTTTTATAACAGGTAGTTTATCCCCTTATTCCTTCCTTCCTTCCCTCCCTCCCTCCCTCCCTCCTTTCTTCCTTCCTTCCTTCTTCCCATCATTCCTTCCATCCTTCCTTCCTTCTTCCTTCTCTATTGTCTTTTTCAGTCTAATTTACCTGATGGTTTAGCTTGCAAAAGTGCCAGACATCTTAGAAATAAATATCCTTTCTATGTCAATTTACCCAGAAGGTAGTAGACTAAAAATATCTCAACTTGATTAATAAGGCCAACATGACCTCATAACTGAAATTAGAGAAAGATTTTTAGTATAATATTTTTATTAAGTCTCTAAGAATTTCATACAATGAATTTACATCATATTCACCCTCCTCTTCTATCCCACTCCTCTTCAGATCCACCCCTACTGTACAGGGCTCCAACTTTCTGTTCTTTTTAATAATAACCCAACTAAGGTTTTCATAGCATTCATTAATATAAAGTTTTAATATTTTAACTGAAATACAATTATATGACTTTATCTCTCCCCTTTCCTCCTCAGGCCACTCCTGGCTACCCTTTTCCACACCCTTCCCATATCCCTCAACATTCAATTTGATAACCTCTTTTTGTTTATTATAGTTGCATACATATTCTATGTATGTTTATATGTGTGTGAATATATATATATATATATATATATATATATATATATGCACATAAATCTACTGAGTCAGATTTTGTTGATGTATATACATGGTTTCAGAACTCACCAGTCTGCACAGGTGCACTGAACAACAAAAAAATGGGACTGACCCCTGAGAGAGACTAATTTTCCTTCTCCCAGGAGTCACTAATTGCCTTTGGCTTTTTGTCTGTGAATAAGATCCTGTAAATTTTTTCTTCCTTATTAATATACCTATTATATCCTATTGATATTGCCACTTAATCACAGATCTGGTTAAAAGGTATTAGGCCAGATTTTTCTATATGACTGTTTATTACAAATGTCCCAACCTGAATTCGCCAACAGGCAGATAAATTACATAAATATGTCTAATCCTTGCAACATACCACTTAAAATATATGCAAAACAGAAGGAAAACATGAATAAATGTTAACCACATTATTCTATTAGAAGGGAGGCTCCAAAGGGTGCAAGCTATATGACATTCTCCTGAAGAGTGCAAAACGAGCTGCATCTTCTCATGTTAGGCTATGGATTCCTGCTGATTTTACCAACCAAGTCGAGATAATTATATTCTTTTAAGTTCTGGAAGCATTGATGTATAGGTAATATTTATTCCTACAATGTTTGGTATCCTCACCAAAGAAACCATCTAGGAAATTAGAATGAAAATATAAGTCTTTATCTTAAAGAAACTAAAAAAGCCTTGCATGGTAGCAATTCTCCCATCATGTACTAACCTGGACTGACCCTGCTTAGCTAAGAATAAACCTAAGTGAGATAGGCTTGGTCTCATTCAAGATAACGTGTGTTAAATTATATTATTTCTCTTCTCTGAACTGGTGGAGGTTATATGAACTTCTGGCAGTGGTGACAACTCTCTGTCATTACTGTGAAATACAGTTTGCCAGATATTATAAAAACAAACACTAGGAATGGGTACATTTTACCCACATGCAAAACCTATCACTATTGTTCTGATTTGAAAAGACAGAAAAATATATGAGAGAAGTATTATCTCTAATTTTTACTGATAGTCTAAAGTTGAGAGACTAGATGTTTCAAAATGAAATAGTAACAGTGAAGAAGTGTATGAGATGGGCAGAGAATCAAGAGATGGAAAACTTAAAATCAGGGTATATTGAATTGCTGCCAAGCACATTGAGAGCTGGGGCCAGGATAGTGAAAGCCATGAGGGAGAAATAGGCAAAATATTTTGGATTTAATGGTAACATAATCAGTTCAAAAGAAAATAAAGAATGAGTAAACTATTTCTAGAGTTTAATTGGAAAACAAACACAGTAAAATGGGGCTTGAAAATGAAATTAAAATGTATCCTTCATTCATGATAACACTATCAGGTCATAGGTTGATGAGAAAAGTCCTCCTCAGAGGAACAGAAGTGAAGATACAGTATCTGGAAGATTGATAAGCTCACAACAACTTCAAAAGATCTGAACCAGAGACTGTGCCTCACGTATCTCATCTCCACAGTAAGAATTAAACTTGTTCGAGGGGTCCTATGTGATTTGGTACAGGATTTCATCCAAGAGGATTCTGGGATAGAGGGAAATAGGATGGGATCCAGAGTATTGAGGCATAAGACTTCAATTCCAGGTCTGAATAACAACCAAGATGTTTATATCCAAGCAATACTTCAAAGGTAAATTTAAAAACCTGACCCAGAAGAGGCAAACTTAGTGTAAGACAGGAAGGTGGGCTTAGAAAAGCAGTCAGGAGTTTTATCCCTGGACATTAGGATTCATGCCATAAAACTTTACATCTCTGGACATGGACAAATAAGTAATTCTGATTCCCATATAGCCAATATCCATACTGTTACCTAGACCACAATACTACCCAAAGACCTATTTTCTCAATGACAGCTAAGAATTATGAGAACCCAGCCCTGGCATTTTAAGGTTAAGTAAGAATATGGGTAACAGGATTGTAGTGGACAGCAGTGAAGAACCATAACTGTTGACTTAGTTCTACTTATTTTGATGGAGAGTTAGACTATGTAAAAGATCCAATTACAGCAAATTTGATTGTGATTAAATCTTTGCTAGAATGCTGACTGAAAATGACAAGCACAGTGACTATGCAATCATCATAAGTTAATACCTCTGGAGCCCAAGAGGAAAGCATTTTTAGTGATATTGTTATTACATATGAATCTAATTATTTTTATACTTTTTATGAAATTTTCATTGAAATAATTGAACATATTGGGGAAAATGTGATTGAATGTGAAAGATGGTTTTAAGTCTGAATTTCTTCAGGAATAACAGCTAGCATTTTGCATTTTATTGTAGGTTGCAAGGAATGCTCAAAAACTTGTTCTCATGTTGTCTACACAATGAAATGATGGACAAACTTAGACTTGAGACCCAGAGAGATAAGCTATCTTGATTAAAACCATCTAGCTATGACCATCATCACAGAAGCTTCCTCCTATACCAGATGAAAACAAATACAGAAATGTACCGAAAGACATCAAATCCCTCCTTTCAGGGTTCAAGGAACCCTCTGCAAGATAAGACAGGAAAAGAGTAAGAGCCAGAGGGGATAGAGGACACCAGGAAAACAAGGTCCTGTGAACCAACATGATCAAAATGCGGACAAACCCACAGAGACGGAGTGGATGCCTAGGAATTACACAGGTCTGGACCAGGTGTATTATGACTTCCAGTTTAGAGCCTGAAATGGAATTTCTGAGCTTGCAAATAGAAGATCTCTGAATTTCATGACTCTTCAGGTGCTCTTTTTTTTTCTGGTTGTTATGCCAGTTCCAGTGATAGTTTTAATTTTATCTTACAATGTTTTATTTTGGTTTTACTATCCCCTAGAAGCCTGCTGGAAGTTTTTAATTGAGAGACAGAAAGTGAATGGATTCAGATTTGAGAGAGGATGAGTAGAGGATATGCTATCAGGATATGTGAGGTAAAAGTATATTATCAAAAAAAAAAAAGTGTGCATGTGGGAAGCAGCCAACAGGAGAAAGGGAAAAGTAGTCAAGCCAGAGGAGGGAGCTTCTACTTAAGGAAGGTGGTTGGAATTCATTTATTGCTTCTTTGAGAATAGTAAGTAAATTTCCTACCAGTTTTTAAAAAAAGCACCTACCTCAGCTCAAGCTAGGGAGAAATCCAGTCCTTTGATTCAGAGCATAATGATGCCTCTGCCCTGTCAGCACACAGCTTTAGTGGCTAATTGTCATGTTCTTGTAAGTTGTGAGCAGAAAAATCTGCATTCCTAAGTCCCTCCTTGAGAAATTCTGATTTGATCCAGTGATGCTTGGAGTCTGCTTTAACCTTCTTGACATCCCTAAAGATATTTTCATCTGATAGATTCACTCAACTGCGTGTTGTGACTTCGCAGGGTCATTTGAAAGAGTCCTTCATAGAGTACCTAATGGGAGCTACGTCTTCCTGAGATGTTCCCAAGAAACTGGAGAATAGAATGAGTACAGCTTTGAAACTAAAGACCATAGCTCCATGTCTGATAAATGCCCTTCAGTGAGTTAAGTCATCTCTCTGAAACTTAATATATTGGTACATTTCACGATGCTGTAGTGTTACTGGGGGATCAGAACTTTACACAACAAAGGAGGTTTAATTCATGTTTGATGGTTAAAGTGTGGAGCATTTCTATCATCTGACTCAGGTGAGGGTTTCCTTGGTTGTGTCATATAAGACAAAATGGGGAAGAGATAAGTAAAGAGCAGTTGAGATGGCTAGATTATACTTTCATGAAAATCTTGTTAAAAAGTAGCTCAACCTTTTATTCTCTTACTCTCTTACTTTTACTCTCTTACTCTCTTCCCCTCTTCCCTCTCTGTCTCTTCTCTACCTATTCCTCTCCCTCTTCTTTCTCCATGTATTCATGGACAGTCTCGACTCCTTGTTTAACCTTTCTCTCTTTCTCTCCCATTCTCTGTCTCTACTTCCTACAATCTTCTACCCTGCCCATAATAAAAAATAAAAATAAAAAAGTAACATTCTTCCAGAATTACCTTCAACCCTTTTAGAGTTAGCACCTCCAGTGATTCACCCAGCTCCAGTAGTATCCTACCACACAAAAATTTTTTCTTATATCATCAATGCTTCACTGGGATAGACATAGATCTCAATACAGGAATGGTTGGAAGACACATAGACCACTCACCCCACAGCAATGGGCTTTCTAATTTCAGAGTGCTTAAGCTACTTTAATAAACTGTAATGAAAATCAAAGGACACCCGAAGCAGACAATGCCATTCATGATAATTGAAAATAAAAAGCCTTAATACTTAAAGTTTGGAAAATAACAAGGGAGAAAAATTCACAAATGAAAAGTCACAAAGATAAGACAATACTGAAAAGAAAGTGAGTTTTGAGTTCATCTGTAGGATCTTTTGGTTTAAAATTCTATTTTATTTTTGGCACAAAATTATCCATGCATTGACAATATTCTGAAATAACTCACATTAAGAGTTATTAAAGACAGTTGATGGGTTCTTCTTCCACAAACATACTCACACATAAAACCTGCAGGATGTATATTTCAATAGACTTAAATGGAAATTTTTGTTATTCAAAATAAACTCAAGTTAGTGAAGTCTAAAATTAATCCCAGTGTGTTATTTTCTATAAAGGAAAAGGCGAGAATCTGTTCTAAAGATGACAGATACTCTGCTGGGAAGTGAGTGCTTCTGTGAGAGACAGAGCTGGTGGACATTGTGGGTCCTGTCCTTTTAACAGATAACTCAAGTGCCATTCCAGCTGGAGAGCGTTAGTCCTCTTGGCCACAAAGCCAGCACCTGACCATTGGGACTATTGGATGCAGTTTTGTGGGAGGCTCCATGACCATGACATATCTCTGCAAATTCTTCCTCCTTGCTGAAGACACTTTTGCTTTGCAAGTTGAAATGAAGACATCTGCTAATGAATGATACAGGTTACACTTGTGGTCCAGAGCAGGTTTGGGATGGGGTTACTTGGAGGAGGATATCTGACCCCCACACCTCTCATGAAGATCCTGTGGAAATGAGATCAGACTTTTACCCAGATTTCTGCTTGGTCAATTTGCAAGTTTACTTGCTCACATCCTTGTAGAAACTGAGAGGTGGTTAACATAGCTTGACTAAGTTTAAGGGTGTTACTTATACATTTATGGAAGCAACAGTAGTCTGGGATTGCAGCATGACCCCTCTTGCAGCAAGGAAAATGCTTGGCTTATTTCTTTGTAAGGAACAAGCTATTGGAGAAACTACGTACATTATTTTCTTTACTTGTTTCTCAACTCAGCTTTACTGCACTCAGCCTGTACTGGGTAGTTCTGCAGGAGGGAGTGGCCGTAAAGGGTTGTAGAAGCCCATCTCCCATTTATTGTTTGCATTCCTAAGTCCCAATATCTCTGACTATGACTGCAATAGGAAATAGAGTCAGTGCACTCTATTAAAGACATATAGTACACTCATAGCAGAAGTAAAAGCAGTATGATGGGGTTTGATTAAAAGAAAGCTCAGGTAGAGACAGACAAAGAGCACCATGGGAAGATGGAGCCTGATAAGCCAGGGAGCACCACAGAGTGATAGTTAACTACACTAAGGTAAAAAGATGCAATCACTCTTCTTTATGTATCCCAACTATGATAAGAGCTGCTGGCATCTCATTCTGGAACAACATGTCTATTTTGTTGAAGCCACTTAGCATCTGGAATTTTGTTATGGGAACCCTAGTGAATTTTCTTGATGACTCTGGTTTCTAAAACCATGAGTCTCAAATCGTTGCAAGTGTACATGTGTTTCTAAAACATCAGACAAATTAGGGCTCAAAGTTTAGAACCAGATAGGAGGTAGTGAACTCTCTACAAGTCTAAAAGAACTATTTTGAATTATCTGCTTAGAAGTTTAGAATCACAGTTATTCACATGGGCCTTTACTGGCTTAATAATTTATATACCACTTCAACTAAAGCTTCTTTTGTTATGGTTCAACTACCTGGCCTCTCTTTTGCTTTACAAGAACTCTTTAATTTGCATAGAGAAATCCTTAGTATGTGCAGTTCAGGGCTCTTCATTATCCAAAAACCTGGGTCTGTGTAGGCTGACTTAATCTTGCTTTTTCAAAGCACTGAGAGCTAGGGACATGTAGGTTCAGTCTTCTGAGGCCAAAGACTTGTGGCTTCAGATAACTGAGTTTTATTACTGCTCTGGGATTTAACCACCTGTGACTTCTGCACAACATAGTTACTGTCATGGTCACCTTTTAGAATCAGGGAATAGTGGTAGTAGGTATCAGCTGACAGTGTTACAGCTACTGGTTAATTGTTGAGTTTTGAGATTGGCTAGAGTTACAGATCTAGGTCACATAGCTCAAAAAGCTGGCATGTAAGCTTCTGTTTTGGTATGCTTGTTTGTAAGATGCAGTCTCTATAGTTTCACTATACTAGAACTCATTATGTAGAGCAGGGTGGACTTCAAGTCACAGAGATCTGCCTACATTTGAATCTCAATTGCTAAGACAAAAATCCCATATAACTTCATCCAGCTCTCTTTTAGTTCTTAACAATTGTGAGGCTTGTAGTCCTTATGCCTAGACCATCAAAGCCTTGGCAGGTATGGTTTAGAATCTATCTAAAGCTCTTCCGGGGTCCACCATTTCCATATGTCAATTTACCTATATCTCTACCATCGGTCACTATCTGATAATACTGATTCCCATTGGTTTTATGTCCAGCTACTCTATGGAACTATTCAGATGGTATTCTGCCATGCTGCTGCTTTAAATGCAAGCATTTTTGAAGTTTCCAGGTTGCAAGCTGCTTCTGCTTTGACAACTTCCATTTAAATTCTAAAGCTTCCATTGACTTTTCTCTCTGTCTCCAGCTCAGTCCCTTCTTCTAACAAATAGGTTCAGAAATAAGCAAGAAAAGCTCACTTTCAGTGAAAGAAGAAAACTTTTATATATTGTAACTCTGAGATACCAGGGACAATCAAGGAGGGAGTGGTCTGACAGATTTGAAACGTGAGTATACCAGCTTACTTATATAGTCGTAAAGAGGTGGTGGGAATGGTCTATGCAGCAGCAATTACACAACATTCATACAAATGGAAGATCATAGTCAATACTAATCTCAGGCCTTCTGCTGGAAAATGGTGATAAGAATTCCCTGTGTGGTTTGAGTATATATATATATATATATATATATATATATATATATATATACTCAATATATATATATATTACATTTGAATCTCAATTGCTAAGCTCTCTTTTAGTTCTTAACAATATATATATAACTCTAGTGTTCCCCCAGGCTGATTTTCCTTAGAGTGTTACCTTTTGTGGATCTGAGTTCAGCTGGGGTGTAGGAACAGTTTGCCAGGTATCGAAGAGGGGAGGTGCCAGGCTACATTTACCCTATGCCTGCTGTCCGGTGATAGGCTCATGGGAAGGGCCCGATGCACCACTCAGGGGGTGGTGGGTGAATGGAAACTTGGGTGTTGGCCTCAGCCTTAATGAGAAACAGGATAGACTGAGGTTGAAACTGGGGTTCCCAAGCTCCCATACTTCCAGTCACCACAGGAAACCATATGGAGTTGAAAATGGAGGAAACCTTCAGGCTGAGAACCATGAGCACGGAGCTAGCTAATGGGGAACTCTGGCAGTGTTCAGCAATAGTGAGTCTGGGAGTGTGGAGGGAACTTCTGCAGGAGACATAGACAGCACAACAGCATGGCTCAGTAGTTGAAGGTTTTTCCCATACTCCTCATAGTAGTTCTTGATGAGATAGCCCATGCTTATGCATACTGCTTATTGGCTGTTCATCATGGAAAATGGTTATATACTACTTCCTCGGGGTGGACCAGAGATGAAATACTGTTGCAAGAAGGAATGTCTGAGAAGGGAAGTTTATTGTCTAAACCATCAGTGCCCATCTAGCTCTCTATTAGCATGGAGATCATGTTCCTATGTGGTGAGTGTAGTCACATGACAGGGGCCTGTTTGGAAGCTAGTAAAGCTCCTACCATCCTCTGATATAAAGTTCTCAGGCTTCCAACCCACTCAACCTTACCAAGTTTCCTGGTACCATCCATTGCCCCACAGCCTTTCTAGGCTGACAAATGCTGTCTGGAGTATTTGTGGCCAGACCATGTCTTCAGCAGTATTTGTATTGGTTGTTTAGAATTGTTGTTAGTTATAACATAATTAAAGTGTCCATATCACGTGGACTTCCATGACAGTAGTGTAGCCTGTTTTTGCTAAAGAACATAGTTGGTGACAGTTCTGTACTCATGACAACTGGACATAAGAGTATAATCTGTTAAATCCTTGCTCTTGACTGGTTTAAACAATCATTTCCAGACATAATTGAAAGGGGTTATTAACAGCAAATCCTTAAATAAAGCTCAATTGTAACACTTATTATAGTAGCACTTCAGAGTGCTTCCCAATATTTTTATACCTTATAACTCCCACCTTTGTGTGCTGGAGAAAGGATTGGAACACCTGAACACGGGGCACAGTATCTACAACAAAGAAAGCCTGTGAAGATTATTTTGTAGAGGTATGTGTTCCATAGAAAACTTATTCACAAAGCTCACTTGTACTAGCTTACCTATCATCTATCTGTTTATCTATCTATCTATCTTTCTATCTATCTATCTATCTATCTATCTATCTATCTATCTATCTATCTATCTATAGAAACCAGGCAAGGTTTCTTTTTATATGGAGGCAGCAGGTTTTATGTTTTCCATGATTAATAGTATCTGAACAATTCTGTTTATCCTGAAAATTCTCTGAATAGACACCTTCAGAAAGTCTTGTGCCTTTTCACTGCAAGGTGTACATATTAACCCTTTTTAAAATCAAATGTCAACATATGTATTTCCTATAGAAGACCATTTCTTTTGCTAGAACTAACTTTTTATTGGATATATTTTTTATTTACATTTCATTTCCCTTTTCCTGGATCCCTGCCCCGCAAAGGTCCCATATGCCCTTTTCCTTCCCCCTGTACCCCCATCCTCCCCTTCCCACTTCCCTGTTCTCCTACACTGATGCATTGACCTTTCCAGATCTAGGGTCCACCCCTTCCTTCTTCTCGGACATCATTTGGTATGTGGATTGTGTCTTTGGTGTTGCAAGATTCTAAGCTAATACCCACTTATCAGTGAGTTGCTAGAACTAACTTAACAAATTGGTATAAGTATAAAATACAACGGTGTTGAGTCAGGGGCACATTCCAGGAAGGAATAGGACCTTTCCTAGCTACTGTCAGTGGGGCATGTTTTAAGTTGTTTATCTATGTCACAAAGTATAATGAAAAAGGGAAGATGGGGAACAGATGTCTATGATGAGTGAGAAATATATGGACCAGATCAGCCACAACAGAAGTTAAGATTTTTCTGCTTATACATGGAAAACCCTCCTTCTTACATTTACAAAACAGTCTTGACCCTGACAATTAAATATTACTTCAGTGTATAAGGTAAGCCAGGAAGAAAGATTTTGTCATATACAGTAGAAAGAAAAGCAAACGCAAGTATATTTAAAATGAATATTATACAATCAAATGAGAGGCAGGACCAGCTCAAACCAACCATCTTCTTAGGTAAGTGATTACTTTAATTTTATGCTATTGATTTTTAAATTAGACTTTTTATCAAAGTCTTCAAACACATAGATGGATAGATAGATAAATAGATAGATAGATAGATAGATAGATAGATAGATAGATAGATAGATAGATAGATAGAGACAGATGATTGTTAGAGATATGACATATAGATGATAGATGAATGGATGGATGGATGGATGAATACGTGATAGATTAACAGATGGCAGATGATTTTCCCAGTTCATTCATAGAAGGTTAGATAAAAGACAGAAATGGATGGATGGATGGATGGATGGATGGATGGATGGATGGATGGATAGATAGATAGATAGATAGATAGATAGATAAGAGTTAGAGAGACAGAGTACATAGTACATGTGAGTTTTGTGGACTGTTTTCCCTGGAACAAATACCTTTGCTAACTATTAATCTAAAAGTAACCATTTTGTGAAGGGATTTGAAACTTAAACAGCTGGAAAGTAAACTTCAAAAGAAAATTTTAGCTAGGAAATAATAGTTAAACATCTATAAAATTGTACTCATTGTCTTAGTTCTAATCATTTACTAGTTGATAATTTATCTCCCTGAGTCTAAGTGCTCTTGTTGGCAAAAATGGAAATGTGATTATGGGCTCTAATTTATAGTTCATGGTAATCAGCTCTGAAAGCTTGTATCCTAGATCAGAGTTGGTTCTGATGTCAACACATGTGGTTATAATTACATGAAGACAACTCTCCCTCCAACCCCTTTGATGAGGTGAACAATTAAAGGTGAACATTAATGTTCTTCATAGTATTCATACTAAGTTTCCATCCTGCATATTCACAAGTTGTTACCATTAAATACATCATTAACTTGCTTCAAGTAAACTTGTGACAAAAAAATAAAACTAGGTAACAAAAGAAGCAGGCTCAACTCAGGCTCACTTGTCAGATTTAAGCAAGGACTTTCTCAGAAACACTGAGAAGCCGGGTGGGAGTGTTATCTATAGCATGCTTTCCATTTTAATATTCCATCTCTCTCCATTTCCCATTATAATTGTTACTAATATCATCATTACTGTGTCATTATACACCAGCAAGGTTAGTAGGTTAACACAGACCAAGTACATGTGTTATCCAAGGCAAGAAATTCAAAGTATCTTGATTGGTATTGAGGGAACTGTCTGAGATTGAGGGAACTGTGCACTTACTGGTTATGACTCCATTGGTCTTAATGCTTTCTCTTCAGATCTCTTAGTCCAACTCTGGCATGAAGCTGAATCTAAGATATGGTCTTTCCTTTGCTGTTTCCATTTTTCTGGGATAGTGTCCTCAGGTTCCTGTCCTTCCCTCACCCAATTATGTCAGTCACTTGAGTGACTCCTATAAGAGAGAGGATTCAGTGTCTTTGATGTAAAGAGGAGGTTCAAGAAATTGATAGGCACAAATATTGCCTTCTCTGGGCTCCTTTTAGAAAGTTTCAGAGCTAACATAATAAGTGTGAATTTGCCTGTTGAATGAGTATGTCTTCTTGAAATGTGGTGTTATGCGAAGGAAAACAACTAGCAAATATCTGATAGGAACTTGAAACTGAGCCTCACAGATTTTTTTTCATTCACTGTATATTAACATTCATTAGAATATTATCACATTGGCTTTGCTGCTACCTCTTGAAGTGGGGATTTCTGGTTTCATTGGAGACTTGGTTGTGTTATGGGATGTTTTGCTGGAAGCTGTCTTATGTGAGGATGTTTTCCTGAATCAGACATATAATAGGATATTTTGCTGAGAACAGACACGTGGTAATTTTCTGGAAGCTCTCTGATGAAAGGGCATGCAATGTTTTGCAGGAGCAGACACATGAGACGGCATGTGATGCTTGGAAACAGGTAGAACTATAACCCAGCAGACAGTGGACAATGCTCTGGCATTGGTTTGCTTTGCTCTCTTTGCCAATCTTTGCTTCATAACCTCATAGAGGTAAATGCACCAAAGAACTTCTCGTGGTATTCTTGCTGTTTATTGCTGCTTCAGCAGATACACGCCTATTGGCAGAGACTCACAGTTTCTTCTGAATTCAGCAACTGCTGCTAAGTCATGTTTAGTGCTTTGCTAGTGGACTGGACTGCTTATTACAGAGTTTCAAATCACCCCAACGAACTACTTCTAAACAGGCCCTATTAGCCTCCTTCTTCCCCTACCTTTGGTCAGTGGGCTATGAGGAAGGTTGGATTGTTTAAGAAACCTATTGAAATAGGCTTTGAAAATTATAAGCGGAAAACCTCTTCTCACCAGTGTGTTATTGCTTTGCTTGGTAGGTGTTGAAATGAGAGCATATTAAGAAACCAAGAGATGCCACCAGATCTTTCACAGATGCCACACCTGTGAGATTTTCCCAACCCAGACTTATCACTTCCTCCTTATCCCCTTTCACAGAATTCTTTTTTCTGTATTGCAAGGGTTTTGTTTTTTCTTTTTTAGACAGTAGCAGCAGCCTCCCTAATCTTTTGCTTGCTTTTAGTCTCAGCCTACTCCAATTTATCCCCCCCACACTGTAGCCAGAGGTAGCTTTTAAATTGTAAATTTGACAAAGTAATTTGCTGCTGAAAACCTGTCAGTGTCAACCAGTTCCCTTCAAGACAGCATTCAAAATCCTTAAGGAGCCTTTCAAATCACCTGGTAAGCCAGCCCAAACAAGTGTTCACACTTCATCTCTTACCCCACCTTCATGGAGTGCTTACAGATTCAAGCAGCTACAGAAAGAAAGTCAAGCTGTTATGAGTATGTAGGGATCATATTTTCTTTTCTTTTTACATTCTCTGACTATGTAACTTGCTCATGTGCAATACATATTACATCCATTGCCAAAACACATTTGCATTTGAACAGCAACTTCAATATTCAAAGATAGAAAATTATCAGGGTTGGGGGTGGGGGTGGGGTTGGTTCTTTATCTCCTATTTAAGTTTCACCTACTCACCTTTTAAGAATTGAAAAAGTGAAATTCTTTAAAGGTGACCTTGTAGCTTTCTCTTGTAGCGGTTCATTTCTGTCCTTCAGTTAACCTGCATTAGGATCAGCACCCATGTAATGAATGCTATGGCTTCTCTGCCTCCACATGGCTGGAGCTGAAATAGATTCTGAGAAAACTCCTCATCTGCTTTAGAGAGAGTAAGAAAGGAACACAGTGCAAGACTATGTGTTTTTGCAGAAGGCAATCCGTTTCCAAGTTAAACTCAATTTGACAAGGGCATGTCCAATAACTAAGCTTTCATTCCCAAATGCAGTCAAAGCACACACAGAAAGGGAGAGAATCAGAATCGTACACAGAGAATTGGCAGTCATACGAAAGAAGGCATTCAGAAAGACTGTACTGGAGGATGCTCTGCAAATGCACTGCTGACAAAGCACACTGTAGTTACAGTGAGCTGTGTGACCAGATAATCAGGAATGGATACCATGTATAAGCTCTACAATAAGGCCTCTGGGAAGCAATTATGCTCTAGCTAAGTGCATACTGTATGGTTCTCATTCATTACTATAGATATTCTCATTTCTCCACCAATATCTTCCCAAAGTCTTATATCATAGAAAGTATGTATGTTTCCATAAATATATAAAAGTAGCGTTTCTCTTCCAAACACAAAAACCTCAAGGACAAAGGCTAGATGCATAGAAACTCCCCTGCTCTTTCACTGTTGATGAGGCAAAATTATACATGTCATTCATTTGTTTAGCTAATACTGTTTATTACTTGTTTAGCTAATACTGTTGAACTTTGTAGATATTTGGCACAGAAACTGGAAATACATAACTAAGCTAGTCAGAAAGTAGATTGATATTGTTACAATGTTGAAATATAGTTGTTAAGCAAAGATATGAAAAACAAGATCACTTTTGATAATTTTTGGATAGGAAAAGACAGGAAGCAAAGTAGGTAGCATCAGAACAGGTAGGAAAGGACAGAGATTAGTTGGCATCTCATGAGCTACAGGATGAGGATGACAGCTTATGACACCAAGGTTAAAAGATCCTGAGAAAGTCTCATAAGACTTCTGACAAATCAGCCTACAACAGAGTAATGGCACGTTTCCCCTTCATAGCAAAGGTATAGAAGATAGCAGACACAGCAATCGGGAGATTTGGAAAAACATGTAAAAATGACAGCTGACTTAATATCTCTCAAAAACATAACAGACAGTTCTAGAAATGTTTGGTTGGTTGGGTATTTTTTTACCATATCTTCAATCTGGTTATAGCAGAAAGTTAGCTACTCTCATTCTCATTTTCTGATATTGATAATGAACCTCAGGGCTATCACGTGTGTGGTCCTCAGGATGAATGACCCAGCAAAGGTAAGATGAACTCTATAATGTTCAAACAAGAGTCAGAAAACATAATTCTGTAGCTTATCCCTGTCAATCACCTACTTTTTAATGGAAATTAAACCAACTTGGCTTCTTAGCTACCTAAAAAGATGGAGGCATTGCCCTATGGGCATATTTTTGGGACATTTTCTTGGTTAATGTTTGATGTGAGCAGGTCCATCACATTGTGGCTGCTGCCACCCCTGGGTAGATGGTCCTAAGTATACAAGAAAGCTAGCATAGCAAGTAAGCACCATGGTCTTAACTTCATTTTCTATTTACAGGTTCTTGCCCGGAATTTCTGCCATGACTCCCCTAAATTGTGCATTTAATACAGAAGGTGAAGCCCTTGCTTCCACAAGTTGAGTTTTGTCAGTTGTTACATAATAGCAATAGGAAAAAAGTAGGAAATTAATTAACTAATTAATTTCAGAGAATAAGGCTTTTCTGTAACAGACCTGGCCATGTTGGTGATTTTGTTTAGGTTAGTTTTATTTTGTTATGATTTTTGGAAGGACTATGGAAAGATTTTTGAAATTTAGAATGGAAAATATCACTTGTGTGATATTTTGTACTAAGAATCTATGGTTTCTGGTCAGTTGGGGCTGAAGGACCAGTTGTGACTAATAATATGCCAGCACACCTGTCTTCTTCCTTCAGTTACCTACAATCTATAGCTGCTTTTCTAAATTAATTTATGATGCTGCATAAACAAATGAACTTTGGTTTACAACTCTAGGTTACAGTCTACCACTGAAGAATCCAAATTCAAGCAGCTGGCACCACAGCCATAATCAAGAGCAAAGAAAGAATAGCTGTATACTTGGTTAGAATTCAGCTATCCTGTGCTTTTTCACATTGTGTTTTTTGAAATCAAGGACAGCCATTTCACAAGCTAGAAGAACTGTCAACTTCTAATGTATGCAATAAAATAAAAAGTTTTTATTTCTACCTATAATCTGAGAAAAAGGTGATCACAGAGACATAGAACCCACATCTTAATGGGAGAAATATAAAAGGATGCTTTCTTTAAACCTCCACTCTGTCCACCAACATCAAATGTTGTGCATACTTTCTATTGTAAAATGCATTGATTCTCTAGATCTTTTAAGAATTTTAGAGACCTGTACCACATCTGGCATGGAGAGGGTCCTACTTCCTGATACTCTCGAGAGAACCAACAGTAGCAGGGCATTGGGCAAGAATCACCACCCACCTCCCAGCTCTGCTCTGGGACTCACTACCCAGCAACCTCCAGATCACCGCTCCCCTTCTTTCCATTATATACCTCCCTCCTACACCACCACTGCCCCATTCCTTCAGATGTGGTAGACCTGTGCCACATCTGACATGGAGAGGATTCTACTTCCTGATACTCGCTAGAGAACTGGCAGAAGTAGGGCATTCAACCTAGCCCCTTCTGACACAGAGAGGAACCTACCTCCTGATACTGTCTAGAGAATGGGCAGGAGCAGGGTATTCAAGAACTGGCACCAGTAGAGCATTCGAACTGGTAGAAGCAGGACATCTGAGAATCAGCATCAGAAGAGCATTAGGGATCCAGCAGCAGCAGAACATTTGAGAAATAGCAGCCTGCAGGGCATTTGAGCCTCGCCAAGTCTGCCAAAGGAGAGACCCCATCACCTAATACTTCCTGGAAAACCAGCTGTTTGCAGGACATTGGAGAGAAAGGGAATCACAGGAGTATAGAAACACAGGCCTGCAGGACAGAGAAGATAGAGACAGCAAGACCAGCTAACACCAGAGATAACTAGATGGCCAAAGGCAAACCCAAGATCACAACCAACAGAAACCAAGGAAACATGGCACCATCAGAACCTAGTTCTCCCACAACAGCATATCCTGCATACTCTGTCACATCAGAAAAGCAAGAACTAGATTTGAAATCACTTCTCATATTGCTGATGGAGAACATCAAGCACATAAATAATACCCTTAAAGAAATACAGGAGAACATGGGTCAACAGGTAGAAGCACAAAACTCCCTTAAAGAAATACAAAAGAATATGAATCAAAAGGTAGAAGGCCTTAAATAGGAAACACAAAAATCTCTTAAAGAAATATGGGAGAACATGGGTCAACAGGTAGAAACCCTTAAAGAGGTAATACAAAAATTCCATAGGGAATTGTGGGAGAACATGAATCAACATGCAGAAGCCCTTAAAGAGGAATCACAAAAATTTCTAAAAGAAACACAGGAGAACATGGGTCAACAGGTAGAAGACCTTAAAGAGGAAACACAAAAATCCCTTAAAGAATTTCAGGAAAAAACAAACCAGTGAAGGAACTAGACAAAACTATTCAGGATCTAAAACTGGAAATAGAAAAAATAAAGAAATAGCAAAATTACATCTTTTAAGATAGAAAACCTTGAAAAGAATTCAGGAGTCACAGACACAAGCATCAACAACAGAATACAAGACCTAGAAGAAAGAATCTCTGATGCTGAAGATTCCATAGAAAACACTGACTCAACAGTCAAAGAAAATACAAAATGCAAAAAGCTTGTAACACAAAACAGCCAGAAAATCCAGGACACAATGAGAAGACCAAACCTAAGGATTATAGATATAGAAGAAAGCAAGGATTTACATCTTTTTTTTTTTTAGATTTTTTTTATTGGATATATTCTATATTTACAATTCATTTCCCTTTTTCTGGTTCCCCACCCCCAAAGGTCCCACATGCCCTTTTCCCTCCCCCTGCTCCCTCATCTACCCCCTCCCACCTTACTGTTCTTGTACCATTCTAGCATCTTAAAGGCCCAGTAAATTTCTTCAACAAAATTGTAGAAGAAAATGTCCCTAACCTAGAGAAAGAGATGCCTATGAACATACAAGAAGCCTGCAGAACTCCAAACAGATTGGACCAGAGCAGAAAATCCTCCTGACACATAATAATCAAAACACCAACTGCACTAAACAATATTAAAAGCAGTGAGGAAAAAGGCCAAGTAACATATAAAGGCAGACCTATCAGAATTACATCAGACTTCTCACCAGAGACTATGAAAGCTAGAAGAGCCTGGGCAGATGTCATACAGACCCTAAGAGAACATAAATGTCACCCCAGGCTACTATACCCAGCAAAATTTCAATTACCATAGATGGAGAAAACAAGACATTCCATGACAAAAGCAAATTTCCACAGTATCTTTCCACAAGTCCAACTTGGCAAAGGGTAATGGGTGGAAAATACCAACACAATACAGAAAACCACACTGTAAAAAAATCAATAAGGTAATCTCTCAACAAACCCAATAGAAGTTAGCTACACAACCAGAATTTCACCTTTAACTAAGAAGATAACAGTAAGCAACAATCACTTTTCCTTAATATCTCTTAATATCAATGGTCTCGATTCCCCTATAAAAAAGAAATAGACTAACAGAATGGATATGTAAACAGGACCCAATGTTTTGCTGCATACAAGAAATCCACCTCAGTGACAAAGACAGTCACTATTTAAGAAGCAAAGGTTGGAAAACAATTTTCCAAGCAAATGGTCCCAAGAAACAAGCCATTCTTATATTGGATAAAATTGACTTTCAACCAAAATTGTCATAAAAGATAAGGAGGGACACTTCAAACTTGTCAAAGAAAAGGTCTACCAAGATGAACTCTCAATTCTGAATATCTATGCTCCAAATACAAGGGCACCCACATTCACAAAAGAAACTTTAATAAAGCTCAAAGCACACAATGTACTCCACACAATAATAGTGGGAAACTTCAATACCCCACTGTCAAAAATGGACAAATCATGGGATCAGAAACTAAACAGAGATACCATGAAACTAATTGAAGTTATGGACCAAATTGATCTAACAGATATTTATAGAACATTCCACCATAAAGCAAAAGAATGTACCTTCTTCTTGCCACCTCATGGTACCTTCTCAAAAATTGACCATATAATTGGTCACAAAACAGGCCTCAACAGATACAGAAATATTGAAATTATTCCATGTATCTTATCACATCACTATGGCCTAAGGCTGGTCTTAAGCTCAAACAAAAGCAATGGAAAGCACACACATACATGGACTTTGAACAATGTTCTTCTCAACGATAGATTGGTCAAGGAAGAAACAAAGAAAGAAATTGAAGACTTTTTAGAATTTAATGAAAATGAAGATACATCATACCAAAATTTATGGGACAAAATGAAAGCAGTGCTAAGAGAAAAACTCATAGCTCTGAGTGCTTCCAAAAAGAAAATGGAGAGAGCTTACACTAACAGATTGACAGTACACTTGAAAGTTCTAGAAAAAAGGAAGCAAATACCCCTAAGAGGAGGAGACAGCAGAAAATAATCAAACTTAGGGCTGAAATCAAGCAAATAGAAAGAAAATAACTATACAAAGAATCAAGAAGACAAGGAGCTGGTTCTCTGAAAAAAATCAATAGGATAGATAACCCTTAGCCAGAATAACCAGAGGGCACAGAGAGAGTATCCAAATTAATAAAATCAGAAAAGAAAAGGGAAACTGTGGAAATTCAAAACATCATCAGATCCTACTACAAGAACCTATACTCAACAACTTTTGAAAACCTGGATGAAAAGGACAACTTTGTAGATACATGCCAGGTGCCAACATTAAAACAGGATCAGATAAACCATCTAAATATTCTCATTAGTCCTGAGGAAATAGAAGCAGTTATTAATAGTCTCCCATCAAAAAAAAATTCCAGGACCAGATGGGTTTAGCAGGGAATTCTATCAGATCTTCAAGGAGTTTAATACTGATACTCTTCAAACTTTTCCATAAAATAGAAACTCAAGGAACACTACCTAACTCATTCTATGAAGCCACAATAATACTTATACCTATACCAAAAAAGACCAAATAAGGAAGGAGAACTTCAGACTAATCTCTGTCATGAACATTGATGCCAAAATACTGAACAAAATCCTGGCCAACCAAATCCAAGAATGCATCAAAACTATAATTCACCACAATCAGGTAGGCTCCATCCCAAGGATGCAGGGATGGTTCAATATATGGAAATCTGTCAATGTAATCTACTAAATAAACTAACTAAAGGAAACAAACCATGTGGTCATTTCATTAGATGTTGAAAAGGCATTTGACAAAATCCAGCATCCCTTCATGATAAAAAGTCTTGGAGAGATTGGAAATTCTAGGCCCATACCTAAACATAGTGAAAGCAATATACTGCAAACTGGTAGCCAACATCAAACTAAATGGAGAGAAACTTGAAGTAATCACACTAAAATTGGGAACCTGAAAAGGCTGCCACTCTCTCCCTATCTATTCAATATAGTACTTAAAGTCCTAGCCAGAGCAACCAGGCAGCAAAAGGAAGTAAAAGGTATACAAATTGAAAAGGAAGAAGTCAAGATATCACCATTTCCAGATGATATGATAGTATACTTAATCAACCCCAAGACTTCCACCAGAGAACTCCTAAAGCTGATAAACAACTTCAGAAAAGTGTCTGGATATAAAATTAAATCAAGCATATTAGTAGCCTTCCTCTACTCAAAGGATAAACAAAATGAGAAAGAAGTTAGGGAAATGACATCCTTCACAATAGTTCCAAATAATATTTCATACCTAGGTGTGACTCTAAGGAAGCAAGTGAAAGATCTATATGACAAGAACTTCAAGCATCTGAAGAAAGAAATCAAAGAAGGTCTCAGAAAATGGAAAGATCTCCCATGTTCATGGATTGGCAGGATCAATATTGCAAAAATGGCCATCTGGATTAAAGCAATCTACAATTTCAGTGCAATCCCCATCAAAATCCCAAATCAATTCTTCATAGATCTGGAAAGAGCAATTCTCAAATTCATCTGGAATAACAAAAAACCCAGGATAGCAAAAACTATTCTCCACAACAAAATATATGACCTCAAACTCTACTACAGAGCAATAGTGATAAGAACTGTTTGGTACTGGTATGCAGACAGGCAGGAAGATCAATGTAATAGAATTAAAGACCCAGAAATGAACCCACACATGTACGGTCACCTGATATTTGACAAAGGAGCTAAAAACATCCAGTGGAAAAAAAGACAGTATTTTTAACAAATGGTGCTGGATCAACTGGAGGTCTGCATGCAGAAAAATGCAAATAGACCAATTCTTATCTCCTTGTACAAAGCTCAAATCCAAGTGGATCAAGGATCTACACATAAAACCAGACACACTGAAGCTTATAGAGGAGAAAGTGGGGACAAATCTTGAACACATGGGCATAGGAGAAAAGTTCCTGAACAGAACACCAGTGGCTTATGCTCTCAGAACAAGAATCAACAAATGGGACCTCATAAAATTACAAAGCTTCTGTAAGGCAAAGGACATGGTCAATAGGACAAAACGGCAACCAAGAAATTGGGAAAAGATCTTTACTAACCCTACATTCGATGGAGGGCTAATATGCAATGTATACAAAGAACTCAAGAAGTTAGTCTTCAGAGAGTCAAATAACCCTATTAAAAAATGGGGTACAGAGCTAAATGGAATTCTCAAGAGAGGAACCTTGAATGGCTCTAAAGCACCTAAAGAGATGTTCAGCATTTTTAGTTATCAGGGGAATGCAAATCAAAACACTGTGATTCCACCTTACACTGGTCAGAATAGCTAAGATGAAAAACTCAGGGGACAGCAGATGCTGGAGAGGATGTGCGGAAAAAGGAGCACTTCTCCATTGTTGGTGGGATTGCAAGCTGGTAAAACCACTCTGGAAATCAGTTTGGTGATTCCTCAGAAAATTAGACATAGTACTACCTGCAGACCCAGCTATACCACTCCTGGGCATATATCCAGAAGATGCTCCTAAATGAAATAAGAACATATGCTCCACTATGTTCATAGCTTCCTTATTTCTGATAGCCAGAAGCTGGAAAGAATGAAGATGTCACTCAACAGAGTAATGGATACAGAAACTGTGGTATATATACACACAATGGGGTACTATTCAGCCATCAAAAACAATGAATTAATGGAATTCTTAGGCAAATGGATGGAACTAGAAAATATCATCCTGAGCAAGGTAACCCAATCACAAAACAATGCACATGGTATGCACCCACTGATAAGTGGATGTTAGCCCAAAAGCTACAATTAACCCAGCACAGGAAGCTCAAGAAAAAGGACTTAAGTAAGGGTGCTTTGGTTCCTCTGAGAAAGGGAACAAAATACTCACAGGAGCAATAAGGAAGACGATGTGTGAAGCAGAGACTGAAGTAAAGGCCACCCAGAGACTGCCCTGCCTGGAGATTCATCCTAGAAACAGTCAACAAACCCTGACACTATGACAAGAAGTGTATAACAAAAGGAGCATGCCATGGTTGTCTCCAGAGGGGCCCTCCCAGAGCCTTACAAATACAGAGGCAGAAGTGAGCAACCAACTATTGTACTGGGCATGGGGTTCCACAGTGGAGGAATTGGGGGTGGCCCTGGGGAGATGAAGGGGTTTACAGCCCCATGGGAAGAACAAGGATTTCAACCATCCAGAAGCCCCAAGATTCCCAGGGACTGAACCATCAACTAAGAGGTACACATGGTTCCAGCCAAAAATGTGGCAGAAGAAGGCCTTGTTGGGCATCGGTGAGAAGAGTGGTCCTCAGAGGAAACTGAAGGGGGCGAGGTGGGAGTGTGTGTGGAGGAGGGTCATATCCTGGGAGGCAGGGGGTGGGAGTAGGGTTTGGGAGTCTTTGGGGAAGGGTGAAATCGGGAAAGGTTTTACCATTGGCAATATAAATGAAGACAATATTCTATGAAAAAGAATTTTACAATACAGTGATAATAAATTATTTGTAAGGTCCATTTTTAGATAACTCCTTGCCTGTAGTTCCTAAAGTACAAATCTTTGTTTGTGGGTTCTTTAGATCAAAATGATGAGATTGGTCCTGTCTTAGACTGCACAGCAAGCTTATGTCTCAAAACAATAGGTAAAAAAATATTAATTAGCCCTCTAAAACTCCCTGAGAAGACTACAGTCTAGAGTGAACTTCAACCATATCAAGCTAATAAATCCATAGTTCTACAATATCTTGTTACTTATATGAATCTAGATAAGGTTTTGAAAAATCCACATATGATCATGATTTAACTCTATTATCTTCAAAATATCACTTTAAGACAAAGCTACTACAAGTTTTGCATGTTCTTGCAAATACACTGGCCTCAATGCCATTGTGGGGCAGAAGATGGGTATGCAGTTCCTCCAAATTTCTCTTTCATATTATCTTGGACCAGATGGACACTTTTGTGATGTAAGGCAATCGGATTCTTCTATAGTCCACATGCATCATGGACTTTGCAAGTAGTACAGATGTGAACCCCTGTTATGCAGATGGATTCTAGGTTTTCGTTTACTTTCTAATGCATCAGTTTATCCTGCTGTGCTTTACTTTACTTTCTGCTCAGGTAGAT
Organism: Apodemus agrarius; assembly: GCA_964023405.1. NCBI lineage: Eukaryota > Metazoa > Chordata > Mammalia > Rodentia > Muridae > Apodemus > Apodemus agrarius. Next base: position 68,168,817 of record OZ030016.1, read on the forward strand.
ATGATTTACTCAATCACAATTCTTGTATTTGATTTATCCCAAGATAGGAGGGTCCGTTTCTCTGATAAAAGCCATACTAATACAAGCAAAACAGTGAGTTGATTACCATAATGCGATAGACAATAACAGGAATTACATATAAAGATAGGAAAAGGTATCACAAAGGACCATGCAAAGCTTTTGCAGAAGTCACATTTTACCTGTTCTTTTCATCTTTTTGTGATATGGGAAGAAGAGGAAACTAGGACCAATTCATGCTTATTGTCAGTGACTGGAATTTTTTTCTATAATGTGTTATGATAACATCTAGGCTTTCTCAGTGACCTTGTGTGAACTTCTATCTGGTCAGGAAGGTCTCGGGATTCACAACACCTGACTCATAGCCTCCCTTCCTGTTCTTTACAAAAACCTCTTTAGGAAGCTTCTATTTATTCCCAGGCATGGCAAGGCCAGAATGGAGGAACTTAATGACTTCCTCCTTCTTCCTGAGCTGGCTTTTTGTGGCTCTGCTTGATTACCAAATTTGTCATGTGTTCCCAGAACTGCAGCACAACCATTCAAAAATGTATGTGTCTTTTAAAAGCTCTCTGTCAAAGGGAACATCAATCACTTCTGAGGCTAAATATAATCCAGTTGTTGCATAAGGATTCTATATGAAATTGCAGTACCTGAGTTCTAGCCATGATTATATCACAATTTAAGATACAATTGATGTCTAATAATTACTTATTTTCAGTAGGTGGCTGGTGATCATTGTGTTCTCGGTTACATTATTTTTTATTTTTCTTTTCTTCATTTTTTAGATTAGGTGTTCTTTCTTCTTAAACAGAATTTCTATGTGATTCTAGACCTTTTTTCATATCATTAAAGTATTTCTTCCTCCCCAACTTCAAAAAATTATTCAGAGAACTTAGTGCAGACACCTGCAGGCCTCAGACTTTATGCTTCAAACTCTGTGAGCCCATATGGTTCCTATTTAGTTGATGTGGTGGGCCATATTTGCTGATGTCGTCCATCCCCTAAGACTCCTAAAATGTTCACCATCCCATTTTCCTTTGGGTTCCCTAATGTCATAGAGGAGGGAGACCTCTAATTTATACTCTTCCTCTCCACACTGCCTGCTATGAATCTCTGAACCCACTTCCATCTTTTGCCAGAAGAAGCCTCTCCAATGACAATTGGACAAGTCAACAATGTATGTTGAGTATAGCAGAATATGTTTTGGAATCATTTCATTAATTTTTTTGTGCATGAGGGCAGCTCCTGTTGTATTTGTTTAAATCCTAGGTCTCTAGGCTATCCAGGCTCTGTTTGGTGGCTTTTCAGGCAGTAAAGATCATGGGCTCCCTCTTGATGGATGGGCCTCTAGTTAGTCCAAATATTGGTTGACCACTCGCACAAGTTCTGTCCCAATATTGCCCCATGCATTCTGAGGGAAGATCAGATTGTAGCATAAGAGATTTCAGGCTGGATTTTTGTGCAAATATCTCTTTTCATATTCTGCAGAGTACTTTCCCATGCAAAAGAGACTAATTATAGGTTTGAAGGCTCAATGCAGGTACCAACTTGTCCTCTCTACATTCTACATTCAAAAAGCTATGTGAATGTTGTTCTTAACAATGAAACCCCATTGTTAGTTTTCAGAGAGCAACCATTTGACCTAGTACTAGCCTGTGTTGTTTTAGAGATCTCCATAGTACCTACTGTCCTACAACTTCTCCAAATGCATCCCAGTCTTTAGAAGCCTTGCCTGGCTACAAAAGATGGCCAGTTCAGACTCACTGCATGGAGTCCTCACCATGGTCACCTTCATATATTTCACTGCAGTATAAATCTAACTGTCCGTTCATGTCTCCCTATTCGAGTATTTCAGCCAGCACTCTTTACCCCTTTTACTCCACAAATCTTTCGTACTCTTGTCCTTACCTATACCCAGTCTACCCACAATATCTATTCTATGGTCCCTTCTCAGGGAGGTCCATGTGTAGGCCTTAAACCACTCTTCTTTACTTAAACTCTCTGAGTCTTTGGGTTGTAGCTTGATTATTGTTTAGTTAACAGATAAAAGCTGCTTAAGTGAATATCTAGAATATTTGTCTTTCTGAGTTTTGGTTACCTCATTCACAATGGTTATTTTCAAGTTGCATTCATTGGTGTAAAAATGTTATTATGTTATTATTTTTGGTAGCTGAGAAATACTTCATTGAGCAAATGTACCACATTTTATTCATCTGTTCTTTAGTTAAGAGATATCCAGGTTGTTTTCAATTTCTACTTATTATGAATAAAAACACAATGAGCACATCGCAGCAAGTGTCAAGTGTTAATAGGAGTGAAGTATCCTTTGGGTATATGACCAAAAGTAGTGTCCTGGGTCTTAAGGTAGATGATTTCTCAATATTTTGAGGAACTGAAATATTGATTTCCATAATGGCTGTACAAGTTTGCATTCCCACCAGGGATGGAGGAATGTTCCCCTTGCTCCATATCCTTGCCAACATTTGCTGACACTAGTGCTATTGATTGTAGTTTTTGCATTTTTCTGATGGTTAAGGATATTACACATTTCATTAAGTATATCTTAGTAATTTCAGATTCCTCTGTTGAGAATTCTCTGTTTAGACCTGTACTCCATTTTTAATTGGATTGTTTGTTTACTTAATATCTAATTTCTTGAGTTCTTTATATATATTGGATATTAAACATGAATTAGATGTGGAGTTGCTTAAAATAGTTTCTCACTATTTATGCTGAGCCTTGTCCAATTGACATTATCCTTTACATTAAAGTAGCTTTTCAGTTTCATGAGGTTCCAATTATTTATCATTGTTCTTAGTGCTTGCACGTTTGCTATTCTTGGATTTTTTTCAATGCTATCTTCAGTTCTGCATATTGGTATTAGAAAATACAAACAGTTGAAAGTCCGATAATCAAGGATTTTACTTCTTAGTTTCAAATCTTAATTTTATGCATGGTTATCAAAATGAGAAAGATGTATGTGACAGCACTCAACTATTGCTGGAACATTATAGAAACTCCTTGTTTAGGATCTGTAGATTCAAGTACAATCTCTGGATGTTGTTGAAGTTATAGAAGGAGTTAATTATGGCAATTTAAGAATATGCATCCTATATTGGTCAGTTCTTTCTCCACTGAAGACCAAATAAAAAAGTACTAATATACATGGAGCATAGGGTGGCACCTTAGCAGCAGCTGGTTCCTTGTCTAGAAAAGACAGATTACAGCACAACCTGACAGATTTGATAATGTCTAGTTTAGTGGAGGTTAAGACCATAGTGTCAAAGTTCCTTCTGAGTTTAACCTTTGAATTTCTGGTCACGCTATGTTGGCAAGATTTCTTGTTAAGTCCTGGGAGAACATCCCCCTCCTCCCCCCACACACATAAAAAGAGAGAGACAGAGACAGACAGAGACAGAGAGAGACAGAGACAGAGAGAGAAAAGTAGAAAATATATTTGTGCCCATTTAAGCTCCAGGCCTGTCTATTTCCATGTGTACACAGAAACATGAATCCTACATTTATACATAGGGATAGAAGACAGACACTAAAAGAAAAAATTTCCTCAAGTGTCCAGAACCTGTATATTATCTTTTCTCTGAATAGGTAGAAAGAACAATTCATAAAACCATACTCATATGTATTTCAGCTTGATCTAACTTGAAGCTTTCTGTTAAAAAATAATGAAATAACTTCAGAGATCATCATTTCCAAACCCTAGTGAGACTAGAGAAAACGGCAGTATTTGTACTTTCAAGTCACTGTGCACCAATACTGTCATTTCATGAGTGTTTGTGCATATTACTTGTGACCTTTTCTTGCTCAGGAGATGAGAACTCTTTGGTCGTCAATAGTGAAAACCTTGAGAAAATGAGAGAGAAAAGATAAAGTCCTCAGTTCCTGTCAGTTTTATCATTAGATTAGAAGCCCTCATTAGCTAAGTTTCTTTGAGCATCTTAAAGACAAAGTGAAAATGCAGGGTTTTATTATTTGGGAAATGATTGCATATTCTGCTTTTTAATAAGAAAAAGAAAGTCTCTGGTGCATGACTGCTCTTTCAGCAGGAAAGAAATGGTGCTTTTGCTGAAGCTAAAAATAGAAGGTTTAAAAAAATCACATTATTTATAAATAGCACCGCTTCAATGCAGGCGTGTTTGGTCAGAAGGAGCAGTTCAAACAAAAGCATAAGGTAAAAATATATCTACTTAAATGGCTTAGCAAGCCTACATATAAAATTTATTGCTGTGACATATACATAAAATTGCAATAGGAAGATAAACAATCAAGAATTGTCCATAGCACTGGGAACAGGAACATGCGTTTTTGTTGTTCATTTATTTATTTGGCAGATAAGGGGCCTGATGTTTAGAGGAGGTGTGTGAATTACTAAAAGTGGGTATCTGACCAGCTATTTTCACCCATGGTTTCACTTCCTGCAGCCATTCAGACAGTTAAGGAAATTTCTGTGTATTCAACAGTATCCTTTTACACAGTTGATCCTAAATCCAACTGGATAAAGAAGAAAGAGGGACAGTGAACACTGAAAGAGACTTGGGAAAGAAACACCTTAACAGATCAGTTGATTAAGAAACTAAACTTATGTACTGGCAGAGATGTCAAGCAGGAATGAAGGTTCTGTGGAAAGAACATAGTTTTCAATATCAGGATAGTTATGGTATAATCAGTACAGTAAGATGATACAAAATTGCCTGTTAAAAATACAAGTATAGACCATGTTGGCTCCTCTGGCCAAGCAGCCAGCTTAGCCTGGTGTACAGAGAACACTGGAGTCGGGGATCGCATGGGACACAGCCCACCTGGGCTCCTTCGGGAGTTGGGCAGCTCTACAGCTGTCTGGGCATTTATCCTGTGGGGGAGAATCTAACTTGCAGGGAGTCCCATGGATAGGGAGCCATGCAGTCTGAGGACGCCATCACCTTGGCTCCTATGGCGAAGCAGCCAGCTCAGCCAGAGACCTGTGTCACATCTGACATGGGGAAAATCCCACTTCCTGATACTCTCTAGAGAACCAGCAGGAGCAGGTTAATTGCCACTGCCCCTTTCCATCGGATGTGGTAGACCTGTGCCACATATAACATGGGGAAGATCCTACTTCCTGATACTCTATTGAGAACGGACACAGGAGAAGGTTATTTGGTAGAAGCAGGGCATTAGAGAACCAGCATCAGCAGAGCATTTGAAATCTGGCAGCAAGCCCTGTCCTGGGTCATTGCCCTGCAGAGCGATTGGTGCTTGAAGGGGGTACTCGCAGCATCCACCATCTTCACTACTGGGCAGACCAGACAGGCGACATCATGTACACAGAGACAACCTGAGTATAGCATTGCTTGGGACAAGGCACACCAGGGCTTCAACACAAGCAGGAAAACTACACCCTGGAAAAAGCAAGATAGTAACGTTCTTTCATCAAACCCAAAAGAAGATAACTACTCAAATATAAAAATAACATCAAAATGACAGGAAATAATAATCACTATTACTTAATATCTCTTAACATGAATAGACTCAATTCCTCAATAAAAAGACACACTAACAGACTAGATAGATAAACAGGAACCTACATTTTGCTGCCTACAGGAAACACCTCTGTGTCAAAGACAAACATTACCTCAGAGTAAAAGGCTAGAAAACGATTTTACAAGCAAATGGTCCTAGGAGTAGCCATCCTAATATCATATAAAATTGACTTTCAACCTAAAATCATCAAAAGAGACACGGAAGGACACTTCTTACTGTCAAGGGGAAAATCCACCAAGAAGAACTGTCAATTCTGAACATATATGCTCCAAGTGCAAGGGCACTGTCATTTGTTAAAAAAAAAAAAGTTCACTAAAGCTCCAAGTCCACATTGTACCTATCACAATAATTGTGGTGACTTCAACATTCTACTCTCCTCAATGGACCAATCAGGTAAACAGAAACTAAACAGGGACACAGTGAAACTCATTGAAGCTTTGAACCAATTGGATTTAACATTATATATATATATATATATATATATATATATATATATATATATATATAAACATTTCAACCTAAAGCAAAAGAATAGACCTTTTTCTCAGCACCTCATGGTACCTTCTCCAAAACGACCACATAATTGGTCACAAGACAGACCTCAACAAATATAAGAAGATCGAACTAATCCAATGTTCCTATCAAACCACTATGGTCTTCAATAGCAACAAAACCATCAGAAAGCCCACATACCCATGGAGCCTGAACAATACTCAATGATACCTTGGTCAAAGAAGAAATAAAGAATGAAATCAAAGACTTTTTCAGAATTTAATGAAATTGAAGGCACAACATACCCAAATCTATGGGACATGATGAAAGCAGTGTTAAAAGGAAGACTCATAGCCCTGAGTGCTTCCAAAAAGAAACTAGAGAGAGCACACTCTAGCAGCTTAATGGCACACCTGAAAGCCCTGGAACAAAAAGAAGCTAATTCACCCAGGAGGAGTAGAAGACAGGAAATCATCAAACTCAGGGCTGAAATCAATCAAGTGGAAACAAAGAGAACCATACAAAGAATCAAAAAACCAGGAGCTGATTCTTTGAGAATATCGACAAGATAGATAAACCCTTAGCCAGACTAACCAAAGGGCACAGATACAGTATCCAAATTAACAAAATTAGAAATAAAAAGGGAGATATAACAACAGAAACTGAGGAAATTCAAAGAATCATCAGATCCTACTACAAAAGTCAAATGCAACACAAGTGGAAATCTGGAGGAAATGGACAATTTCCTAGACAGATACCAAATACCAGAATTAAATCAGAATAAAATAGATCATCTAAACTAACCCCCAAAACCCCTAAAGAAATGGAAGGGGTCATAGAAAGGGTTCCAAAGAAAAATAGCACAGGACCAGGTGGTTTTAGTGCAGAATTCTATCAGAGCTTTAAAGAAGACCTAACCCCAATACTCCTCAAATTATTCCTTAAAATAAAAACAGAAGGAACACTACCCAACTCATTCTATGAAGCCATAATTATGCTGATATCAAAACCACAAAAAGTTCCAACAAAGAAGGAGAACTACAGGACAATTTCCCTTACGAATATTGATACAAAAATACTCAATAAAATTCTTGCCAATTGAATCCAAGAATACCTCAAAATGTTCATTCACCATGATCAAGTAGGCTTCATCCCAGGAAGGCAGGGATGGTTCAATATACGGAGATCCATCAATGCAATCCACTACATAAACAAACTCAAAGAAAAAAACCCACATGGTCATTTCATTAGATGCTAAAAAAGCTTTTGACAAAATTCAGCATCCTTTCATGCTAAAAGTCTTAGAAAGAACAGGAATTCAAGGCCTATACCTAAACATAGTAAAAGCAATATACAGCAAACCAGTAGCCAACCTCAAACTAAATGGAGAGAAACTTGAAACAATCCCACTAAAATCAGCAACTAGACAAGGCTGTGCACTGTGTGCATATCTTTTCAATATAGTACTTGAAGTTCCAGGTAGAGCATTTAGACAAGTAGGTCAAAGGAACACAAATTGGAAAGGAAGAAGTCAAACTTTCACTGTTTGCAGATGATATGATAGTATACTTAAGTGACCCAAAAAACTCTACCAGAGAACTCTTCCAGCTGATAAACTTCAGCAAAGTTGCTGGTTATAAAATCAGTTCAAGCAAATCAGTAGCCTTCCTATGCTCAAAGGATAAACAGGCTGAGAAAGAAATTAGGGAATTGACACCCTTCACAATAGCTACAAACAATATAAAGTAACTTGGTGTGACTCTAATCAAGCAAATGAAAGATCTATATGAGACGAACTTCAGGTCTCTGAAGAAAGAAATCAAAGAAGACCTCAGACAAATGGGACCTCATAAAATTATAAAGTTTCTGTAAGGCAAACGACACCATCAAAAGGACAAAACGGCAACCAACAAATTGGGAAAGATCTTCACCAACCCTACATCCGACAGAGAGCTAATATCCAATATTTATGAAGAACTCAAGAAGTTAGACCCCAGAGAGCCAAATAACACTATTAAAAAATGGGGTACAGAGCTAAACAAAGAATTTTCACTTGAAGAACTTTGAATGGCTGAGGAGCACCTTAAGAAATGTTCAGCGTCATTAGTCATTAGGGAAATACAAATCAAAACAACCCTGAGGTTTCACCTCACACCAGTCAGAATGATTAAGATTAAAATCTCAGGAGACAATAGGTGTTGGCAAGGATGTGAAGAAAGAGGAACACTCCTCCACTGCTGGTGGGAATGCAACTTGGTACAACGACTCTGGAAATCAGTCTGGAGATTCCTCAGAAAACTGGGCATGACACTTCCAGAGGATCCTGCTATACCACTCCTGGGCATATACCCAGAGGATTCCCCAGCATGCAATAAAGACGCATGCTCCACTATGTTCATAGCAGCCTTATTTATAATAGCCAGAAGCTGGAAAGAACCCAGATGTCCCTCAATGGAGGAATGGATACAGAAAATGTGGTATATTTCACAATGGAATACTACTCATCAAATAAAAACAAACAATTAACGAAACTCATAGGCAAATGGTTGGATCTGGAAAATACCCTCCTAAGTGAGGTAACCCAATCACAAAAGAGCACACATGGAATGCAATCACTGATAAGTGGATATTAGCTCAGAAGCTCTGAATACCCAAGACATATTTCACATATCAAATCATTCCCAAGAAGAAGGAAGGAGAGGGCCCTGGTCATGGAAAGCCTTGATGAAGCATTTTAGGGGATTACCAAGACAGAGAAGTAGAAGGGGTTGATTGGAGAATGAATGGAGGGAAGAGGGCTTATGGGACTTATGGGGAGGGGAGAACCAGGAAAGAGAAAATTATTTGGAATGTAAAGAAACAATATAGAAAATTTAAAAAAAGAAAAAAAATACAAGTATATATTTCTTAAACATTCACCAACTTTCATTATATTTATATGTGGATATTCACATCTCATGTGAATTTTATTTTTACTTATTCTTTCTTATTTGAAATATATATTACATATAATATATATTAACATACATTATATCTTATATATTAACATATATTACACATTGCACATTACCCATTACATATCACATATTACATATATTATGTATATTAATAACCTTTTTTTGAAAGGGAACTTTGGGGTAAATGTTCAGCATTTTCACACATGCCCTTACCTTCCACAGGTTTGACAATTAGTTATACTTTTTTAATTCATCTTCATATACCATATTTATCACAACTAATTGGCTCACCCTGATCTACCATTGTTACCGAAATTCTATTTTATAGTAGCGTTTATGTTTGCCCTTTCCTGGACGGTGACAGATACATAGTGGCAATGTATACAGGGCCACAGCATGACCACAGATAACGTCCCTGGAATCTCTTTACTTCACCTATCCAACCTGCCCCTGTGAAACATCTAACTGCTAAATGTTTTACTGCATTTATGCTTTATTCTTTTCAGAATATTATAAAATGAGAAAATAATCACATTATTTTTGGATTGCCTTTCTTCTCTGAGGAATATGTATTTACTTTTCCTCCATATCTATTGTACCTGTTATTATCACTCTTTGCATCTGACTCACATTTCATTCTTCTAATGTTCTATATCTATTAATCTGCTCAGTGGAAGACATCTTAATTCCTTCTGAATTTTACAGTTATAAGTAAATCTGCTGTAATACTGATATGAATTTGTGTGGGGGTACACTTTTCATTAGTTAACACCTGGGGTGTTTTTAGCCACACACGAAAGGTTTATTTTATTTTACTTTTATTGCATTTCGTTATATTCTATTTATTTTAAAAATCTCATTCTTTAAGAATTTCATGTATTGGATATCCCCCCCCCACTTTCCACCACATCTCCTTCCCAACTGTGAAGTTGAACAAACATTTTCTGCTCATTTTGGCAAATAACAAGGTTCTTATTCCTGAATACTGTGGTAACAGTATGCTTGGGCTTATAATAAACTACCAATTGGCTTCCAAGGAGACTGCACTGTTTCCATATCCACCACTAATGAGTAAGATTCCCTGATGTCCCAAATCTCTTTCTGCACTTGGTGTTGTCTGTGTGTTTTAGTCTCATCTATTTCAACACATGTATAGTGATGTTCTTGCTTGTCTTGAAATTCTCTAATCACATAATAGATTGAGCATCTTTACGATGTGAATTTACTATTTGCAGACTTTTAATTAACTGTGGTGTATTTGTGTCTTATTTGCTAGGCATTGTTTTTAATGTTGGATTTTAAAATTCAAAAACTGGTTCTCCTTTTACATGCTTTTTCATAGACTCATGTTCCCTTTTTGTTGTCTCTTTCCATGCCCATATCAATTTAATTTTTCAGAATAGATTTCTTAAATTTAATGAAGTCTACCACTTTATTCTATCATCTGTCATGTTTCTGGTGTTAGATTTAAAACTGTCTTGTTTGTCCAAGCCCATCTACACTTTCTTCAGTGCTTCTTTGTGAATTCCTTAGTTTCCACTTGCATCTAGACCTATGGTCAGTTGGAATCGTATGTTAACTGTTTTGTATGTGGCTGTTAACTAGAGAGTGATAGCCACTGAAGAGTCTGTCACTTCTTCACTGAGTTGCCCTCATCTTGTCCTACATCTTGAGATATTATTCCGACTCTCCTTTCAATTATTCTCATAGTCAGTTGAAAACCTCTGTATCTCCTATTTGTTGTATTACAGCATCTTCCTCACTATAGCTGCACTGTGACTCAGCTGGAGTAGGTGCTGACTGCATTTCCAGGTTGTTTTGGACTATTTGGAATCATTTGCCACTGGGATGAAGCTTTGAATCAGTTTGCAGATATCCGCAGAACTTTTGGAAACTTCAGTAAGGACTTAGAGTACATATGAAAGTAATATTTGGGGGATATAAGTTTTCTTATTCTTGTACACTTAAGAGACTTCTATTTGTCTAGATATTTTGCTTGATTTATGTTTTAGGTGAAAAATAAATGCTGAGAATGATGAGGGATGAGTATATGCAGACAATGGGACAGTTATTAAAGAGAATATAAAGAGAATTGGTTTTCTTTTTTATTAGATATTTGTTTACATTTCAAATGTTATCCCCTTTTCACGTTTCCCCTCTGATAACCCCCTATCCCATTTACCTTCCCCTTGCTCACTAACCCACCCACTCCTGCTTTCCTGTCCTGGCATTTCCCTATACTGGAGCAATGAGTCTTCGCAGGTCCAAGGGACTCTCCTCTCATTGATGTCCGACCAGACCATCCTCTGCTACCCATGTAACTGGAGCCATGAGTTTCTCCACGTGTACTCTTTGGTTGGTGGTTAAGTCCCTGGGAGCTCTGCAGTGGTTAATATTGTTGTTCCTCCTATGGGGCTGGGAACCCCTTCAGCTCCTTGGGTCCTTCTCTAGCTCCTCCATTAGGGACCCTGTGCTGGTTTTCTACTTCTAGTTCTCTAATGGATATTTTAGTTTTGGTAGCTGCTAAATATATAACATATAGAATTTAATGTGAGCTTCATAGATTCACTTTTAAATTCAAATTGGAGCTGTCTATATGTTCATTAAGTTGTAGAAACTTTTGAACTGCCTGGTTATGGCCCATGGCAATTATATTGATTTTAAAATTTTAACAAAAAAATCTATTTAAAAATAAATAAAAATGAATGTTGCAGTATAGAATATGTTTATATCTCTAGGAAATACACACCTGTGTATCATTTTTGCTGCATTGACTCAAAATCAAAAGGAAAGAAAGCCACAATAAAATGGGGAGGGATAGTAATGGAAGCATGTGTTTAAAGTCACAGGAGTACCTCCACACAAGGTTAATCCTATGAAGGGTTTGTGAACATGACAGGAGCACAGCAGGATGAAGATGGATGAAAAGTTCATTAACTACAGAAATATTAGAAGACAGAAATGTGTATGTGTGTGTGGTGTGGTGTATGTGTGTATGTGATAAGTGGTGTGTGGTGTGTGGTGTGTGGTATTGTGGTGGAGTGTTTGTCTGTGTGTGTGGGGGGGGTATTCAAGTGGATCTGGAGACCTGGGAATACTGTGAACTTCATGGTACAGGTACATTGCTTTTCCTGGGAGGTTTCTAATAATCTAAGAGGAGGGAAACCTCCAGCAACGAGCATGTCAGGTGTGCAGTGGAGCTGATGAAGTGTCAGAATGGTTTAGGGAATGATAAGAAGATGAAGATGGATTTTTCTGATGTGTGGAAATGATTTGCAAAGAAAAAAAATATGAAAGGATGAATGCCTTGCTGACTCCTCAGCCAGCATCTCCATTCCTGCCTTCTCTTACATTGGTTTCCTCTCAAAAACTCCTCAACAGGGTGCACACTCAGACATTCACTCATGCACTGCTCGTCAGTTAACTCTTCTGTGGCACAGTGTACCACATGATGTACGACTCTAAACACTGTGCTATAAATGTGTAGACAGATCAGTGAGACTCTGATACTTAACCCATTTAATTCTGCCTCTGCTCTCATACATCTATTACAGATTGGCTGACTCTAAGCTGTTACATCTTTTTAAAAAAGAAAATACATGCATTTATTGATTTTATGCATCTATGTGTGCCTGAGTATGTATATATGTTTCATATACATGTAGTGCCACCAGAGATGAGAGAAGGCCATTAGATTCCTTAAAATTCCAGTTATAGATTGTCAAGATGAGTAGGCTGGGAATAAATTCCCAGTCTTCTGTAAGATTGTTAGGTGCTCTTAACTGGTGAGCCACCTCCTTTAACTCTTGAGACCCCATTCTAATTCCTCACTGCTTCCTTTTGTTCTACTGACAATTTAGAAATTCTTCTCTTGTTCACTGGCCTTGTGATCAGTCTCCTCTGATCTCTCACCTCTTCATCATTTTTAGGCCCTAAATTCTATTTTCTCCTATGATGCAATAGCACATGCTGCATCATTCCCACCCACCATCTCATAAAGCCATGAGCATAAAGGATCATTTTCTTCTGCTATGATGGGAAATTTGGGTCAGTAGATGAAACCATATTACATAAATGGTACAGATGTGTTTAATGTATTTATCTTACTGTTTTTACTGATACATATTCTTCCATTTCACAAAGGATAAAGTGAATTGTCTTGAGGACAAGAAGGAAGGAGCATGCTCTGGGCTGATTGTGATAATGGAAGAAATACTTCAAGATCTGTACCTGAGGAAACTGATTGGCAGACTACAATGGATATAGAAGTTTGCTTCATAATATAGGATGTCTAAATAAGAGAGAGGTTTAGGCACACAGTTACAGCATAACCTAGAGTCCATGCAGGTACCTCCTTTGCAAAATCTCCTTTAGATCAGAGTCTTACTATTGTATAAATGTAATTTGAATCTCATAAGATCATGAACTGGAGAATATGTTCTACAGATAATCAACGTTTGAAACTGAGGTAAGAAAGAAGTCCCTAATTCAATTTGGAAAAGTAACTTTGGAAGTATCAAAGAATTGAAGTATCTCTCTAGATTTCTGACCATGAGAGGAACATGTTGTAACACAACCCAAGGACAAGTTTGAGTTCAAATTAATAAACTGCCCTAACTTAGATAATGTGCCTCCAAAACTGCACCCTGAATAAAACTCTTTGTATCAGCCTGATTCAGATATTTCAATGGGGCAATGAAAACACACACTAATATAAGAATGAATATATGATGCTGTCTCTCACTGAGGCTAGAGGACATTGTATAATTTCTTCCCAGTTGTGCTGTGTTTTGGTAAGACAGCTGGTATTCAAGGATACTTCAAACTTTTGGTTTTGTTCACTTCGGGAAGTATTCAAAGGTGAGAAGTCATCCAGCATAGTTTCAAGATTTGCCTGCTGTTTGTCTACTCCTACCCATTGTGAGGCATATCCTCCCATAAGTCTCTAGAAATGTCTGTGTGAGATTTCTCAGCTTCCCCACAGGTCAGAACTGACCTGTGGTACCACAGAACATGGAAAGTGATAGGACAGCAGCCCAGGAATCCTGAGTAAGACTCTCCTATAGGTGCTTTACAGAGTCTCAGAGTTATTTGACAAACATAACCTCAAGCAGAACACAAGGATGATCATGCAGCAACATGTCTGCTTTGTTTTCTTCCTCCCAGTGTGGCTTCTATCGGATAGAGTTTCTTAGGATTATCTACTGACTTTCCCAAGCAAACCAGTGAAGCAAAGCTTATTCTCAGGGGCCACATTCTTGAGAACCCAATTTAAAATTCACCCATTTCACCTTAGAAATAATGAACGCAGAATAATGAATAATGAATCAGAAAAGCTGTCAAAGATCTTTGAAATTACAGGAACCTCTGTCTACAGATGAGCCTCTCTCGTGCTGTCTGTGGTTTTATTCCTCATTCCTCTTCCTGTGATTAGCACACTCCTGACAGCATCAGAGCTCGATGTACTTGTATTAAAGAAAAAAAGTTACAAAAAAGTCTTTGAAGGGGTACTGAGGTTTGAAAAAGGGTAAAGGCCAACTGTGTCCTTTGGGATCATGAAGGCTCTACCCTTTAGTCATAGAGGACTGACTGAGCAGGTGAACCTTAGAAGGATGCACAGCTAGCCCACAGACCATGGGAAGCTGACCTAATAGCTAAGTTCCCACCATACTCAGCTTCAAAGCTGGGTCCTTTCAGCAGATACTTGCAATTCACTGTTCAACCTATCTTAAATTTGTTTAAACATCAAATACTGCTTCCTCAGGTAGGGCCTGAACCTATGAAGCATAGCCCCATACTTGTCATGGTTAATTTATTCACTGGTCTCCTCTTAGGAATGCATATTGGAAGATAGGAGAACCCTATCAGTCATGATCAATCAACTACCACCTTAGCACGGACAAAGTTACTCATGATAATAGGTCAGAAGCATGCATTCATAAAAAATAAGACATCTCCATCAATTTTGGAGTATGATGAAAAGATATCATGCTTGAGAATTAAGAGTGTAGCAATAAAATATCAAGGTTTGGGACATAGTCCCTGGAGGATGTAGATGGTGCTGGAACTTAAATTTGAGAGAGTATATTAGGAGAACTTTCTAACTCTACTATAAATAATTTGGTAATTATACAGTAGGGAGCCCAATAGATGGATAGAGTACAACTTAACCATGAAAAAACCAGTGGGAAGATCTGACTTGAGATGGGTGAAAGCATTTTGGTTGTCAGTACACTCTGTGGTCCTCATAGCCAGTACTGAAAGGTAGCTCAATAAAAGCTGTGAAGCCTATGGTGTGTGTGTGTGTGTGTGTGTTTGTGTGTGTGTGTGTGTGTATGTGTGTGTGTGTGTGTGTGTCTGTGTCTGTGTCTGTGTGTGGGGGGTGGCCTCTCAAGAAAGAATGCTAATTCTGCCTCTTTGTAAACAGAGTGCTTTTCCTAACCTCTCTGCACTGGAAAGGCTCATGCTGTAAAATGGGATTCTTAGACTATGGCAGATTTAGAATAAAAATTAGAATGAGGTTATTATATATCAAATCCAAGGAAGCCTGTAGGCAGTAAATAGCAGCCCCCTGATTGTTAGACACAATGACTGTTCTCCCTGAGCTGAATAAAATCTTTCTTTAATGAGTTGATTAAAAGATTCGATTTTTTGGCATATCCATAGAAAATTCTCTGTAGATGCTTCTTTTAAAAAATACTGAAATGTGAAAGCAGTCATTGTTTGTCTCAGAGTTTACTAATGCATACAGTTAACTATGTCAGACAAAATGCTCTGCTCCCATAGCACTTATCACTACAGATGGGATTGTTCTGTCATAGAAGCAGAAGGCTCAGTTCAGGGAAATACATATCATTCAAAAATTGAATAACCTGACAAAGTACATTTTTGTACTGGCGGGGCCTGGAGACCCTAGAGTGTCTATAGAACCACATAAATTATGGAGGGTACCTTCCAAGAGGAAAAAAAAAACTTCAATTAACAAATGAAGTCAGTGGAGACACAACCTGGGCAGATGTGTCCTTGGAGAGCACCTCTGATGGGGGTGGGGGTCTCATCGCTTTCTGGACTTTACCCAAAACACTGTTTCACCCCCGCCCCAATGATGGAATCAAAGGTAATATTTTCCCTTGGATGATTTTTCTATCTGTCTTGTGTCAACCCCAGGTAGCTTGTGTAATTCTTTACTGTGTTGCCTAATTTCAATAAGAATCTCCTACGTCCAACACCTCAGAGCATCTGCATTCATAGCATCCTGGGGAAATGATGAGAAGTCAATCTTTTTATATTTATTGCTCAGAAAAATGGAGCCTGCAGCTAGAAGCACTTTTGTTTCTTCTAGAAGAAAATAATTTTTAGGAACATAGCTCTCAGCCTAAATTATGCTCAAAGAAGAAGGATCTATAATGAGTTATGTAATGTGATTTTTTTTTGTTCCTGAAACTGTGGGGTCCCCTTCTGAAAAAAGAAAATAAACACAAAAAATAATTGCATTAAAAATGAAGTGATTTGTTGCAGGTCAAAAGTGGTTCCACATCAGAGGACTCCAAATTGCTTGGTTGGCTCTTTCACTAACAGGTGACAAAAAAAAAAAAAAAAAAAATTGTAAAAGAAGATGAGAAAGTATAAGGATCCTCTTGGATACACTGCAGCTTTTGGGGGAAAGGCCTTCAGGAAGGGTTTCATTTGAAGTTCATTGAAAGTTTAATTGAAGTTATTATAAAACAGCTTTTGGAAAAAAACTACAACACTGATAGTGTATGTTGTCTTTGTAACTTGTTCATCCTTTTATTCTCCTTGAGGAAGGGAAGAGAAGTAGTGCTTTGAAAACTGATATGGTTATTGCTTTGCTCACTTGGTTTGACTAATGAAAGTTACAAGGGGAATACTAATTATCAAGGTAGCTCTATGTGTTGGGGTGTGTGTGTGTGTGTGTGTGTGTGTGTGTGTGTGTGTGTGACTGTATCTGTGTGTGTGTCTGTGTACAAGGGTGTAAGGGTATGTATGTATCTGTGTGTTTGTTTATTTTTGTGTATATCTCTGTGTGTGTTTGTACATGACTGTGTATCTATGTGTGTGTGTGTACACATGTGTGTGTCTGTGTCTGTGTAAAAATGTGCATGTGTACATGTGTGTCTATGTGTTTGTATGTCAGTGTGGCCTGTGTATGTGTGATTGTGTTTGTATGTTTGTGTTAGTACCTGTGTATGTGTCTTTGTATGAATGTGTATTTGTGTTTATAATTGTGTGTGCTTGTATGTGCATATGTGTTTGTGTGCATATCTACAGACATGGGAAAGTGTAACCTTTTTTAAAAACTTATTTAAAAGTATCTTTGTTATGGTCATTGTACTAGAAATGTAACTATTTCATAAATCATTCTTTTAGATAAGAAAAGTTCTAAAACTCTCATTCTTTAGACATCAGAGCATGCTTTGTTTTCAGACTATAGTATAATACACTGTTACATTATTGTACTTACTACATCAGTACTTACTACATATGGCATTGAAAGAATGTCCATAAATAGACAAGGAATATATTTGTGGCACTATATCTGAGAAATAGGAATGGGGAAGAGAAGGGAAATCTTTTCATCTATCAGCTGGCATCCGTAACTAAAGAGAGATCACTCTACAGAAAACAGTGAGGGTGGATGTAACAGGGCTGCACCAACACACGCACACACACACACACACACACACACACACACAAACACACACACACAAACACACTCACTCACTCACTTACTCACTCTTCCTTCAATTTTTCTGGAGAGACAGAAGGCATGAGAACCTTATTTCTCTACACAATCCTTGACTACTTTAAGACACTTGAAATTGCTAATCCTGCTTGGAGGTAAAATGATCTACGTATTTACCATGGGAGTTTGAGGCAAATAAATTTAGTCTGTGGAATGTAATGTCAGTATTTAATGTTTAATTGTCTTTTGAGACATCAATAGCACTTTTAGGGTGCTTGTTTTGTTCTTGGTAAAATTCCCATGAATTCTGGATTTGAATTTTACACATGAATATTTTTCTTGGTCTCAGGGTCTCTGGCTGCTTGTGCATTAAGAAAATAGCCTGTGGCATTAGTCTTTGTTGCCTATGTCTCCATCCTCTTTCTTCCAATTACAACGCAGCAAAACCAAATTTTGTATAATATCCCACTGAATCCTACTGACTCAAGTTTATATTAAATGGTAATAAGCGACCTTACAATATTTTACCATGCACATTTTCCAATTTCTTTTTAGGGCAATGTGTGTGTGTGTGTGTGTGTGTGTGTGTGTGTGTGTACACTTTAGCTTATATATTTAGTATGTGAAAACCCAAAGATTTTCACAGTCACTAATTGGTAGAATTGAATTTTAATAGAGTATCATTGATTGTAAGTTAATAAAATTTCAGGTGCTGCTTCCTTGTGAGCAAATGGACTTAATAAGGATTATTTATATAATTTCAGTGTTTAAATAATGCAGATTTACTACTGTATTACCTTTATGTATTTATATATGCACATCTACATATATACCATATATAACTTTGTGTCTTTGTGTGTGTGTGTGTGTGTGTGTGTGTGTGTGTGTGTGTGTTTATTTTTCTTGTAGCAGTGCAAGATAAAATTCTGGATAGTAGAGATGTTCTTAGACTAGAATTCTAGAATAATCAAGAAAAGCACTAAGATATTATGTAAGTCTTGTTTAGAGGATTGGCTTTAACTTTACCAGAAAAGGAGATAAGATGCCTTTCCAGACTCTGAGACAATAGTCCAACTCAATGTATGTAATAAAACTGCAAGATCCCACCAACATCCTCATCTATTCTGCTGTGATCTCACTTGTAATATTCAGGAGAAGTTATATGAAAAAATAGGAACATTTGAAAGACATTTGAGATGACACAAGAAATAAATTGAGTATGAATAATGAAAGATTTTCCTTGCAGTGATAAGCTTAGAAGTCTTCCATTTATAAACAAAGGCAGAGGAGTTTAAGACACTACAGCAGGAGATAGGTTGAACAAAGCAATCTCTAGAGTGAAGACATATTTTCATAGAATGTCATCTATGTTACTTTGAAGTTATAAAATGTAGCAAAGAAAGGAAGACCTGAAAATCATAATCACAATTGATTTTAAGATGGGCCTTTGTTGTGTAATTACATAGATTGTTTCCAATTATGGAAAGTCTCTGTTTATGAATCTAAGTTGGCCACTTTATATATGTTAGTCAACAAGACATTAGTAAAATGCCTTGGTAAAAGCCTCATGGTCCGGGCTGCCTGATTCTGCTCTGGGAACTCTAAAATTTTCATATGAAAGAGTCTAAGGTAGTCAACCAGCACAAGAGAAGACACTGAGAAAAACCAAACCATCTTGCTGACAGACAGACAGGTGCCAGACAGACCAGTGAGATTCTCTGCAGGGACCATTACCACCTTGTCTCCCAGTTTCTAAAAGATACATTTTAGTACATCAAGAGATGCACTCAGTTGGAAAAATCTCTTACATGGTTTACATAAGTTAAAACATTCTTATCTTTAGAGATGCCAATGTTATAGATCTATAAAGCACAACAACACATTTCAAGAGCTTTATTTAAAGTCCACTGAGATGTTACACTAAGTAAAAAGGGTGTTTCTAAGAAAAAAACGAAATAAGTCATGATAATTTTGGTTCTCAATATGCCACATTTTATCACTCTACAATCCCCATGACCCTAGTCAATGCCCAGCCATCTACAAGAAGTTGAAGATAGATGTGACTTCTTGAGGGAACTCCAGCTCTAAAAATGTACTGCAAAACTTGTAGCGTGTGTGTGAGTTTTTGTATTATTGAGACAAACAACTAAGGTTGATGACTTAAAAGGAAGAAAGATTTATTCAGATCATAGTTTTAGGAATGAAAGTATACAGCAGTCTCTGCCATTTCTGATTCTCTGATGAAGCAGGGCATAGAGAGCACTTCAGATGGAGTAGAGATGTTTATCTCAGAGAGTTCAGAAAATAGAGATAGGGAAAGGAGCCTAGGACAAGACAAGTTCCTCAAGGATACGTCCCCTGCTTAAAATACCATGTCCTCGCCAATGACACTATCAAAAATGAATTAATATGTCACTAATCTAGAATCTTCATAATTCAGTCACTTTTCAAGGAGTCTGGCCTGTAAAGGCCAGAAAAGAACTTTTTAATCTGCTGGAACTGGAGTTACAAATAGGTATGAGCCACCATGTGGCCATGAGTGTGCTGGAAACCTAAACCAGGTTCTCTTTCAAGATGAGCCAGTGTATCTGTGTTACCCTCTGTATCAGCTCCTCTGATCCTGCATGAAATCATGTTGGAGGGATACTTAACATGTAAATTGTAATATACAGAGAGTGTTGAAATTTCTTAATTGCAGAAAATATCTTCAGATTGACAGCCCCTCTGACTTTTCTCAGTATTAGCATTTTCATCAGAAAAATAGAATCAAAAGTACTTTTTGCATTGCCTGTTTCTATAGTCACTGGCCAGCATGTTGTAAATGCTCAAATAAATGCCATGTATTTTCAGGTTGGAAGATTACAAACTTGTAAGAGATATCAACCAGGGAGTTCACACCCTTATAGAGATCCAGGCTCTTGTTTACTTCAAAAGCAAATTCACAGGCAGAAACCGAGTATTAGATATTTATTTAAAAGACAAAGCATGAAGGGCTCTAGAGTGGAGCAGAGGAACTTGTAGAATCTATCTCCAGTAGAGAGATAGAATATCAAGTGGAGGGATGGGGTTGTCATTCCACAGTCAAAAATTCTGACCCAGAATTGTTCCTATTTGAAGGAACTGCAGGGACAAAAATGAATAAGAGTCTGAAAGAAAGGATGTCCAGTAACAGGTCCAAATTGAAACCCAGTTCATGGGAGGTCCTGTGGCCTGACACTGTTACTGTTGCTGTGGTATGCTTGTAGACAGGAGCCTAGCATGTCTGCCCTCCAAGAGGCACAACCAGCAGCTAAAAGAATCAGATGCAGATGTTAGCATCAAACCAATGGACAGAACCCTGGGACCCCTGTGGTTAAATAAGGGAAAAGCTTGATGAAACTGAGGAGGAGGGCAGCCCCATAAGTTGACCAGCAGTCTCAACTGACCTGGTCCCCAGTCATATCTCAGACCCTGAACCACTAACCAGCTGATATGAGGTCCCTGACACATATAGAACAGAGGATTGCCTGGTCTGACCTCAGTGAGAGAAGATGCACCTAAACCTCAAGAGACTTGAGGCCCCAAGGAATGGGGAGGTCTGGTCAGGTGGGAGTGGAGGGATAGGAACATCCTCTTGGACACTAGAAATGGGGCGGGGAGAGGGGGATTATGAAGAAGGAGGTATGGGATGGGGAGCAGTAGAGGAGGCAAGAGGGGGATGAAGACCGGACAGTAGAAAATGATTAAAGAATAAAACAATAAAATAAAAAAGACAAAGTATTTGGGAAAACATAAGCATACCTACTAGGAGCAGCTTGGTTAAGGATATACTGTGTCTGTAGTTAGAGATTTGAATAAGTGATATTCAGTGGAGATCATTTAAGTAGCTCCGTATTTTATCATAGTTAAGTTTCATAACAAGTTGCATGATCTGACCCTCAGGCTCACTCATGTCATTGATTGGAAACTACAGAGCATGCACACTGACCAAAATGCCTCTTAAATTTGCCCCTACTCTCAAAGGGATACCAGTAGAAGGATATATGATCATTTCGTGGGTGTTTTAGGCAACTTCATGTGGTTGTGTTCTTTTAAGTTTGGCAATAATTTCAAATGTATGCAGGAAGATGGGCTATCTTTCCTTCCTGGTTGAAAGAGGCTGACAGTTTGTCTCATAGTATGTGACTGAAGAAATGGCAGGTATAACAATGGTCCATTTATTGTTCCTGGTTACTGGCTTTCTGACTAATGATTCTTCTTCAATGATGCTTTCTTGGGTAAGGATTTCATTTCTACACTGCAAAATGTTTCATGTGTGCTGGTTGTATCAAAGATCACAATGATACACCTGCTGTTTATTCATCTATTCCAGAAGATTCTTAAGAAGGACCATCATCTAACATAACACCACAACAAGGAAATCTTCCCTTAATCTTTGGCCATATATTCTTGTTCTGATGCCTCTGTGTAGCAAGAAAATATGATACAAAAATGAGAAATAGAGAAAACAAACTTATTTATAGTTTGGACCCAAATTGAGGTGAGAGAGAAATTCACATCTTTCTCCCTCTTGCCCAGAGCAAGAACTACAACTTAGCAAAGGAAAACCAAAATCCAGTGATTCTCTCTTTTGCTAGACAACATGTCTCCTGACATCAAGGTTCTTGTGGAGAATTTTCCAAGAGTAACTCTACACACCCATGGTTGTTGATAAGCATAATCAGCTCAGTTCTATTCAGAACCACTGAGAAGGTTGCAAGGCATACCTTTGGAGATACATATATTTACGATGTCTGAGGACATTTCCAGAGAGGTTAAACATGGGGTCATGATTTGCCCATGAAGTGGCCAGAACATCAAATCAACTATGGGAAAGATGGATAAAGGAGGGAAATAAATCACTGGGGTGGTTTCCTTCCCCTTTCTTGCTCCCTGACCTCCTGTGATATGAATTGAGTTGCTCTTACACTCCTGTCTCATGGCAACAAACTGAATCCTATGAAATCATTAGCTAATAGATTTCTCTTACTTTAAGCTGTCCAGGTCAGGTAAATTAGAGCCAATGGAGGGATAGAAACCCTTAAACAGATGAGACCAGATGGGTTAGTAGGCAGGCATGCTCATCAGCACCAGTCACACGCTGAGCTATTGCTGGTGATTTGGAACTTCCACTGGGAAGGTACAAATAGCCAAAACAGAGACACTAAAATAGGATCAACATGTTCAACTTTATAATTTCAAAACTATTTCTCATTAGTCATATAGATTCTGTTAAATTTTATACTTAGGCATTGGTTTAGCATTAATGAAGAGATAATCACCAATTGGACAAATGAACAGTGTTTCTAATAGGTAAATTGTAAAGTCTTATTTTAATATTATAAATATGCAAATTTAAGAGAATAGGAAAGTGAATAAATCCTTATTTTCATGTTATGCATGTGTTTATAAAATAAGAATGTTATGGGAAGGCCAGTAACATTACTGGGGAAGGCAGTTGTAATAAAGACTGACAGCCTGAGTTTGTAACCCAAAACCCAAATGCTTGTAGGAGAGAACTGACTTTTACTGGTTGTTTTTTGAAAACACACACACACACACACACACACACACACACACACACACACAAATGGCCTTGTTGGACATGAGTGGGAGGAGAGGCCCTTGGGTTTGAGGGTGCTCAATGACCCAGTGTAGAGGAATGCTAGGCTAAGAAGACAGGAATGGGTGGGTGGATGGTGGAGTGCCCTCATAGAGGCAGGGGAGGGATGATGGGATATGGGGTTTCAGAAAGGGAGACCTGGAACAGGGAAAACATTTGAAATGTAAATAAAGAAAATATCTATATAACAAAGAAAAAACTTATTTTTAAACAAATAAACTTTAAAACTAGAAAAGATTACCATGGTACTCATTTTCCATAAAATTTTTAATCTTATTATTTAAAAGAGAAATGAGAGGTAATATCTTTTACTCTAAAACATGTGAAAGTTCTTTTAAAACTATGTTTACATAAATAAAAAGATCCTGGAAATCACCAGAGCTCAAACTGAAGTAGATTTTGGCAATGAAACTGGTGAGCACTCCATGCCTGCTGTATAGCCCCTAGTAACTCAAGCTTCCTTTGCAACAACAGTACACATGGAGTACTAAAGATAAGGCCCTGGGCCTAACATGTTTTTATAGTTCAAAGAGAGACGACATGAGCCAATGTCTTCCTGGAGCCACAGGCTGAGAAAACTCATACAACAGAATAAACTCTACAACATTAATGTTACTTTCCTGTGAGATTGAATAGCATTGAAAGTAAAAGCCTAAGTCCATTTCTCATAGGTGAAAAATTTAAATTCTAGAAATACATATTTTGTCCAAAAGATCTTATGTGCAATTATCATAACTTAGCAGTTGGAAAAATTGATGAACATTTAATGACACAAAATATTACAATGTCTTACTTTCATTTTAAAATAAACAATTAGAAACAAAAGAACATGGTACTTTTATTTATCATGCTTCTTCTTAACCAAAAATTCCCAAGATCAACAAGAAAAACAAAATCAATTACCCAATAGAAAAATGCCAGAAAAAAATATGAACAGCTATTGCATTAACAAGGAAATTTTAATATCCAAGGAAGGGCAGTGGTAATAAATTTCTTTAG
The DNA here is from genome assembly GCA_964023405.1 of Apodemus agrarius. Taxonomy (NCBI): domain Eukaryota; kingdom Metazoa; phylum Chordata; class Mammalia; order Rodentia; family Muridae; genus Apodemus; species Apodemus agrarius. Next base: position 68,193,166 of record OZ030016.1, read on the forward strand.
TAATATAGGATGTGAGAAAGGCAAGGCACAGTGCTATAAGGGCACTACTATATTCACTAGATAAGAAATATATTGTTAACAAAATGTCTGACAATTCTAAAGTTTTGCAAGGATAGATAAAGAATGGAAACTTTCAAGTACAAATGATGGGAGTCTGAACTAAAAATGAAATACAACATAAATTATCTACAAAAGTTTAAGATGAAAATATATGATTACCAGACTTCTTTTGATTTATCTTATGATATATATACCAGCATGACCCATCAATACGTTTGTGAAAATTAAAGTGTGTGTGTGTGTGTGTGTACATGTGTGTGTATGTGTGTATGTGTACGTGTGTGTGTTCATAAAATTGAGCAAAAATCTGTAGAGTACAATAAAAGGGAGCTAGCTATTCCACAACAGCCAATGTTAGTAAACAAGTCTCTATATATCAGCATCAGTCAATGAACAAACAAAATGTAAAGTGAGAGAAAGAAAGCTACATTATGATTTCAGGATGGTATCTTCAAAGCATATTGTTTGAAGCACTTAGAGGCTAAGAACTCACATTGAATTTTGAGGTTACATTTTCCTGGGGGAAGTAAGCTGAAGATGGACAAGGCAGGAAATGGAAATTACATGACTGGTGTTTTATTTCTTAAGTGTTGGTAGGACTTACGAATCTTTCTGATATCATACTTTATAATAATATCCTCTGTATGAACAGCATATGATCAATGTTTTTAAAAAGTGTACCAATAACATTTATTTATTCATCCAGATGGCCACCTCTAGTTTGCAAGCTGCTTATGTCTCCCTTTTTTATGGCATACCAATCCTATTCCCTTCTTACCTGCTTTAGACAGGGAGTTTTGGTGTGCCCCTATGCCAGCAATGTCTTACTCAAAAATTGGATCACTAGTACACTTGAATGCTTGCCCCAGTTTAAAAAAAATCCCAAAGGCAAATGATCCTGTAAATCTGTCTGCAGAATTATGAGAAGCTGATCACATGTGTGTCTATGCTGTTATGTTTTCACAGATGAATCTCAGGACCAGGGCATTTTACTATGCCCACTAGAAAGTGTAAGAGATTTGTTGACAGTTATATAGCTTATAAGAACATCTCTAAACCTGTACCCAGGTGTGCTTGCTGCTTTGGAGGCAGAAGAAGATGAATGCCAATTATTTGAAGATGCATTTAGGCAAGTTATAAAATCTCCAGTTTGTGGTTTTAAAATGATGACAAAATGAACATTCTTTATGCAGCTAAATGAGATAGTTCGACAAGTAGAGCCATATAGAATATAAAGGGCTTTGTCAGTAAAGGATGATGACTATAAACAAGTATCAGTTATTGTTGCATCATGTATTTGCTGAAAAATTATTAGTATTGCTGGTGTTAGTATTGTAGTTACAGGTTATCTATGAAATGAGTGATAACTAGGTTAAGGAATGTGAGCAGGAAAAAAATTAAGAAACATTTTTAAATGCAGTTTTGTTACATCCTCGAGAGCAGATAGATGTTTAAATCAGACAGGGATTGGGAGAAGAACTCAGAGTCTCAAAACTTAGCACTATCTACTATGCTAAAGGGATCTACTCCAGAATGAGAGTCAGACAGTCTATAGAGGACTAGAGAGATGTGGATCTTTGGTATGCTCTCAAGTCTTTGGGTATCTTAGGTGGGTAATGTTCCACCCATTTTTGTGTCTGGTTGTACAACAAAAGTACAATTCCTTATTCTGCAGACACAAGCTCCACTGAGATTTTTGGTGAAAACTCTTATTATTTAAGTCCATATAGGCATTGGTCAATAGCCAAGTGTGCACTTCCAGAAGGTTTTGTAAAGAAAATGTGACATCAGCCTCTTACAATCTGTCATTTTTCTGGAAGGAATTGTTCCAAGGTGTGGCTGTGCTCTGAGAACCTCCCTTACCTTTTTGAGTGCAACTATTTAATCACATCTTTCTCCATGGAGAGTTGGGGTTGCATTATACCTGGCCAATGGATTCCTGAAACCTTTGAGAGGTAACTGACTCTAGATAAGATGTATGTGCATGGTTTTTGTTGCATAGTCACAACATGATAAGGTATCAAATACTCACCTTTGATGTAAAACAAGTGTGCTTTGGCTTCTTTTCATACATATGGATTGCCATCACAACTATGTTTCAAGAAGAATAGTTATTTAATAAGTAAGCATTCTGTGAACAAAGGCATTGCAATGCTGAGAGGAACTCATAATTTAGATTGTTAGTGAGAGAGTGAAGGGTAGATAATATATACAATGTAGATCCTCAGCATATCAAGATCATTCATATCTCACATAGTAGAGAAACAAGGTGAGATATTTCATTAGGCAATTAAAGATTTCCTTTTATTTTTAGAATTTTCTGTACAATGTTAACTTCAGTTAACCTTTAGCAGTAACCTACCAGCCAAGGAACGGTTTATTCATTTGTCTTTTGCATTTGTCTATTAGTGATATTTGATTATCTGTCTCTGATATAATTAATGAGAACTGACACATGAAGTATACCAGTTTTTATTTTACTATTTGTATTAATGAAATAGAAATTGTGAATTGTAGCAGGTGCTTTTGGGAACTGTTTATAATTAAATTTATTTTCTATCAAATTAATAAAAACACAAATTTTTGAGAAACTTTAAAAAATAAATAAAAATATTAACAATTTTTGCATTTTTAATAAAATGAGTATGTGTTTTTTGCCTCATAGCAACTATCTCCCTGTGGGTAAGAAACAAATAGAGAAAATAAATTGTAGTATATCATAATTCTAAATTGTAGTATATCATAATAAATTCCTATTTTGAAACAATTGAAGACTAATTGCCTCTCTGGCAATACTTTTCTTCCTCCTATCATTTTGTTTTTCATATGACAACATATTTTGAGATTGTTTTCCAGATACAAAATTTAAATATACTAATATGTGGTTACTATTATTTATTTTATAATTATATGCATTCATAAGCTCTTTTAATGACTATAACTTATTTAATATAATAAAAAGACAAACTGAGCTTCAAATCTAGATCTAATTGTATTAACAGAGAAAAATAGGAAACTCCAGAGTTTTAGATGGAAACATATTTGTGTGTATATGTGTATGTGTGTACATATACCACATACATGTACATGTATGTATATGATGTATGTGTACATGTATGTATATATGTGTACAGCACAGATAAGCACCTGGATATATATTCCTAGATATATAACACAGTAAGAGGAAATGCATCTGGGTTCAGTAATCCCCACTAACTCACAAGCTCCAAAATAGATAAGATCGATCTCAGTTAACTGAACCTCAGGTAAGGTAAGAGAAGCATGCAAGCTGACAGACAACATTGCTTCCTTTTGTATTTCTCTACATGGTTTGAGGTTCTTTGAGCTGTGAGTGATAGAACGGGAACATTTCTTCAACTTAATTAAGCCCCAAATCATATGTGCACTTTGGGTAACTTAGAACTGAGAGCTATCAATGTCTCAGATTTGTGCAAAGCCAGATGCATGAATCACAGCAGTGGAAATTAATTCTTCTGCTTAGTGACTCTTCCTAATGCTCTGACAACTTGCTGGACAAAAGCAATTTAAGGAGCAAGGGTTTATTTTAGCTTGTAATTCAAGACATAGTCTGTTATGGTGGGCATGTCAAGGCAGCAGGAGCTGGAAGCAGCTACTCACACTGTGTCCACAACAGGAAATAGAATGCAGAATGCATGCTGCTGTTCAGTCCTTTTCTCTGCATATACAGTCTAGGATTCTAACCAGGGTATGACATCACTCACAGTGGGCTGATCTCAACAGCCTAATTAACATAGTCAAGATAATTCCCCTCAGGCACAGCTACAGGCCCCTCTCCCAGATTCTGTCAAGTTGATAAATAACAATAACCACATATTCTCTAACTCTTTCCTTAAACTTACAACATTTTGCATGATTTGTTTTACATATATGGTCCGCTATAGTTTTATACATGCTGAGACTGGAAGCATCTGTTATTATAATAGGTGGTCACACTGGAAAATAAAACAATAGTTTAACAGCTTCATCAACAAAGATGGAACCATGATTTCAAATTGCATGGTCCATTTTGAACTGTCTCCTAGTATTCCAAAATTTCCCACATACAGTGCTGTTACTTCATTGACAGCATATCAATAGGGCACTTAATTTGTATCAAGCACTCTTATAAAGTTGCATGAGAGATACGTGGTTTTGATAGTCAAGTCATTTGTGGGATACAGTAAAAATCCATATAGCATATACTGCAGTGTGGGAAAAACCAGGAGGAAATGGACATGAGCTGTGCTACAGATCAATGAGTGGGCAAACAGACATTTAAGTCTCAGTAGGTCAAGAACACCTGACAGACATGCTGTAGTTAAACAGGATGACTGAACTCTATCACAGGATGGGCTTTTGTTTTCTTGTGATGGGGTGTCTGCTCCCAATGCTACAACTAATGGCTCCTGAGCCCTTATGGGCTCTATGCACATCAATAAGGCACGGTTATGCCTAGAACGCATATTTTTCACTCACCTGGGGAAATCAGTATCTGTAACTTGATTTTTCCCCCCAAAATGCTTCTCTAATGCATGAGAATTTGTTTTACATCTGATTCATTATTTATTTTCTATTAATGAGTCGTTTGATTATTTCCCTTGGTGAGCAGAATTTTTCAGCTCTTGAAGATGTGAATAATGCAAAGATAACTAATTATGAAATTTTTTTATCCAGCATACACATCCAGATGAGGCAAGGTTTCTACAAAGGGAAAATAGAAACTAAACAGCTTAAATTGCCATTGTCGAGAAACTGTGATGGGAAAAATATGCTCTTGTTTAGTTTGAAAAATATTCACAAATCTGGAGACAATTTTTAAAGGAACAAATCATGTATTCTATGCTAAACCTACAAATCAAAAGGCGAGTGTTCAGGCCTTGCAAGGGTCTCAACATTGCTCAGTGGGTGAGCTCAGAAGGACGCTGTCTGTTTCTCTGCATTGTTCTTCATATTCAAAGCAGAATTACTTCAGTGCTAATAGCTGTGAAATTTATGAATCCATGAACTAAATTTCAATATGGGTCCAGAAAATGTTATTTTGTTACAGCAAGTAACTTTTTAATTTTTAAAAATCTATATTCCCAAGATAGACCATCAAATCAACCAACAAAGATACTTTAAGCCCAAAGCCATGCAAAAAAAATGATTTTTATTACATTACAACAGAAATTAAAGTTAAGAAGTTAGCAAAAAGAGAACTAATGATACTACTTGTAGTAATACTGCATTTTGTATGTTATCTGAATAGTTTTACTTGTTTTCTTACTTAGATAAAGCATTTCAGTATTGAAGGGGACCAATGGATTGTCATAGCTGTGTAATATGGTGGCAAATAGTATCTACTCTGGTAAGATCTACTGTCCACGAATGAGATATCGTGACATAAATTATAGCATATAATTTTATGGATGTATACCATGTAAAAACATTTTTGGAGGTACAGTTTCCTCTGCAGATGAGGTGTAGGTAAACTGAGAGAAGACCCATTAGAGTAGGTTAGGATTAGCCTGTGCCAGATTCTTTTGCTAGGTCAAGAGAAAATCTGAGAGACCTGAACATCTAACTACTGAACCTTGGCATGAATACCATTAGACAATAGAAAAAAATGAGGCTTGCATCATCTTTTCTCAACTTCATGCAGTTATCACGAAGAAAGAATCATGGCCTCACACCGAGCAAACAAAACAGAATGGCTATTTATACAAAGACATAAAAATGGATCTATAGTTGCTGAGATTGAGAATTGATAAGATAGAAAACTTTAAACACCAATCTTGTCATAATCCCTTTGGAAGCTTCTCTGTATGTTAATATTCAGGTTGTATCATGAGAAACATAATCAAAAATCTTCAGAGATGAGAGCTGTGTTCTCTTATACAAACTGGGATTAAGTTGCAATCACCCTTTGTTGTGTCTGATACTAGTTTTAAGGGTAACTTTTCAGAACAATCCATATGAATGCTAATTTCTATGGCCATCTAGCTATGAATGTTGTCAAGGAAACACTATAGACAAATATATTTGGAGACATACTTCAGGGGTGGAGTGTTTATCTAGAATGTATAAGTCTAATGCCTTGGCTTTAATGCCAAATACCAAAGCTATAGCAACAGAAAAATAAAATTGCATGAAGCATGAATTTGCTTTGCTAAGCGAGGTGAAGTAAGATTGTTATGCTAACACTCTGGAGGAGGGTGCAAGAAGATCAGCTCAAGGTCATTCTCTACTACACAAGGAGTTAGTAAAAATCTCTAGGCCTCGTGGAATAACTGAGAATCTGTTACCAAAAAATTACTGTAGTCAGGCTCTGAGGGTTAATTTAGTTCCTAATGCTGTTTAATTTGTAATCTGGAAAACCAGACATTTTGAAATTGCTAAATTGAGTAATCTGAATGACCACAGAAAAGACCCCAAATTTTTAATGTTCTATTTCATATCTGTTGAATTAAAATTATCATAAAGTTATTCTGAGAATTAGTAAAATAATCCCTGCAAATGGCAGGGAAAATGTGAAATCTATATCTTGTAATTTAGAAACATTATTGACAATATTCTCCGAAATTGTATGATCCTTTTCAAAAATATCTTCTTGGCTTCCTCACTAATAAATACTAATAAATCATATCTTTAGCACCTGGTCAAGGACTCATAACACTTTCCTTTGTAAAACTCTATCTATGACTACTGACAAAGTCATTGGACAGATTACATAGTTCAGAGGTCACAAAAATTCATAAAATAGCTCACAGGAGCCTGGTCTCTGTTCCACTGAACACATATACAGCCAGTCAAGTCCACCTCTTGAAACAGAATGAATCTATGAACCCATTGCAGTTTTTGTTTGGAAACTGTCTTGAGCAACATAATGATCTGTGTTCCTTTTTTATTAGATATTCTTTATTTACATTACAAATGTTATCCCCTTTCCTTGTTACCCCTCGGAAGACCCCCCTCTCACATACCCCATAAGAACTGCTCTAGACTGGAGCTGTGGTAACTGAGGGGGTTAGTATTTCCAAAGGGATGATATAGATTGAGGGATTTACAGGGCTTTCACTGGGCCTATAATTCGATCTGACAGGTGATGCCTCTTAGAAGGTCTTACACCTTCTAAGGCACCTTCATAGGCAAATAGGCTCTACTTTGGCCTTTTTCTAGTCACTCACTAGGCTGGGGAAACCTACTGTAGAAATACTGCAAACGGTTGGGACAATTATTTAGGATTCAGGTTTGGGTCTCTCTGGTGAATCTTTTCCATGTTAAAATTAATAAATTCAGGCAGAGGTGAGTTGCATGTATTCTCTGAAATCTCCATTAGCTAGCAATGGGCCTGTCCTTTGGTCCTTTGGGGGACACCAAGAGTTTCCTATTTCCCCATAAAGACTTCAGTTCCCCAAGAATATGCAGCTTGGAAACACACTCCACCAATCCCCTCACAATGTGGGTTGTCCCAGAGCCTTCAAAGAGGTCTATAGGAGACTCAAGAACTACCAGCTTGGAAACTACCAGACTTTCTTAAATCCACTCTTACAAAGATGATAGAGGTCTTTAAAGAAGAAATGAATGAATCACTTAAAGAAATACAGGAATATATAGTCAACCATATAGAGGCATTAAAATTACCTTGCCAGTAAGGTCTGCCTGACCTTCATTGTCTGGCCCATGACTTCCCCTGCCTTCCTTAGAAGACATGCTATCATCAGGATCATCAAGCCAGCACCAAAAACAATAAGATACCTAAGGGATAGTGTAAGAACAAATTTAACAAGATCCAGGAAAATATGATACAATCAGATTCCAGCTCTCCTTCAATAAAAAGCCATGCATATCCCACAAAAACCTGACGCACAAGAAGACTTTCTTAAATCCACTCTTACAAAGATGATAGAGGTCTTTAAAGAAGAAATGAATGAATCACTTAAAGAAATACAGGAATATATAGTCAACCATATAGAGGCATTAAAATTGGAAGCAATGATAGATAGATAGATAGATAGATAGATAGATAGATAGATAGAGGGAAATATAATCAAACAAGTGAAAGATCTTAATAAAACTGTACAAGACTTGAAAATGTAAATAGAAGCAATAAAGAAACACAAATTGGGGAAATTCTGGAGATGGAAGACCTAGGAAAGAATAGGAACTACAGACTTAAGTATTACCAGTAGAATTCAATACATGGAAAAAATAATCTCAGGCATAGAAAATACAACAGAAAAATGATACATCTGTGAACAAAAATGCAAAATATAAAAAGTTTATGACATAAAATGTCCAGGGAATTTGAGACACTATGAAATGACCAAACCTAAAAATAATAGGAATACAAGGAGAAGATTCCTAACTCAGAGGCCCAGAAAATATCTTCAACAAAATCACAGAAGAAAATTTCTAAGCTAAAGAAAGACAATTAGCAAGTCAAATGATTCCCAAGAAGAAACGAGAGGACCCTGGGCCTGGAAAGATTGGATCCAGTTTTGTAGAGAAACTGTGGGGGGAGGGGGAATGATTGGGGAATAGTTGGGGGGGAGAGGAACTATGGGACATAGGGAGGGGGGAACTGGGAAAGGGGAAAGCCTTTGGAATGTAAACATAGAATATAGAAAATTTAAAAACAGAGAGAAAAAAAAGAGAGATACCTAAAAACATCCAAGAAGCATATAGAACACAAAACAGATTGAACTAGAAAAAATTCTCCCAACACATAATAATCAAACCACTAAATGTATAGAACAAAGAATATGAAAAGATGCAAGGAAAAAATGCCAAGTAACATATTAAGACAGGCCTATCAGAATTACACTTGATTTCTCAACAAAGATTCTAAAACCCAGAAGATCCCAGACAGATATTTTGCAGACCCTAAGAGACCACATATGTCAGCACAGGTTACTATCCTGAACAACATTTTCAATCACAATGGATGGTTAAACCAAGCTATTCCATGACAATACCAAATTTAAACAACATTTTTATGCTACTAATTCCTACAAAGTATACTACAAGTAAAACTCCAACCAAATGAAGCTAACCGCACTCAAGAAAATACAAGAAATAATTTCATAATTAAAACCAATAGAAGAAACACACACACACACATACACACACACACACACACACACACACACACAAACACTACCACCAACATCAATCTAATGGGAATTAACAATCATTGGTCACTAACATCCCTCGACATTAATGGACTCAATTCAGCAATAAAAAGCACAGGTTAACAGAATGGGTGCATAAACAGAATTCATTATTCTGATTATACAAGAAACATATCTCAGCAACAAAGATACATTCTGTCAGAGTAAATGACTGGAAAGGGTTTTCTAAGCAAACAGACTCAAGAAATAAGCTGGAGTAGCCATTTTGATATTTAATAAAAGAGTCAACCAAAATTATTCAAAAGATATGGGAAAGGACACTTCATGAACTTCAGTAGAAAATTCACCAAGAAGAGTTCTCAATTCTGAATATCTATGCCTCAAATCCAAAGGCATTTGGTAAACATTTAGTAAAAGAAACATAACTAAAGCTTAAATCACACATTAAGCCCCACACATTAATAATTGGAAACTTCAATACCCTACTCCTAACAAATTTACAGGTCATTGAGACAGAAACTAAACAGAGAAATAATGAAACCAACAGAGGTTATTATTTAAATGGCTCTAACAGATATCGATAGAATATTTCACCCAAACACAACAGAATATACCTTCTTTTCAGTACCTCATGGAACCTTCTCCATAATTGACCATATAACAGGTCACAAATCAAGCCTCAAAAGATACAGAAGATTGAAATAATCCTTGGCATCCTTAGTTCACCATGGATAAAAGCTGGACTTCAGCAAAAACAAAAACAATAGAAAGCATACGTACTCATAGAAATTGAACAACACTCTACTCATTGATCATTAGGTCAGGGAGGAAATTAAAGACTGTAGAGTCTAATGAAAATAAGGATACAACATAGCTTAAACTATAGGCCACATAGAGGAAAGTTCATACAATTAAGTGCCTTCATAAAGAAATTAGAGAATTCTCATATTAATGGATTAAAAATACACCTGAAAGCTCTAGAAAGCAATGATGAAGGAGGAAGAGGAGAAGAAAGAGGAAGAGGAGGAGAAGGAAGATGAGGAGGAGGAGGGGAAGGAGGAGGAGGAGGGGAAGGAGGAGGAGGAGGGGAAGGAGGAGGAGGAGGAGGAAGAGGAGGAGGAAGAAGAAGAAGGAGGAGGAGGAGGAGGAGGAGGAGGAGGAGGAGGAGGAGGAGGAGGAGGAGGAGACACCCAAGAGGAATAGACATCAGGAAATAAACTCAGGGCTGAAAGCAATCAACCAGAAACAAAAAAATATTTCAAAAGCCTATAATCCACAAAATAGGAAAATCTAAATGAAATGCATGATTTTCTAGACAGAAACAAACAGCCAAAGTTAAATCAACATCAGGTAAACTAATAGTCCTACAACCCCTAAGGAAATAGAAGCAGTCATTAAATTCTATAAATCAATTTAGTGCCTCAATATCCAGCTATATCATTCCTGAGTATATACACAAAAGATGCTCTAACATACCACAGGAAAACATGCTCAACTATGTTCATAGCAGCTTTATTCTTAATAGACAGAAACTGGAAACACTCTAGATGCCCCTCAACTGAAGAATGGATTAAAATATGTGCTTCATTTATACCGTGGATTACTTTTCATATATTAAAAGCGAGGACATTATGAATTTTGTAGGCAAATTGATTGAACTTGAAAAGATCATCCAGAGGAGGTAACCCAGACCCAAAAGGCCATGTGCGAGTATGTACTCACTTATACATGGATATTAGTCATAAAGTACAGGGTAACCATGCTATAATCAACAGACATAAAAAAGGCAAATGACAAAGAGGGCTGAAGGGAGGATGGTTTAATTTTCCCCAGAAGGAGAAACAAAAGAAATATTGGGCGTGGGAGGGAAGGAACTAGATTGGAGAGGATGTTCAGAGGGTAGCAGGATGGGGATAGGCAGTGTCAGATGTAAGGAGAGAGAATGGAAATCAGCAATGGGCCCAGGGGACCAGGGGCAAATGCTAGGACTTGCCAGAGACCTGGCATGGAGGGAGGCCCCTTGGGGCCTATGGAGGCAACTCTAACTGAGACTGCTAGCAGTGGGGGAATATGGATCAAAATGGCCAATTACTATAGCCAGGATTGACTCCCAGTGGAGGCATAAGGACAGTAGCCCACACATAGAACTTTCAACCCAGAATGTGTCTTGCCTACGAGATATGAGATATGCAGGGACAAAGACAGGAAAGAGAAGGGGAATAGCCAACCAATGACTGCCCCTAATTGAGACCCCACCAATGGGCAAGTCCCAGTCCCTGACACTATTAATGAAATTCTTGCTTTGCAGACAAGAATCTAACATAATTGTCCTCTGAGAGACTCCACACAGCAGTCAATGGAGATGCAGAAACCCACAGCCAAACATTAGACGGAGCTGTGGAGACTTATGGAAAAGCTGAGGGAAAGATCTATGGATTTGAAGAGGACAGAGCCTCCACAGGAAGACGAACAGAGTAAACTAACCTGAACTATTTTTTTATTAGATATATTCTTTATTTACATTTCAAATGATTTCCCCTTTCCTTGTTCCCACTCCCTGAAAGTCCCATAAGCCATCTTCCTTTCCCCTGTTCCCCAAACAACCCCCTCTTGTTTTCCTGTCCTGCTATTCCCCTACATTGCTGCATCAAGCCTTTCCAGAACCAAGGCCCTCTCCTCCTTTTGATATCCAACAAGGCCATCCACTGCTCTTCTGTGTCTGGAACCATGGGTAACACCATGTGTACTATCTGCTTCATGATTTTGTCCCTGGGAACTCTGGGAGTACTGGGTGGCTCATATCATGATATCATATCACATCACATCACATCACATCACATCACATCACATCACATCACATCACATCACATCACATCATATCATATCATATCATATCCTCCATTGGCACTGTAAACCCCTTCAGATCCTTCGGTCCTTTCTCTAACTCCCCCATTGGAGACCTTGTGCTCAGTTCAATGGCTGGCTGAGAGTGTCCCCCTCTGTATTTGTCATGTACTAGCAGAAGCTCCCAAGTGGCAGCTCTATCTGGCTCCAGTCAGCAAGTACTTGTGGACATCGATAATAGTGTCTGGGTTTTGTAACTGTATATGGGATGGATCACTAGGTGGGGTAGTCTCTGGATGGTCTTTCCCTCAGATATTCTGCTCTACACTTTGTCTCTGTATCTCCTCCTATGGGTATTTTGATCCCCCTTCTAAGAAGGACCAGAGTATCCATACTTTGTTCTTCCTTCTTCTTGGGCATCATCTGATATGTGAATTGTGACTCAGGAATTCCAAGCTTCTGGGCTAATGTCCACTTATCAGTGAGTGCATACCATGTGTGTTCTTTTGTGATTGGGTTACCTCACTTAGGATGATATCTTCCAGTTCCACCCATTTGCCTAAGAATTTCATGAGTTCATTGTTTTTAATAACTGAGTAGTATTCCATTGTGTAAATATGGACATTGAGACTGAACCACCAACCAAAGAGCATGCTCTGCCTGGACCTAGGGCCTATGCACATATGTGTAACACATATGTAGCTTGGTCTTCATGTAGGGTCCCCCAAAACTGAAACAGAGACTGTCCCTGAATCTCTTGCCTGTCTGACTGCAGATCCCATTCCACTAATTGGGCCAATTTGTCTGGCTTCAGTGGGAGAGGATGCACCTAGAACTGTAGTGACTTGTTGTACATGGGAGGGGGAAGGGAGGTATAGTGTGTGAAGGACTGCAGAGGGACAAATAGGGGAAGGATCTGTGTGAAGAGTACTAGAGGAAGAGGGGGGCTGATATTGCGATGTTAAAGAAAGAAAGAAAAGAAAGAAAGAAAGAAAGAAAGAAAGAAAGAGAAAGGAAGGAAGGAAGGAAGGAAGGAAAGAAAGAAAGAAAGAAAGAAAGAAAGAAAGAAAGAAAGAAAGAAAGAAAGAGAGAAGAAGAAAAGTAAAAAAACAAATAATAGATTCATCATTTTCCTCCCCTGCTTTCTAGGTTTTTGTCTTCTGGCCAGTTATGTAACTTATGGGATGCCCAGTGTCCTCACCTTTTTAATGGGAATTGTTTTATTCCTAATATATTTGCCACAATGAAAAGCAATCTTACATGGATTCTAACTCAAAAGGTATAAAATACGAAATTATTGTCTGCTCAGCTGAACACTTCATTCCAAATCCAAATATCTCTTAAAGGAGTTACAGATATTTATCTCCTTTTATTTATTATAATTTCCCTCTTGAATGTGTTGTTAGAGTTATAACATACAATTCATACAAAAACATACAATGGCTACAAAATTTCACAAATATCTATGAACTAGTTATAAATTTCCACTTGTTCGTGAAACATTAGAACATGGCAGCCATCACTACACCTATTTTCCACCTTCCAATTGGTTCTTTCTCTTCAGAGTTATAGTCAGTACCTTTTCCTTTTTCTCATAGTTTTTACATGCACATGAACCTCTACAAAATAAATATGTAGTTTTGTAATTTCCTAACAGTGAAATAAAATAACATTTCCTTTCCTCTTATTATGTTTCCTAAAATAGCATTTTGCAAGATTTATGTTTTTAAATTATTTTTGTTTTGTTCTTATCATTCTATTAAGTAAATTCACCACATGTCTATGTGTGTCTATATGTATATGTATATGTATATCTATATGTATATGTATATATGTGTATATGTATATGTGTATATATATATATATATATATGTGTGTGTGTGTGTGTGTGTGTGTGTGTGTGTGTGTATATATGTATATGTGTTTGTATAAAACCTTCAACTCCCAATCAACTCTCCTGACCCGTTCCTTTATAAAAATATCTATGGCTATAGACAACACCATTGGAGATATTACATAGCTTAGGGGTTACAGACAGGTTCATGAAATAGCTCACAATGAATGTCAGTAGCCCCACCTTAGCTCCTCTGAACACATGCCTAGTCATATACATGGCTGCTTCTTTTTCACACAAAAGAATGGATCTATTCACCACTTGAGTTCTCTCTCTCTTTCTCTCTCTCTCTCTCTCTCTCTCTCTCTCTCTCTCTCTCTCTCATGTGTGTGTGTGTGTGTGTGTGTGTGTGTGTGTGTGTGTGTTTGTAACTGGAAACAGAACAACAGACAATTGTAGGAGAATATCCAGTTCTTATCTGATCATAATCCATGTAGAAATTCCTGAATATGTTTTTGATTATCAGTGATTTGGTCTGAGTTTTTCTAAACTGTAGGTTAAGATAACAACTAGGTTGTAGGTGGGTTACTTGAGAATGATCCAAAGAAAGTGATAGGAAACATGGAAACATGCTGGTAATGAAGGAAAGAAAACCTAATAGCATTGCTTCTTCTGTAGGTAGAATGAAATGTCTTTTATGACTTTAAATTGGCATGATATTTTTATGATTTCAAAATCTACTTGAACTAAATTGATTCTTTTTCTAATGCTTAAAAATATTTGAATTTTTAACTTAAGAATGCTTACCTATGATATAATCAACATTTTTGACACTGTTATAAAAATGTGGGTTTATTATGTACATATTACTATACTGTTGCTTGCACTTTTTATGTTTAGCTGTGTGTGAATTGGAAAGATATATTTTTGGAATGTGCATAAATATAATTTACTGGTACATAAGTCAATTTTACCTGTTTGTTTTTGTGTATTATCTTATGTTTCTCAGAGTTAACTGAATTGCACATGGTTTTATAGTTGCTTAACTTTGATGTTCAATTCTGTAAGGCTTGACTGGAGATATTTAATCCATGAACAATTCAGGAGAATATTTTTCTAGGTCTGAACTTTTCAGGATTAAAGGTTGTTGCTTGCTAATTAAAATGTCTTTGGTGGATAAAAACTGATTATAGCATTTGGATGGATAATATATAGTTATATTTCTGAGATATGTATCTACTCTCATTCATTTTCAGATTTACCCACTCATTTCTTCTCTTGCACTTTCAGCAGATTTGACATAGAATGACTGACTGATGTACTACATAGTTACCCACTTTTGGTTCCTGGACCATCAGTTGGAACACAGTCAACAGGATTTGACTTGTTTTGCCTATTTCTAGTTTTGTGGAGCCTCTAGCATAGACTTTGTGTCTATTTGGTTCGGTTTGCTCCTGCTGTGTTCCCAGGTACTGATGGGAAAGCAGCAGATGGTGGGCCACTGCCTTACTATCTCACTTAGGGGAAATGCTGAGACCTCAGGTGATTGAGACATACAGTACAGTATCCTTCACAGTCTTGGTCTTTGGTTCTATGCTTGACTCTACAGTAATACGTAGAAAGGAAAATCATTTTCCTGGTTGTTATAAAAGTACAGACACAACCTAAATACAGAGCTCAGCATACTCTATCCTTTTTTAAAGTTGATCCTGAGTATTCATTAGTAACTTGTCAACTTTCAGCTGAGTGCAAAAAGATTATGAAATATTTTCTTCAGCTTTATTAGTTGTGTGGGTGGCAGATTTGTTTAAATAGCAAGGAATGCCTACGTTTTAACTTCCTTCATCACTGTATTTTATTTTAGTAGTGCTTATGTTCAGGAACATGTGTGGCACTGTCATAATGCATTAAGGAATAAAGTGTGACCCAAGAATCATTATATACACATAAGCAATTGCACATGATATGTATGTGCACAAACACATGCATTCATGTGTGTACATGTATTTCCACACAAACAATTTTATGTATGATTCCAAATTTTCATTACTGAGATATAAACATACCTGCTATGCATGCACACAATTATTCTTGGCATTAGAGAATGATGCAGGTATCACCCTGTTCTAATTGATAAATAAGTCATTATGACCATTCACACCCTTGTGTGAACATTTTTACCAAGTATATATTAATATATTATGCTCAGTGAATATATTGTATAGTATCTTACCTATTTTCTACATATGTACAATAGACCGACCATATTGCATTGTATGTTTTCTCCAGCAACAGGAAAAGTCAATAAATACACTAGTGTAGAGGGGAAAACCCCACAGAGCCCCACCCCTAAATGAAGCGCTACAGGCAACCATGGTCATGGATATAGAGAGAATTATTTCTTCTCCAGGAGTGAAGCCGCTGATAGTTTACACAATTCTAAGGAGCCAGGCTGCCATAAAGATATGTATGAGCAATATTAAATGAACCAAGTAGGATACAGATGCATGCATGGATTTGTATATAACATATGTATATACATACAAACACACACATATATATATGTATATATATATATGTTTGTTTGTATATAATTATGGAAGAAGAGGTTACTGAATTAGAAAAAGAAAGTGAAAAGGGGATAGAAATGGTCTGAGGGGTTAGTAGGTGTTGTGGAAATAAAATAAATATAGTATTCATGAATGAAATGATTAAATATAAACTAAAAAGAAATTAAAAATAAAATCTTCAATAATCTTACACCATTTAAAAATGACACCCATTTTTTTTCGGGAAGTTGATAGGGGTATCACATGCCTCTGTATAAAACCCTGGTTATTTGCATATGAAGTCCAAATCTGGTTTGCATTTATTAGACCACATTATTGAGAATTGCCAAGGCAATCATGATGAGTTGTAGCCTATAACTCTTCAGAAAAGATGCGAACATATACAAAGCCAACCAGTAGGCTCTGTCTTTTCTCTTTTTAACTTTTGTGAATATCTGAAACACAAATGTGATGCTTCATATTTTTTAAAAAATATTTTAGCCAATCACTCAGCAATCTGAGAAAGGAAAAATGCAGCAGTTTTACCTTTATTCCTATTATCATCTACACAAGGCTAAGTCAGAACTTTGGGATTGCCTGAGCTGCTAGTTCCAAATTGATTATCATTATGCCCCTGTGAACCTCCTCTTCTCCCTAATTAGGTAATTCCAACAGTGTCTCCATCATAAGATGAGGTAAAGAAGACTGATTACATGGCACATTTTAACTTAACCATTCTGGCCACAAACACTAAAACTTTACAACTACCCTATGAAAAGTTCTTGAGTGAAGTTTAAGTTTTTGGTTTTATTTCTTTTATTTTTTGGTATTATAATACATTTACAACATTTACCCCTAAATTTTCTTCCCCCTGAGCCACTACCATATAGCACCTCCTTGGTTTCACTCAAACTTGTGACTTTTTTTCATTAATTATTGTTTTCCACACACACACATGCATGCATACACATGTGCACACACATACAACACACTCTCTCACACACACATTCACCACTTCTAAATACATAAATATAATCTGCTTAAGCAATATAATGCTATTTGTATATACATATGCTTTCAGAGCTTCCCAGAGGCCCCTGAGCTGGAAGTTTGCTATTTGAAAGAAGCATTCTGTCAGCCATGTTTTAACAGTGTGATCCTTGACTCCTCAACAGCACTCTGTGATTTATCATGTCATTACAGGCATCATCTTGGAGGACTTGTGAGGAGCACTGAATGTGGAGGATAACCAAATCCAACCATGCTCTGACTTGAATGCATCTACCTTCTAGGTGAGTTACCTTGACAAAAGCTATATACTTTATCAGCATTCTACTTTCCATAGTGAATGTATGTTATTGCCGGTCTAATTAACTTTATCTGCAAAAATAAAATTATTACAAACTGTCAGCAGATTGAAGACAAAGAGAAGGCAGGAAGTAGTTTCTTGCTTCTTTCAGGTAAGAATTTTGTTGTTGTTATTTTTGTTGTTGTTGTTATCATTGTTGTTCTGTTTGATTTGGTTTTATGCTATTGATGATTTTGTTGTTGTTTGGTTTTGTTTGTTTATTTGCTTTTTATGACATCCTTACACTTCATGCAGTGTGGAAGGGGATAATGGGGTCACCTCTAAACCTCTCTCACCCTTCTCTGAGAAAACACTATAAAACATTATGTCTAACACATCATTATCTCATACCCAGACAATAGCGAAGCCTCTCTCATTTCCACACTTGCTCCCAGTATGACTTTATCGAGAGAGATGTTGTGACAGAGTTTTGAAAATGCTTCTGAGATATTGCCACTATCCTGTTGAAATCTACAGAAAGACTGCTGGTCATACTCTTAGCTTGACATTGGAAGTCCTTCCTGAGTTCCCAGGCCTTTGTCTAGACTCCAGAATGAAGCCTGGCCAGCTAACTCCCTGCTTCTCACTCCAGTGTGCTCTTCTTCAGGTCACAGGACATGTTTGTAGACTCTGCTCTCTTCCAACTTTGCTCTCATATTTCTTGCCTTGGTGATTTCTCTTGAATATAGATGCTTCAGGTGATGAGAAGCTGTCACCAGATGTCCTTTTTACTGCCCCCAGCTGCAGGCACATTGTGGCATTGCCTTCTCTCATTCACTCAACTTAGGCTTTACCATCTGAACCTGTCAATTTCAGTGTAGGGTCTATACTCTGATAACTTAAGAGGCAGGCTCACTGGGGGATCCTGACTTCTCAAACATTTATTACAATCTTTTTATAAAAATTTGTAAAGCAAAGGTCTTCAGATAACCTACTTTTTAAAAAACTGTATTTCAGGATTACTAACTGATGTCCCATCAGCTCCAGTATGCTCAATAACTTCCCTTGAAATATTTGTTTTACTTAATGAGGAATATCTTTGTGCTACATAATCACACAAACCATCATTCACATACAATCCATCAGCATCTTTCAGAAGTTTCTGACACATACTTGAACTGTGTCTTTGTCCATGACTTACCTACAGATACTCTTAATGTGTGACTACCAAATGCATGGCAATACTTATGTCCATTTCAATCTTTCTTCTACTATTAATATTTAGTCTATATAGACACTCTCATCTCTCTATTCACCCTTCGTGCACCATGGCTGAGATCTAGTAGCTAGAAAATGAAAACATGTTAAGTGAAAGTTGAATGGTAAAGCAAGCCTCTTTAACATAAGCCAGAGTTAGACATATGGGGAGCAGCCAAAAAGAAACAGAGTCTTTGAATATTTCATTCAATGTCTTCCTCGATGGACCTTCATTTTATTAGGGTCTGCCCCACACTAAGTATGAAAGACAAGTAGAAATGCAAGTGCATTTGTAGTTATGCATTCAACATACTCTCATAGTTTCTTTAGCAGAGCCCCATGATGGAGTTAGATGTAACTCATAGGTGAAAGAGCACAAGTGAACAAACAAGAACAAAAATCCAGAATCTATTATTTAAGAACAAGCAACAACTACAGGAAGGTATGGAAAATGCAAGAATGTGAACCCTGGGTTTTCTGTGTAAGACATGTATATGTGGATCTTAGGTATTCTCTTTCTGAGGCTGGAAGAGAATCAGGAAACAATCTGTAGACACTAAGTTGAAACAGGAGCATGTTAAAACATAATTTTATTTTTGTTTGATAAGTTGCTAGTTCAAGTTAAACTAACTAGTTTGAAATTTGAGAAAATAGCATCAAAGCGTCATCTACGGCATAGTGTTATCTCTCTGCTGAACTTAGAGAAGATTTGACAATTCTCAAATAATAAAACTAGGAATACATAAAAAGAAGTCAGAAGTTTATTTAAGAGTGAAATAAGATTTTTTTCTGTTTTTGATAATTAGATATTTTCTTTATTTACATTTCAAATATTATCCCCTTTCTGGTTTCCCTTCTGAAACCCATCCCCTCCTTGTCCCCCACTCCTACCCCCACCCCCCACTCCCACCCCCAATTTCCCATCCCCCAACCTCCAACCCCAACCCCCCCAATCCCCCCAACCCCCTCCATCACCCCTGCTCACTAACCCAACCACTTCTGCTTCCCTGTCCTGGCATTTGCTTATACTGGGGCATCCAGCCTTCTCAGGGCCAAGGGCCTCTCCTCCCTCTGTTGTCCGACAAGGCCATCCTCTGCTACATATGCAACTGGAGCCATGTGTCTCTCCATGTGTACTCTTTGGATGGTAGTTTAGTCCCTGGGAGCCCTGGGGGTAATGGTTGGGTCATAATGTTGTTCCTCCTATGTTGCTGATAGCTCATTCAGCTCCTTGTGTCCTTTCTCTTGCTCCTCCCTTGGGAACCTTGTGCTTAGTCCAATGGTTAGCTGGGAGCACCCACTCTGTGTTTGTCAGGGACTGGCAGAGCCTCTCGGAAATAAGATTTAAAAAGAAAATAGCAGCCAATGTTCTAGGAAGCTTCAAATCTATCTTATTTCAGTAACTTATTTTTTTTCCTCAGGTACTGGGACATCAGAATTTAAGATGTCTTTTGTGAATATTGTCAAGCTTATAAGACAAAAATAATTGTTGTTTTGTATGACAGTGCCTTCCTCAGGCTTTCATATTTGAATATTTAGTCCCTAGTTTGAGATGCAGCCATGCTGAAGGAATTAACATCACTTAGGGTAGTGTTTCAGAGCTAAAATCCCACCGACAAATACTGGTTAGCTCTTTCTGCTTCATGGTGTGAGCTCCTGGTTTCTTGCTCTGCTACCGTGCCTGTCACCTGCGACTATGATGTCTATGTGAATGGACTAGAGTCTTCTGGAAACTTAAGTGAGAATAATCTGTCGTCTAAAAGTTGCCTGGGTCATGGTGCTTTATCACAGCAAAAGAAAATAAAGTAACATATATAAACACATTGCAGCATATTTCTGTTGTTTCAGAAGGCATTATGGTTGAGTGTTCTTCAGCCCTGAATAAATGATGTACCCCTATTTTATCTACCACTAGTGATTTTTCCTGTAATCCCTCAAAAATGTTTTCAATAAGGATGTCTAAATTAAAAATAATCTAGAAGTTGTTTATTATTATTATTATTATTATTATTATTATTAATCAAGTAGACCAAGTAACAGTAGTGTCATTGTATACTAATCTTGTTCTCTAATTGCTATTCTTTTTACTGTCTTAGTTGTAGTGGGGTAATAGGGAGGAAAATTGGTTCTGTAGTCACTGTAGTTGGGATAGCATTTGTGGTTTCTCACCATGCACATATGGATCCTTAGCACTGTTTGCATCCATTTATTCTGTGGATCTCTTCTCTCTGCTTTCATTCATTGTCTATGATCCCCTCCTAGGGAGTATTCTGTGAACATGCTGACCCTCAGTCTAGAAGCTCTCATTCTTATGAAGTTCACTCAGCCTTGACCTTATTTCTTACTACAATATGATGGTTAGTGTCAATTCCTAACTGACAGGATATAGAATCAGTTGGGAGTTTATCTTCATTGCCTTGAATAAGATGAGATGGATCTGCCCATGCCTGCGTGGGATCCTGGACTATAGAAGTGGAGGAAATGTACTGAGTAGCAGCATCCATTCATATATGTATGTCCCATAACTGTGGAAACAATAGGAACAACTACCTCAATCCCCTGCTGCCATAATTCCCCTACCAACGTGGATGGTATCTTGAAACTGTGACCTAAAATGGACCTCTTCTTATTTAAGTCAATTTTGTCAGAATATTCATCACAGACACAGGAAAAGACTAA
Organism: Apodemus agrarius; assembly: GCA_964023405.1. Taxonomy (NCBI): domain Eukaryota; kingdom Metazoa; phylum Chordata; class Mammalia; order Rodentia; family Muridae; genus Apodemus; species Apodemus agrarius. The sequence continues at coordinate 68,214,811 of OZ030016.1, forward strand.
GACAAGAACTCTCTTACACACATCTGTGCCTCATAAGTGTCCTACATAGTCCAGATGGAAGCGGAGATGCCAGCTGTGTCCACTGATGCAGCCACCATGGCTCATTAACCAGCACTTCCCAGCAGCTAGCGGGAGCCAGGGATGGCTCTAGACTCCTGTGGACCTGGACAAATATATCTGGTGAAGCACAGGTCAAGTTCTTTGAGGCATCTGGCTTCTCCAAACTCATGTTTTAATCTGTCAACTACTCAGGCCCTCATTATAAGACTTGGGGAACAAAAGACAAAGTTCTCAGAAGTCCAGACATATTTTTTTTCTCCAGGACTTTCTCTTTTTCTTATTTTGTGAGAAGGTTAGATTTTGATATTCCGTACATTCATGCTTTCTTATAGATGGAAAAGTCATTCTCATCCTAGCTTTCCCCTGAAAAACCTTATTTCACTTGATGTAATCTTAAACGCCTGTCTCATTAGCATTTAAAACCATAAATTTATGATGAAGTCAAAATTCTAGACACAATCTCATCATAGATCCTTTGACTTTCTAAACAATCTCAACTTAGATTTTTACGAGATTTCCTCTAACAACATTCTAAGGGGCCTTTAGGATTCATCAAGAATTGGTGTATTGCTCATGTAAACAAATGTTTCAGTCTGACCATTTGAGGTTAGGCTACCAGGGCTTGTCTCTGAATAAAATTGATTAGCTGTTTTGGGGGGTTTTTGTTTTGTTTTGTTTTGTTTTGTTTTGTTTTGATTTTTTTGGGGGGGTAGCCACTGATTTCTTGTACTGCATCTAGAAGTGGACCCTGTAAAATTTTTCACACATGGTGTTAGTGAGTATGCATGCCTCTGTCTGCCTCTGCCTCTGCCTCTGCCTATATCTATATAAATACATGGTAGGAAGAGTTCTAACATGGGACCACAGCAGGGAAGGACATTCATTGGAGTGCTAGAAATGAGAGCAATATAGAAGGTGGCATTTGAAAAGAACCCCAAAATAAAGTTTTAATAACTGCTTTAAACCAAACCACTCATATCATGGGCTAAGGCAGTGGACATGAACAATGTGACACTTTGTGCTCTTATGTCCTGATTCTTTTTTTAGACTTTCTGATAATAGCCAATGTCAATGAATTTTTTCTATGCAAGTTTTCTATTTAAAGCAAATAAATAGCATAACTTGAATGGAATAAAAAGTAAATTATATGACAGATGTTATGGATTGAATACTGGAGTCAACTGACATCTCTGAACATTTTTATTCCTCCAAGTAAAATAAAGAAATTAAAAGAAACTGATGTCATAGCAGTCACAATAAATAGTGTTTATGCTATGTTCTTTAGTGGTTACTGCTGAAGCACACCAGAAGTTACTGACATTAGCTTTAAATCAACTATTCTGATTGTCACAACATTAAATAGCATTTGTATTTCCCTAAGATATAATTATTAAAGAGAAGGATTTCAATTTTTAGACATATGAAGGAAACAGTGGGGGGAAATTTTTTTAAATACTTTTTTTTATATATTACTCCAATATCCTAGAAATTTGATCTAAAATTTAGTATTTGGGAGTGAAAAGGTCCTTCAGTGGGTGAAATACTCACTGCATAAGCATGGGGATCTAACACTGGACTCCCAGAACCCACACAGACAGCAATGCATTCCTATAACCTCTGGGGTGTGGAAGGCAAAGATAGGCTAATTCCAGGGGTACAATAACCAAACAATCTAGGCAAAATGTTCAGTTGTATGTCCACTGAGAATCTTTTTCTTAAAAAGAATAAAAAAGAGGCAGACACATGGCATCAATACCTGACATTCACACACACACACACACACACACACACACACACACACATTTTGTTATGTTAAGCCTGAACATTACAGTTGCATAGAAAGCTTTTCAAATTCCCTAAATCAGGGGTGATTCTCATATAAATACAGTTAAAGAGACTGTAATCATGGAACAGTGGGTAATAGAACTTGCTATGAAATCATCAGGATCTATATATGAATTTCTAACATCTATATAAAACCTCATAACATGGATTATAACTCTATTCCTGTAGTGGAGGCAGATGCAGGAATATAACTAAGTGATTCGTTAGCCAGGCTAAATGGCAAGTTTCAGGTTCAGCAAGATCCTGGCTTGGGCATGCATTTCAAGACTCTCCCATGCTTCTACTCATGCCATAGATCCCATGGTAGGGTCCATCAAGTGGCAGAAGTGTGTAAAGGGGGATGTAGCAAAGGCAAACAGCTGGGAAGAAGGGGCAAGACATTCTGATGATGGAGAAACCAGAAAAGACTGAAACAACAGAAGATAGAAAAGAAACAGGTATAAAAGTTTAGCTTGTCTACATGAACAACTGTTGGTTGTAGAAGTTTTCTCACATACCTGTCATTAAAGTTCAAGTTAGTAGAACCTGTTCTAAGTGGTTAAACAAAGATCTGATATAAAACAGATATCTATCAACTTAAGCTATGGACAGTGGTCCTTGGTTATGTAAAAAGAGGAAATCATGAGTGGTGACCCCACTGAGGTCAGCTCCTATGTGGGTCTTAATTAGACTTTTATGAAATGTCATGGAAAGGAGATTAATCAAAATTGAAAACAGAGAATTCTGTCATTGCTACTTACATAGTGCTACACAGAAATATTTAGAGAGCAGAAATAATGCAAATATGTCTAAAGATGTTAAATTTGAAAATATAGCATGGCTAGTAATCTCACAAAAGAGGAAAACATAAAAGTTATAAATGGATAACATTAAAAGCAGAAAAGCTTGCCAGATCCAGCTAAGAGGGTGCTCAGTGAGTACCCTATTTGCTGTGGCAATGCAGAAATCGAAGTTTTAATCCAAGCTCTCAGATAAATAGTTAGATATAGCTTTGCCCCTCTAAAACCTTCACACTGGTGTGTGAGGTGAGGCTGGGGTGGGGCAGGGATAGAGACAGGAGAATCAATGCTCAGAGACCATGCTGATCCATCACCTGGGTGATGGTAAGCTTCTGATTCAATGAGAGACACTTTCTCAAGGCCATAAAGCAGAAAACAACAAAGGAAGATCTCTGATATCCTGACCTGACCTCCTCGGACACACACCCACACACTCACACTCATATACCAACTATGTCCCACAAACAAAGGTAGAGAAGTGTGACAGTTTGAATATGTTTTGACACCAGGCATGGAGGCGTGGGGTTTAGAGTTTGCCCAACTGATTTTCTGTCTTGCATGGGTATAGCATTTTTGACTTTTTATGGGATTGCAGTTATGAGATTGATAAATCTCTGAGGACTGTGAACTTTGGACTTTTGACTTTGTTGAGACTGATGTAGATTATGGGGACTTTTGAAGTTAGGTAAAATGTATTTTTCATTATGGTATGGCTAGGCATGCTCCCCACCATAGCCTTATGTGTTTGAAGAAGCCTATGGGGCCAGGGAGTAGAATATGGTAGTTTGAATATGCATGGCTCAGGAAGTGGCAATATTAGGAGGTATGGCCTTGGTGGAGTAGGTGCAGCCTTGGTGAAGGAAGTGTGTCACTGTGGGCATGATCTATAAGAACCTCCTCCTAGCTGCCTGGAAGCTAGTCTTCGCCAGCGAGGTCTTCAGATTAGGATGTAGTAGTCTGAGATCCTGAGATTCCTGAACCATGCCTAGATACTGCCATGATCCCACTTTAATGATAATGGACTAAGCAGCTTCATCTGTAAGCCAGTGCAAGTTAAATGTTATCTTTATAGGAGTTGTCTTGGTCATAGTGTCTGTTCACAGTACTAAAGCCCTAACTAAGATAAGCTTAGCTAGATTTGATAGCACATGCCATAAGACTGAACTTTTGGGCAGGATGGTCATAAGTAGAAAGTTAATCTGCACAACTATGGGGATCCTGCCTCAAAATGGAAAGTAAACAACAAAAACAAACAATCAAACAAAAAATAAAATGGGCTGGGAATACAGTTAAGAAAGTTGTGGACCAATTGCCTAGCTAATTTGAGGTTTTAGAGTTAAGCTTCAAATTAGAGGGAAAAACATAAAAACAGGTTTTAATTTTTGCCTTAAATATGCTAAAAATTTCAAAATTATAAGACATTAGATTTAATCTAATTCTACATTATCTTCATTCATTCCAACCTTGCCTTAGGCTATATAGGCTTGAGAATAAACAATTTGATGTCTATTTGAGTTTCACAGTACTATGAGTTTTAAATGTTCACACAAATTATTTTTATAGAAACTCTCTTGGTCTTTGACCCACAAGGAAGCTGGAGCTCAGATTAGGTCCATTCAAACTGACTGATGATCAAAGTCCAGTCTCAAAAGTGAAACCTGAACTACCTAATTATGCAGTCTTATTTGTTCAACTTTGGGAATCAAGACACGTTGAGGCTCATATTGGAAACTAGGGTCAGAGTCTCAACTTCTACATCAGAATTCTGTATCCGCAACCTTCCTACTCTCTAGCACACATGGCATTCTCTGACTATTCAGTATCTTCAAGAAGGAAATAGGGAGCATAAAGAATATATTCCAGGATGCAGGGTTAATTGCACAGACTAACTCACTTAGTCCAATGTTCCACTATGGGATTTTCAACACAGATCAAACCTGAATAAATTTTGCCATATGCATTAGCATCCTTGACTCATAGAGCCATTTGTAGGTGATCATATGTACTCCATTACAAATCTACCCACCTATCTTTCAATCTTTTGCTCATTGTGTTAGTTACTTCTATATTTCTATGATAAAAGTTATTTCTATATTTCTATGACTCAAAGAATATATTTTGGCTTATGCTTCAGGAAAGGCAAGTGTGCATCATGGCGGAGAAGCATGGGGTGGAGCAGAGGGCAAAGCAGAGAGCTGGTAAACATTCCCTCCATCAGGACCACTAAGTAGACAGTAAGCTGAAAACAGGGTGGGACTCAAGTCCAAAATCCAGCAAAGCTCTACTGACTCCCTCCAAAAGCACCATCAACTAGAGACTGAGTACCCCAATATCTGAGCCTATGAATGGAATTTCTCATTGAAATTATCATGCTCATGAACCAATATAATTATAATGCAGTCTAATAGTCTTGAAGATTTTAGTACATTAGTTTGTAGATGAATATGACACTATAGAAACATGAATTACTATTATAAAATAGCTCCTCTTGTTTATAAATTTCACTTTTAATGGTTCAATAAATGTAACTTTCCTGCTTCTTCCTCTGTCCTTTCCCAGGGACACCCTCCTTATGAAGAGAAAACCAGGTCCGTAGACATTGCAACCCCACCAAGTCATCCTTATTCTACCTAACTGTCCATATGTGACCACATCCCAACGTTGTAAAAACACTGTATTCCTCATTGAGAGTTTCTTAACAGAGTGTAAGGTTGAAAGGAAGGGAGTCAATGATTGGACTTTGTACGTATGAGTGGCTTCACACTTTATTCCACAATATACAAAAATATTCAGGCAGCATAGACAACATGTAAGTATCTGACATTAATTTGATATAAAAATATGTGAACAATTATGTACATTTTTTAAAGACAGGGTCTCACACTGTATTCCAAACTTGCCTGGAACTCACTATGTCACCATAACCTCGAAGTCTTTGCAATTATGGGTTGAAGCTTCCCAGTTGATGGAATTACAAACATGAGTCACCAGGCCTGGCTCACACTTATCCACATGTATACATCACTTTAAAATGTAAGTGCTTTAGAATGCATACTCATGCTTACATTAAAATACATATGAATGCAAATATAATTATGTAATATATATCTGATAGATACATATTTATTTTTATTTATATACACTTATATATCAATTTTTAGATTTTTGTAGAGTAAGCATATGTGTATATACACTTATATATATATGGTCATAATTATGTATAAATGTGACTATCTGTACACACATGTACAGATACTGGCATTAGGTATAACCTTCTGTGGATCTCCACCTTACTAAGTCAGGGTCTCCTGTTGAATCTGGAGTCACTAATTCTGGCTACACTAGCTAGCTAGTGCATCACAGAGATCCTTTGTCTCTTCTTCCTAAGCCCTAGGATTTTAATCGACTTAGCATGCCTGCCCAGCATTCCCCTGGATTCTGCACATCTGTACTCTAAGCTTCCTTCTTCCATGGCAAGTAGTTTATATACTGAGCCATATTCCCAGCTTTAAACATACTTCTTTATGTATCTGCTGTGATTTTGGGGGGAGGGGTGTCTTTATTTTAATTAAAAGCCGATAAAAGAAAAACATGCAATTTTTGGTTGCCTAGTCTTAACAACAGCATAGATTATAGCACTGGGCATGGCTTCAATGAGAAAACTGAAGGGATTTAGCACTACAGTGGTGACAGAAGCCCCCAGAGCTGAGGAGGCAGAAGTATGACACATAAGCCTGTAGCAGGCAGAGATCGCTACAGTTATCTATAGACCATACGATCCTGACATCTCACTGACAAAGCCAAATCAAAGTTTGTTCCTTCCAAACATGTACATCTGAGCATCCTTGAAGGTGTAAAGGGATGAAGTGAACAGTCACGCATCCTGGAGAAGTTCTCTAATTCACACATTGACATTTGGCATGGCTGCATGCAGTTTTCACAAAATGTACAGCAACTACCCTGCCCCCTCTTAAGATTTCTTCATGTTGCTGACAGTACCGGGAATGAAGCACAAAGCAAAATATTAACATTTCACACAGCAAGCAGGTCACACAGTGTGAGTTTCAGGAACAAAGTTCCTATATTTCCCCAGAGTTTATGCCCATGACATGGCCCCTTGAATAACTCATTACCATTGCTCTGATGGCTTCTCCCAGAAGAATGTATTAACTTTTGTTGGCATTGAAAAGATGTTCCAAAGATCAAAATAACAAAATCAAGTGGAAACAGTCTCTGCAGGGATGAAAAGCTTCTGCTCAATGACGCTTGAACTGGCTCTGTGTCCAAGGGACGTTTCCCACAGGGAGCTGCATGCAAGCTTGGCCTTCTTCTGAGCACCATGACATGAGAGACAGTGGAGAGGTCAAGATGACATATGCCATATTCAAAGCTCCTTACATTTCTCCAAAGAAAGGCTGATGCTACAGACAAATGCAGAGGCTTTCTCGCAAGGATACTAGCAGCTATAGAGTGTTACCTCTGTGTAGTTCTTCCTATCCTAAGGTAGCATATTCCAAAGAAGAAATTGACAAAAAAAAAAAAAGCATAGAACTTCCAGGCTCTTTTGGGGGTAAGATCATATTATTAATAACTGTGAAAAATGATAGGTTCCATTATGATATTTTCATATACTTGGTGATAGTCTTTGGGTTTTGGGATTACCGATGGCCAAGGAAAAACCAGATTCCTTTCTTCACAGTGATTAATTAGAAATCAATCAGCAGAATGTGCCCTTGTCACACATGCAGATTCCATATACCTTTTTGAATACTTGTTATCGGCCTGTTGGTTAATATTCATTATCACTGGGCCTTTCCAGAACCATTCAAATTTTCTTCTTTCATTGAAAATAGATTTTGTCATATGATATTTATCCTGATTATGCTTCCTCTTCCTTTTACTCCTAGTTCCTCGTTGCCTCCCCTCCCAACTGATATATCACCTTTCTGTCTACCATTAGAAAAAAATACAGACATCTAAGGAATAATAATAAAAACAATATGATTAAACTAAAATGAACACATGCAACAGCAGAAAACCAAACAAAAGAAAGGATCCAAGAAAAGGCACAAGACACAAAGTCCCATGCTTTTACACATTCTGGAATTCCATAAAAGCACTAAACTGGAATCCATAATATATATTCAAAGGACCTATGAGGTAACAAGGAAGAAGAAAGAATATCTATATAAGCATTTGTATATATATATATATATTTTTAAAATAGTGTAAAATAAAAAGGGAAAGTTCTGGAATGAGATTATAAGACGCAGAACCTCCGAAGATTCTGATGAGTTCATTTTCTGCTGGCTGTCTACTGTTGAGCACATAGCCTACACTTTTGAGTTGTTTGTTCCCCAGTGAGATTCCCTTGGAGGACCCTCAATTTTCATTTGCCTGTGGTTAACTGGACATGAATTTTGCTTTATGGATGGGGAGATATTACTGTTTCTCCTTTAAACTCTCTTCACTTGATCTTTCTGTTCCAATCTTTCTCCTACATCCATCTGTAACTTTCCATGCTTTTCCCCTTTATTATTTTGATTTAACTTTTCATTTCTATTCTAGCATACCTTCTCTTAGTTGTTCTATAGATTATAACTTGGTTATCATTGACTTAAGATTGACTATCGACATATAAGTCAACACATGTCATAATTTATTTCTGGATCTGAATTACCACACTTAGGATGATTTTTTTCCTATTTGCTTCCATTTAGCTGTTTTTCAAGATTTCAATTTTATATTGCTGAGTATTACCCTACTGTGTAAATGTACTACACTTCTTCCTCATTCATCTGTTGATGGACAGATAGGGTTGTTTCCAATTAGGAATAGAGCAGTAATGAACATTGTTGAGCAAGTGTCTCTGTGGTACACTGAAACATATTTATCCTGAGGAGGATGCAGCAGAAGGATAGATTCTTTTACCCCATCTATTCTGCTAGTTTCTGTGTTTTCATTGTGAAATTGAGACCATTAATATCAATGAATAATGTTTGTTAATTCCTGTTATTTGGCAGTTTTTTGTGGTGTGTGTGTGTGTGTGTGAGAGAGAGAGTTTCTTTTGACTTTGTTGGTTTGGGAATCATTTATTCCATTGGTTTTCTTGGGTGTAGTTAACTTTTGGGGTTGTAGTTTTTTTTCTAATATCTTTTATAGTGCTAGATCCATAGAAAGATGTTTAAATTTCATATATAACATGAAATGTCATTTTCTCCATCTTTTAAAATTGAAAGTGTTTTGTTTTGTCTTGTTCTTATGATAATCTGGGATGGCATTTGTGGTCTCTTAGACTCAGCAGCACATCTATCCAAGTCCTTCTGACGTTTAGAGTCTCCATCTAGGAGTCAGGTGCAATTTTAATAGGTCTGCCTTTATATGTTACTTGGTCTTTTCCCCTTGTACCTTTGCAATAATCTTTCCATGCTCTGCACATGTAGTGCTTTGATTATTACATGTGAGGGATAATTTATTTTTGGTTTAGTCTAGTCCATTTGGTATTCTGTATGCTTCCTGTTCCTTCATAGACATCTGCTTTAGGTGACAAAATTTTTCTTCTATGATTTTCTTGCAAATATTTATTGTATCTTTGACATGGGTGTCCTATTCTTCCTCTATTCCTATTATTTTTAGATTTGGTCTTATCATAGTGTCCCAGATTCCCCGAATGTTTTGGATCAGGACTGTTTTGATTTAACATTTTTGACGGAAGTTCCCTTTGATTTTTTTTTAATGTCCTCAAGGTCTGAGAGTCTTTCACTCTTCTCTTATATTCTACTGGTGAAGGATGCCTCTATAGTTCCTGTTTGAATTTCTACATTTTCCATCTTCAGTATTCACTGTTTGGGTTTTCTTTATTGATTTTATTTCCACTTTCAGGTCTTATACTCTTTTATTAATTTCTGTCTACTATTCCTTTATGTTTTCATAGAATTCTTTAGGAGATTGATTCATTTATTAAAGAATACCATTATATTCATAAAAACTATTTTAAGGTCTTTTTCCTGTGTGTAACCATGTTAGAATATTCAGGGTGTTCTATGGTTGGGTTGAGGTGTTTCAGAGAAGACATTTTGCCTTGGCTGTTTTTGATTGAATTTTTACATCAACTTCTGGACATCAGGGTTTTGGAAGACTGTAATTCTTGGTGCTAGTATCTAATATTGTTTGTATTGGGTGAGTGTTTTGTTGCTTGGTTTCTGTTATTCTCTTTGATTCTGTGCTGTGGCTCTTAAATATTGCCTGGTAGAGAACTTTTCTGATTCCTGCTAGCCCTAGAAGTTCCAAATAAAATGTGTGTCTAGGTATTGGAAAATAGCACTGAGAAATGGGGATGAACAGGAATCAGTGTCTGAGAGGTTGAAAAAAAGAAGAAAAGAACAATGTTTTACCAGGATCTGCAAAGTCTCCCCAGAATGAAGGCAGATTAAAACTCAGCTGTATTAAACTCTAGCTTTGGAAAGTTCCAATATCACATGCTATTTGTTGCAAAGAACATTCATAAATTACTACTTACTGTCATGAGGTAGGAATGCAAACATATGCAAGAGATTCTTTTTATGACAGTTCATCTCAAATTTAATATGAGCTCTACAGCCTGAAGCTATCACCAGAAACAGACTCTGAGTCACTGAGTCTGGGGTACCTGACATTCTGTATTTCCATCAAATATCCAATTGATACCAATACCCTGCACACAGCTGACTAGAGGATTGCATTTGAAGTACAAAGATTTACAGCATATGATCTAAACAAAATAGACAAGGTTTTAACCTTCTTAAAAACAGTGCTTCTTGGGATTTGCATTAAATAGCCAAAGTGACAAGCTCACAGGATGAGTATGTTTTAGACTTTCCTATGGTAGTATCAAAATTATTTCCCCCAGAAGGCACATTTAATATTATTTTATTCAACCCCATCAATGTAGATTTATTGGCTAGCTATAAAAATATCCACATCTAACATTTCTCAGTGCTATACACTTTAAGCATCTTTCATGTGTGATCTTATTTAATGCTCATAAACATATATTTAATAAAAAATTCTAACAAGACGCCATGATAAATGAATTTTAAGAAGTGTGTCAGTTTCTTATGTCATTATAAAACACTCAAGAAAAGCAACTTAGGGTATGAAGAGATTATTTTTGCTTCACAGCACATGAGTTTTGTGTGCACATACATGTGTGTTATCAGGGTAGGCACATATACATCACATTGTCTGTGGATATAAGAGGAGAACTTAAGGAGATGATTCTCTCTTTCACCACATATGTCCCAGGGATTAATGCATGTCATCAGGTTTGATGATATCATGGCAGCAGATGGATAGGTTCATTCAAACCAGCATAAATAATCCCACTGCATTGACTTCTATCTACAACAGCCTGTTTCCAGGAAGATTAATGTAGGTGCAAGGGTTCAGACATTAGTTGAAGAATTTTGAAGTAGCATGTTTCTGCTACTTATATGAAAGTGTTCTAGTGATTATCTGAGAATCATACCAAAGTACTTATATAAATTATCATTGATAAGCAGGATGAAATGATACATTTCTAGAATATCTTGAAGTATCCTGACTGAGGACAGAACTTCCTTGAGTCAGTCACTGCAGCTGCAATAGTTAACTACTTGCATTTTTCTAAATATGTGAGTGAGACTCTGGAATGCAGATATCCTTATCATTTCAAACATCAAAAAGAATGTTGTATCAATTAAGGTACAAAGTCAATACCAAATCTGGTATGAAAAATAGAAAATAGATGATGCTTTCAAACCACAGAGTTAGAATTAAAATAGGATCAGGAAGAGTTTGAGTTTCCCTACATTAAAACCCCAATGCTCTGAAATCAGAAAAGATTTGAGCTGAACTTCAACATGATAGCAAGGAGAAAATTGCACTTGTGATGATACATGATAGGTGGCAGTCAAAAGATAAGAGCATCCCATGTGTTCTATGAGATTATCTTCAGCATAGGGTTATTAACCCTATCTGTATCTTCAGTACATAGGGTTATTAACAAAAAATTTATTTTGTATCAGAATTCGCACCTCTATGAACCAAAGTAAATCTGTGTTAGTCTTGGGGCCCACAACCAAAATATTTCATCTTAATTCTCTTAATCCAAAGGAACCATCAAATGCCAACTCAGTTCTTTTGTTTTGTTTTGTTTTGTTTTTAATTTTGTTTTTTTTTCAAGACAGGGTTCTTTGTGTGTAGCCCAGGATATCCTAGAACTCAATCTGTAGACCAGACTGGCCTCGAACTCAGAAATCCACTTGTCTCTGCCTCCCAAGTGCTGGGATTAAAGGTGTGCACCAACACTGACTAGCTCCAACTCAGTTCTGATAGCACTTCTAATGCACAGGAGATTAAACTGCACCAATACAAAATTTGGACTTTATGTTCATTTATGGAGATGAATATTAAACATACTCAAAGACAGTCTTTAGTTTGTGCAACAGGGATACTCCTTCCTGTATCATAGAAACAGTTTTTCTTTCTTCTTTTAACAATTAAAAAATATTACATAAAAATTATGTTGATTAATACATGAAAATGTCAAGGGTGGACTGCTAAATATTGAAGAACAAGACACAGTGCAGAGCAATACAGAAGAGTTACTATCACTACATTCTAGACTCCAGGTGATCTGAGCTTTACATGAGCAAAATACAGCAAATCTATTGTTAGCCAGAAATAAACAAGGTTGCATATGTAGGCCTGTGGATTTCACAAGCCAGTCATAACATTAATTGACAGAGGACTCTGAGACCATCAAGAGGCTTTATTTAGATTTTTCTGGAACATCCTCAAACTCACTGTTCTATGTGTGAAAACAACTCTTTATCAGTTAAGAGAATGACATCTTCAGGGAGTTGTCTTTGAAAGGATGCAGTCACCAAAATTCACAAGGAAAGAAATGTTCACACACTGAATAGGGATTATCTCACAAGATAAATAGCTTTGGCTTCATTCCGGTAGAAATGCATTTTGACAAGGTCAAAGACTCTCTTCTTGTTCCTGAGGCTCCCATTCTCTGGGACACATAAGGTTCCTTGTTTGAGGAGAAGAGCTAAGGGACTGGAGGAGTGACAACTCATTAATTTTGTCAATAGCCATTCCACTCCATCTTAGCATTTATAGACTGTCTTGAGTAAAAGATGGGCTTCTCTAGATTTTGCTATTCTGTTCCCAGAGTGATTTAAAAATGGACCTTTCTATTTTCAGCTAATACCACTCTCTTCATCTGATATTCACAGGGACCATAAATCTATCTCTGCTCTACACCCCCAAATGTCTAATCAATCCTTTCTCAGCCAGGAGCTTTGCCTATGATCAGAACAATTATAGAACTGTCATCTAACACAATGCATTCGCTTACCTTTTAACAGCTGATTTTCATTTCATACCTCTCTCTCTCTCTTTCTCTCTCTCTCTCTCCCCCCTCCCTCTCTCATTTCTTTTACATCTGACTGATTTTGCTCAAGGATGGCTAGTGTTCCGCATATGTCCTCTCACCACCTGCACCAGGAAAATGACAGTTACTACCAAAGGACCATGCAGTCTTATGTAGTTAAGTTTGAATGGGTGTCAAACGATTTTTTTCCCACCATGAACACAATTCTCCAGGCAAAGATTTTGTTTTGACAGAATGGTATACGTGAAAGAATAGCCAAGATGAGTCTAGAACATAGGATCATAAATTTTAAGACTACTTGTAGCTCCTTGAGAATACATTGTGGGTAGAAGAACTGTGAACGCAGTTCAGAGTCTCTAAGGACAGAGAGAACAAGTGAAAGTTAAATTTAATGACAGGAATTTTAGTCTCAAAATCAGAGGCAGCGTTCAGCAGCATGTTTAACCATTCACTACATTCAAGATGGTATAGTACAGATTTTATGTATATAGTCTCTGTTACCTTACTCAATTACTTGATGGGCTATTAGTACATCTACTTCTTTCTGGAGGGACCCAAGTCCCACACAATATACTGACTTTGGCCAGTTCATAAGAGAGGAATTGACTGTTTTGTGTAGCTGTTATGGGGAAGCAGAGACAATAAAGAGTTAAGTATATAATCGTCTGGTTTCCTGTAACAGCTTGTCAGCCTTCTTGTTAACATTTTAAGACCTTTATTTTGCTTGTGTTCTAAATTGTTTAAAGAAATTTTTAGTCAAAGTAAGTAAGATGAATTCTGTTCTAGCGACAAAAGAACTAAGAGGAGTGGAAATTCATGGTGAAATTTTATTACTCTGAAACTGGCATTTTCTTAACTGAAGTTTCTAAACTGACCACTTTATAGCTGGTCAAATATCAGGGTAGAAAATATTCTATTTGTAAGGAAATGCGTTTATAACTTTTTGACCACAGGCAGGCAATCTACAGGAATCTACAGTTAATCATTCTGATTAACCACCCCCTATTTAATTTAAATACCTTCTAGTGGGCTTTGATAACTGCTGGAATTCTTTCCTTTTATTTAACAGAGAAGAGAAATTTGCCATAAATTTTTATTGTGGTTTTGGCCATTATTTATCTGGTACATACATCTCAGGGATTATTCAATGTTCTTAGCATACAAGAGTATCATTATAGTCAAGAAAGGTCAATGGGCAACAAAACACTGATCTAAAATTCATGTTAAGATGCTTCATATTTTTGAGAGTAATGTGTACATTGGAAGGAAATATAAACTCACGTGAGAGGGGATCTGTCCTAGAATGAACAGATATTCACAATTTAAGCAGTTTAGCTTTGTCGGCCTCCTTGAGAAGGTGCAATCTAGGTTAGTGTTGCCTTGAAGCTCATGTGTGTTTAGTGTGATTTGAGAAAATTTGAAGAAGTTCCTTCCCTAAACCAGAGTGAACGGCTGAGGTCAAGGGGAGGTCTAGGAGGAATGCATCTGCTCCCAGCGCTCATCTCAGAGGGAATCATGCCAGCTGTGCAGAATACTCATACACAGAAATGTAAGTGAGTGCAATCAAGTGGCAAACAGAAAACTCTGTTCAAGAGAGAGTCAAAGATGGTTGGCACTTAAGAAGTACTATCAATTCTCAAGCCTTAAAGCTCCAACAGCTTTATTGTCTTTCAGTTATGTTGCAGAAAACACCACCTATAGACTGAATTCAAGGAAGAGATTTGTTTCCTTGTGATCATGCAGGCTGGAATTGGTAAGAGTTGGTCACCCCTGATACCTCCGTGGCCTATAGATAACTATCTCCTCTAAGGGCGCTCATATGGTTCTTCCAGTGTGAACATATTGCCAATGGTCCCTGCATAGACTTTTTTTCTCAATATGATATCTGGTATGTCTGCCCACATTGTCTCCAATGTTCCCAGTTTAACATAATAGCTTCTGTGAGCCACATCTCAAATACAGCTTCATGCTCATGTGCTACAGGTAAGCATTTAATACAAAACAGGGGAACCAGGAAAGAAAAATGAGCCAGACCATGACACTGGCTCAACCATGGAACAAGTAACCTGATATCAGATGCTGTAAGAGTTTTGGGGAGGTCATAAATAAAAATTTTATTGATATTTCAAGGAGTCAGAAGTTAACAGGTCTTGTCTGGGTTGGCAAGTGTGAATTGGTGAGGTCATCGGATGATAAAGGGAACTGAAAATGTCCTCGATAGGTACTTAGCATCTATCAGCAGCAGCAGCAGCAGCAGCACAAAAATGACAGGTTCATAAGTGAAGAATAGAAACTGAAAAGGATCCAGGATAAAGAATGATTGTAATTGCAGGATAGTGTGGTAGGCAAGTGACAATGCTAGGAAGAAGGTAAGACTATGGTCATTTCCAAGGAGCCTTTAATGGTCATCCAGATCTCTCTTCGAATGTGCTGAGAGTTGTGGGAAAATGTCAAAGGGCAAGAAGGGGGAGATGTCTCTATCAGGAATACCATACAGAACAGAGAGCAAGCCTAGACCCAAGATTGAGGTATACATACTGAAACTTGGCTTATACAGGGCAACAGAGACATACACTGGACAGGCTCTCTCTAATTCTAAGGGTGAGGGATACATTTGTAGCTACTTATTTGCAGTTATAACCTTAGACATCCTTGACATCCCCTTCCTACTTTGTCTTCTTATGGGTGAGGAAGGATTCTTTGCAGTTAGTTGCTATAGCAGCAACTGTTTGATTCAAGAAAATATAGCCCTTCGTTGGAGACCAGTCCTAATGCAAAGTATTCTTGGCAGCTCAACCTGGAGTCTACTCCTTTCATACTCTTCTTAGTTTCATGAGCAACAGAGTTCCTTGATGAACAAGATTTATGTTTAAACAAGCTTGGGTGGATTCTATTTTCTGCATCTAAGCACTCTGACCAATATAATGATGATAAAACTTCAGAAAAGAAACTGCTCAGAAAACTAATGTCAATGGCATATTTTTTATTAGCTCATAGGCCTCATACACAGGCCAGGTACCAAACTGTGATCCAGGGAAGAATATATAGGCTATTTCAAGGAGGAACATGACTGAGAAGGATATTATTATTATAAAACTCCTAACCTGAATCATATATATTCCAGGGGGAAAGGAATGTGGGGTAAGGAGGAAGGCCTAGCTATTGAAATAAATATGAAAAATTAATTGCCTTTAATTTATTTTTCTGTTCTTTTTTTGAGAATGGCATATATTAGTACTGTATTTACATCATATACACCCTTCTGTCTCCTCTCTCTAACTCTTCACCCTGCTTGTAGCTCTTCATCTAGGGATTGGGACTTGTGAAATTTCCTCTATCTCTCTTGGCATGTCCACTGATTTGGTTATTGTTCATGTTTTGTTTAGGCAACAATGTTGTTGACATTTCATGCAGGTAACATCCCTGTCATGACTAGAAGATTATCTTACAGGAGAATCTCTAGTCTTCTGGCTTTTAAAATATTTCCATCAGCCTTTTGCAATGTTCCCTGAACCTTATGTATAGAGTATTGCAGAGGTAACATTTGGGTTCACATGCCCCCCCATAGTTTTTTATACTCTGTATTCTAACCAGTTGTAGATCTATATAATGGTCTCTATATCTTTCAACAAGTATCTTACATGATAAGAGCTAAATATAATACCTATCAGACCAGGATGAACTTCTTAAGTATATATTCTAAATATTTTTATATTATATATCTAGCTAAGCATCTAATGCATCAGATCATTGACTACCTCAGTTATTAATTCTGTACGACATGGATACAAGCAAGGAGGAAGATAAAGATTAGGAAGAAGAGGATCAAGAAAACAAGGAAGAAGAAGGTGAGATAGGATGAGGCAGATGAGCAATCCCTGACACCTATAAGATCATCCTCAGACTGAGACAGTGGCTCTAGTTTCTTTCTCATGCAGGAAAAATGCTGTGATTTTCATTCTCTGTAAAACTCGAGACACATTCTAGCATTCAGTAGTTCTAGTGGGAAATGTCTTTATCCATCTAAGGAGAGCAGGATGTCTATCTAGTTCAATGATGATGTACAATGAGTCTACAAAATATCCCAGGAAAGTGTGACCCCACAAGAATATATTGGAGATAAGAAGATCCATGTCAGTGGTATAATTGTCAGTGTTCTGGGAGAGAACACAGGATTCCAGAAGTGTTGAGAGGCATCAGATTACAATAATGTAATTCTACTTTGTTAGAACCAGCTCTGACTTTTCCTGGGCATACTGGTTCTATAAAGTCCATCTTATCCCTCTCACAGTGCCTCAGTCTAGAAGTTAAATGGCATGTTTTCTCATCTCTAACATGTCCCCATAGGAAAGTGGATTCATGACAACTCTTTTGATTTAGGGATACTAGGAAGAATTTCCATAGTCTTTGACCCCTCACCACTACCAATATCCACTTTCAATGAAAAAGGGGAACAAGGCTGTGTCCGTCTTCCAGCCATGATGAGACAGAGATAGTGTGCCTTCATTTCTGACTACAAATTGATTAAGGATTCTTTTTCTTTGGAAACACTCAAGAATTCACTTATCTTCTATGTTCACTCCTTAAGTGTATGAAGAAAGAAAAGCAAGTTCCTCTAAAGCAAACCAGCCAAGGCAGGACCCTCAACTGTGGTGCTCTGAATGAGAATTTCCCTCAGAGGCTCAAATGTTTGAATACTTGTTCCACAGTCATTAACACTATTTGTACAGGTGTAGAAGGTGTGACTTTAGAGGACAAATTTTGTCAGTGGGAGTGGGTTTTCAGGTTCCATAGCTCTGTCTCCTTCTCCCTTTTGTTTCCAATGTTTTCTGCTTTCAGTTTAAGATGTGAGATCTCAGGTATGACCATGTATGCCTACTACTGTACTTTTCTGCTCTGATGTGATGGATGTACTTACACAACTTTAAGCCCAAATTCCAGGTCATGGTGTTTTATCATAGCAATGAAAAATGGCTGTCTCTTTCAGAAGAAAGTTTAGTCATGGTAACATGGTGTCAGTCTCATAGAATCATATTTTCACTGAGATGCAGTTAGAGGCACAGTATCCTTGCATCTTTCTGCCACACAGACACAGGCCCCCATTTCTTTGGAAGACTTCTCAGTTTCTAAGTGCAAAGATTTCTAGTTTGTTTGGGAACTTAGAGCCACGTGTTAGCTTCCTCTCAGAGCTTCATTTTTCCATAGTAGACATTGTGAACTGTGTCAGTGGGGCTGGGGATTTATAATTCTTATGGTCATTATACATTTCTCCTCCTTGGTTGACCTTAAAATAAGCATATATTATGAAGTGTATGAAATATATTCCACTGATAAAGTATGTCTTGTTTTTTTTATAACTCATTAAAATTCTTTTCATTAGAAAGTTTCTGCTGCTATGCCTCAAATGTCACCAGCAAAGACTCCTAATTTTATTATTTAAAACATGGAAAAGCCCATGAGAGGGCATCACTATAAGTAACACAAAATATGTTTTCAGTTGGTTCCCAGAGGTAGCTCGTTCTGTTTTCTCCCTTTTCCTTGATTTTGTTTTGAAGAAAAATAAAAACAAAAGGCAAAAAAACAAAAAGAAAGCTTTCCCTATTTATATTTCATGGGAAAATAATTAGCATTTTGTATTTTTTTGGTAAGCTTTTCTTCTTCCAAGGGAATTATTTTACATCTGAAAGGACATTATTTCATTATTCCTCCATGAATAATGAAAACAATTTCAGGAAATCTTTCCCTTTCAACTCTGTTCCCTCCCTAGCCTCTTTTCCAACCCACATATGCATAGATCCTGTGACTAGAGGCCAAAGAGTTATTGTGAACATTGTAGGCACTTTTTTCTACTCCCAAAGTCACTGTGTTTGCAGAATGACAGCCGTTCCTGCCTGTCATGGAAAAAAAGGGTCCCTGTTATTGACTCCAAAAACCAACAAGACAACTTGTATGAAAGAACGTTCTTCAAGAGAGGGTTGCCACTGAACTTATCAACTGAATTTACACGCTCAGATTTTCAGTGACAATAAACATGGTGTAAAACTCGTACTCGAAAATTATTCAGGGCTATACACACCAATCAACTCTCATTGGATCTTCAAAAATTAAATCGTGTTTCTTCCGGATTTTCCATGCACTCTGTGTTAGATAACTCAAACAAATCATTGTCACTGAGCTGAAGAAGATGAGATGCTTCTCTGTCCTCGTGAGGGAGGGGCTACAGGTAATATATTTACAGAGTGTTTAAAATGGGATGCAAATAAGGTCCTTGCACTTCTCTCCCATTGGTGTTGTAGTCTGGATAAATCACACCCTTTGGCATTTGCACAGTTACAACAAGAACATACCATGCAGCACAAATAACCTCATTTCCATAAAACAGCCTTTTAAAATTAGAAAATGTATAATTCATTTGGGGTGGCTATTACTGCTTTTGGGAGGGATTTAGACTTGTATTTAAATGCAAATAGCAGAATGTTTTTTTTTCCCTTCTCCTAGTTACACATAGGAAGCCAGAAAATTTAGAAACTCCAAGCTATATGATTATGTTAGCTCTGACTTCCAGATTATAATAACAATAACAAATTATGTGTATTGTCCCCCATTAGAATTTGCAGCCAGAATTTACATTTTAAATTTGGCCCTCCATGGCCCTTCAGGGAATTTTCCTACTTTCCACAGGAGCAAATTGAGTGCCTGGTTAAATGACCCCTCTAATCCACACACGCAGAAAGTGCCAGAGCCAAGACTTGAACCCTGATTTGAAGACAACTGAGCATGTAGACAGATAGAAAGCCCAATAATTTTTCCAAGGTAGACAGGCAAAGAGAGTCAGCATGAGGGAAGACAGAAGGAGACGATGATTTTACAGCAGACAAAGTGTCCATCTGATAAGGATGCACACTTCTCCACCTGCTTCCTTCTGTCCCCTTTATATTCTCGGTTGGATTTCTATAATGGTGGCTCACTAGCCATACACACTTGCCCTTTCTTTTCAGCTGTACTGCAGTCTCCTTTCTTGGAGGAGGCTGCTTATCCTGTGTTCATGTAGGGAATAGAGTCATCTCTAACCCCACCTTCTGAAGCTTGGGTCTCATTTTTTAGTCGGGAAAACTGTAGCTCCACAAAGGATCTTTGTGTCTGGCTCCCCGTTGTTTGCATACACTGAGCTCTCATGCCATGCCAGCCACAATTCCCCAGTAGCCTTCTTCTTCCTTCCTCTGAATAACTCCCATTCATTCCTCAAGTTCACGTAAATGCAAAAGTCCTCTGGGAAAACTTTGCTCACAGTACTTCCACCCAGCAAAAAAGTCTAGGCAACAGCTCCACTTTCTCAGCCCCATTACTTAATGAGAGCTTTACAATCTACGGCTCAAATAAATGTCCAGTGCACAGTTTCCTGCCCCCCGTCGGTTGGGGCTGGGAAACAAGGCTTCTCTTTGTTTAACTGTGTATCTCCAACAGGTGTCATTGAGAGCAGATTATAGAAAGGACTATGTTTGGAAGGTCATGATTCTACTCATAATATGTGAGTTTTGCAGAGCTATTAAAATTACCTGATCATCAGAGAGGAGCTGCTGTTGGGTTTTGTTGATATTTGCTTGTTCTTTTAAAATTTTTATACTTAGAGAAAGGATTTCACAATATATTTCTGGCTAGATATATCTCTTCTAGAACTCACTGTGTATGCCAGGTGGCCCTTGAACTCATAGAGAACCAGTTATCTGCCTCCCATGTCCTGCGATTAAAGGAGTAGACCACAATACTTGGCAATTCAACCTCAATTTACTTCACTGAGAAATGAAACTATAATATTGCTAGTAACGGCAATATACAAACTACCAAAGGTAATGTACCCAGGACACACAACACATACCACAAATGATGGGCACTGTGATTATCACTTATATGAAGTTACTATATGCTTGCCTGAATAGTAAAGAATCCTATCACACTTGGTTTTTCTGGGCTTTAGTAACAAAGCTGGAATCAATTAAGCTCATTTCCCATAAAAAATGTCCCTCATTCAAACCACAAATCAAGTCACTACAACCAGACCTGTCCTCTCCTAGGAACAGTCACCTTGAAAGTCTTTCACATTTTTATATACGTGTTCAACTTTAATAATCTCTAGCAAACTGGGCTTTCTAGGATATATCGGTTAAACCTACCTATAGCTTATCCATAGTTA
Source organism: Apodemus agrarius (assembly GCA_964023405.1). Lineage (NCBI taxonomy): Eukaryota > Metazoa > Chordata > Mammalia > Rodentia > Muridae > Apodemus > Apodemus agrarius. The sequence continues at coordinate 68,236,109 of OZ030016.1, forward strand.
TCCCTTACCTCTTCCTCCCTTTTTGCATTTGCCAAGTGAAAAGATTGGAACACATGGATTCCAGTTTCCTTGCCATTTAAGTTTCAGATTCCTGAGACAGGAATGGCTTCTATTGGGGATGTAATTAGAAACACACAGCAGTGGAAACTGTACCTCCTGATGAGAATTAGGACAGAGTACAAACACTGGGCAGAATGGGATGCTCTTCTCAGAACCTTCTCTCCTCATCTGAAGTACTCCGGGAAGGAGACTGCCATAGTCCCAGCATGGGGAATGGCATTTATTGTCACCATAGATTTTTATGGGTGAGGTCACAGACAGAAAATGTGAGGAGAACCCCTGTGAAATGAGCAATAATCCCAGCCACAGTGTCAGAACAGGTCCTGTGGAGGAGATCTCTGGACTGTTCAGTAATCTAATCTCTGCAGATGATTCTTGGTCTGACATTCTGTGAATGTCCAAGGAAATAATGGGTACACTGAAGCACTTCGAAGAGCTTTTCAATTAGGCAGTGCCTTGACTTTTCTGATATAAGGCAGAACTCTAATTATCCTTGAAGTTCTCTACTTGGCCTATATCAAAAAATTTCAACAGCGTCCTCTTTTAAGCCTTCGTTTCTAGAAATGTTATGTGTTCTCATTTCCTATAACCTTTTCCTCTTGTACCCACATCAAATACTTGGCACATTTCAAGGCTCCAATAAGCAGGACCAAAGGAATTTACAACATCTACCTAGGAGTCATGGGGGTTTCTGTTACTTCATTAAGCTAACTGAAAAAGATGGCTTATTCTCTCTTAGGTACACTTGTAGGAAGAAAGCTGAAGAGGTGAAACTGTATTTCTGCTCTTCTGAATCCTCTTCCTAAACTTCACTTGTAAATCTAGTGAGGCAGCTAAATGGGTAGATTTTCTAGCCACTGAGTCTGTCAGCCTGAGTTCAATTTCAGGACCCATGAATTAGAGATGCAGTTGGCTTCCTAAAATTGTCTTCTGCCATCCACCTGAATACCATAGTATGTTTCCCCAGATTAAGTTCGATAAGATAAAGCATGCAACAGTTAGAGATACTAGGGGAGCAAGATTGCACTGAAATCTTTAGTAATTTATCACATAAAGACAATTCTCTTCAAATGTTATATGCTTTATCATTTGTGAACTTTACTGTGTGCTTATACATACTTTCCCCATTTTCAAATAAAGAAAATCAGTTTCAATGCTGAATGTACACTTATTCAATCACAAACCTTAAAGTTAGGAACATGCCTGTGTTTAATTAGTTTTCAGAGAAAAAGCACTACATTCTTTCAGTGAGATTTACAAAAGCAAACTGAGAAATTGATTAGCTAAGTCATGGGAAACCAATGATAATGTATGCTATCCTTGCTACAGGCCGAGTAAAACTATGTCATGTTTTCATACTTCCATGTATTTGACACTGCTACATATTTTAACTATATATAACATATAAATATATTATATTATATTATAATATATTATATTATATATTTATATGTTATATATATATAAATGTATGCTTGTGGGTCAATGTACAGATATAGGCACACATGAGTAAATTTATATGTAGAAACCAGAAGAGGGAATCAGATTCCTGGGAGATAGAGTTACAGGCTAATTCTACATGAGAAGCAGAATTTGGGTCCTGTATAAAAGCAGCAAGAAGTCTTAAACACGTAACAATCTCTCCTACACCCAGTTACATATTTTTCGAAGACAAGTTTAAACAAAAAAGAATCAAGGTTTTCAAAGCACAGATCTTCTCTAAGTTATAATTGGTCTCTATGTATGACACATTTAACACAAGTAGAGTCCAAGGACATTATCCCAGACTCCTGCCAGGACTTTCCTTCCCATGTGTTGATAAGGCAATCTTTTTCAAACACAGATTTTCAAAGTGAGAATAAGCATTCATGTCTGTGGTCCCCTCTATGTCCTGTTTGGCTTTTCCTGTCAAGGTAAATGGCCTAGAGTCATCTGAGAAGGAAATTTTCCAGATTAGATTGGTCTGTGACCATGTCTGTTGGGGACTGTCAGAATTTAGTTGACTTAAGAGGCCCATCCTACTGTATACATCATTTTCTGATCAGATAGTTCTTAGATGCACAAGATCGCTGGCTAAGCATGCTGTACCTGTAAGCATCTTACCAATCAGCATTTCTCCATAATTTCTGCTTCCAGTTTCTGCTTGTGTCTTTGTCCTGACTTCCTTCAATGGGAGATTGTGACTTGTAAGTTAAAATAAACCCTTTCTTCCTTTAAGCTGCTTTTCCCAAAAGTGTTTTTTTACAACAGAAAGGAATGAAAAATACTCAGTAAAACCTAAGTATTTATGAAAAATTATGAAAATCTCAGCAATTTGCAGAAAGTTAGAAACCAAGGATAACCTGTGCCTTAAGTTTACTATTACTGTGACGAATCACCAGGACCAAAGAAACTTGGGGAGCAAAGGGTTTATTCATTTACTATTCCATACCAGAGTTCACTATCCAAGGAATACAGGACAGGAACTCAAGTAGAACAGGAACCTAGAGGTGGGAGCTGATGTAGAGTCCACCATAGGAGCGCTGATTTTTGGTTGCTCCTCATGAGTTTCTCAACCTGCTTTTTTTTAATAAAACTTACAATAACCAACACAGGCATTTCATGATGGAAAATGGACTAGACCTTCCCGAAACAATCCCTAATTAGGAAACTTTCCAACAAGGTTGACTATAGTTTGATCTTGTGGAACTAACTCTCTCAATTGAGTCTCCCTCTTCTCTGATGACTCTAGCTTGTGTCAAGTTGTTCTAAAACTAGTAGTAGTAAGTTGACAACTTGGGTCAGAGTAAGGATCAGGAGAAGAGATGCTGGAGGATGAATCCTGCAAACTTTGGTTGCAGACAAGGTGAGAAGTCTTGTATGTGTTTCCCATCTCAGCCAAGGGCTGATATATACTCAGTGATGGACAAGGAGTGAGATTGTAACTATTTATCTACCTCTTACTTTTCAGGGGTAAAGGATCTCATCATTATATCAATGCAGCATTGCTAGTCTGCCTAGGTATGTAACTGGACAAAGACATCTTTATTTTAACTTCATCACAGCACAGGTGGCTGTGAGCTCCACGGTCTCTACCTATGCAGGGGGACCTGATAACTCTCAGCACCTGCACATGTGTATGGCTGTTTTCCCAAATGACCTAAAATCAACATAAAGGAATCTCTGAAGGAGTTTAGAATATAGTATTCTGGAAATCAAGTAAGGAAAGTGACCTGGAAATCGGAGATACCTATTATTAAAATCAGTTGCTAATACAACAAGCCAGAATGATGAAGGATAATGTATTAAATGGTTCATGAAACATAGATGATGATGAATGCAAGAGAATCAGAAGAAATGCATTCAAAGAATGTGAAAGTAGATTATCTCTGGCGAATTTCTATAGGACAAGTAAATGAGATAATAAGTGGAGGTTAAGCTCCAGTTAGGGTTATTTAACCTGGAAAAAAGTTTTATACATAATTTTATTCAAACATGCTCAGAATGAAAGAGGAAATTGATGATGTAGGAATGAAATGAACAGATTGCTAGTTATGTTCTCCAGCAGACAAGATGAGTAGACATTAACATTGGACAAAGTACTTGGCTCATTGAGCTTGGTCTCAGAAAAAAATTACCAGTGAATTATTTAGAGCCTTCTCAGCAGATTAATGTAAGTCAATGATGTGAGATGATTCATATCCACTCTGGATGTGTGTTCAGCCACTCATGAATACTTTTGCTGAGTAAAGCAATGCATATGCCTTTATTGCATAGTTCTATGACTCAGCAGCATAAGGGAAACTGTCAAGCTGAGAGGCTTCATTTGTGGTTGAGGATGGACAATGGACATAAAGTTGAGAAATCCTTCTGAAGGGCTGGGCTGCTTTTACCTACTAAAGCCAGTTCTTATTCCACAGCCTGATGGTGCCATTCTTTGGTGCTCAATGTAATTCTCATGTTTTGTCTGATCCAGGTTTCCTATTTAAGCTGTTTTTTTAAATATTACATGCTTTCACTTACAGACTCTCCAGGTCATTCTCTTTTCATCATGTGTCTTCGGGCTAGTATCATATGAAGTGTGCAATTCCTAGAGGGGAGCCAAGAATTTATGCTTGTTCTAACAACAATTCTTTCTCTTCTTTTTTGTTTTGTGGGTGGTCACCTCTTCCAGTAGTACACGATAATGAATAATACTCCCCTGATGGTGTTTCAAAGTGAAAACACTTTGTATTCATCTTAGAATGACATTAATATTGTAGTAGAATAACTACTTAAGTTATCTTACCTAACACTTCTAAACAGCCTGTGTGTTGCCAAGTGGAAGCACACCTCATAGAAAAAGTGAAAAGAGACTCAGTGAATCTACCTCTTCCTATAGGATGCTCATAGCCACCAGTCCAGTAACCCTCTAGCCTCAAACTCACTTTTGCCATTACCTCAGGATAAACCAAAAGTAGTGTTTGCAGTTCAGAGTCAGACAAGGCATGATGAAACACAGAATATGATTATGGAATGGATAAGGCTAAATTATATATTATAGGATTGTGCATTCCAGAATCACCTATTGAAGCAGGTCTGCATGTCTTATGGGTGGATATAATATTTTTTAAAGAACTGTGGCAGCTAAACCTATCTAAGAGGCTTCCTCATTTAAGGGCAGGGCCAAGGCCAGCACTGGTGGGAGACTTAGTCATCTCTTTCCTCCTATGACCCTAAGACTACACCCTGGTGCCAATGAGACACCTTCCTGCCTTAAGGGTGTGTGCATGAAACAGAACTTGGGAGCTATAAGTCATTACTCTTGGGAAGAGTTTCGGTCCCAGGTATTGAATTGAAACATCTTCCACCTTAAATATATGCTTGTACCTGTAAGCTGGCATTTAAAGGAGGTAGACATTAGAGTTCGCAGAGAACATATGTAAATCCACATGTTTGTAGGGATGCTTTTCCTGCAAAATTTGATGTGTATAAAGAAATGAGCTGAGGCAGGTGCACCCCCCATTACTTTTCTTTGGGCATTTTGACCCCATTTGTTTAGGGTACACTATTTTCTCTCTCCCACCTTTTTGTTTCTCAAATTGATCTATTATTTCTTGTTCTTTCTCTGACTGCTGTTCTGAATGAAATTTCTCATTTTCAGTGACTGACAGTTTTACTTCTCTAGTTGGCGAGGCTAAAACATTTAAGAGGCATCCTTGGCTCTTTCTTTTCCGCTCTTTCAATGTGATCTATCTGATCTCCCTACTGTCTACATCCTATTTCACAGTGCTTCCTCTCTGTACTCCAAGCCATCATTGTCTGTCTTCACATTATTGCTATAATACCTAATTAATGTTTATTTCACACACAAACTAAAGGTATTGGTAAGTTTTCTTTGGATATATAAGCAAGAAAGACAGTCCAAGAAAGTAAACCAAGTCCCACAGCACAAATGTGTCACCAACTTCCCAGGAAAATCCTTAATGTGATATTTAAATCTCTATGTGAACTAGCCTCGTCATCTCTTTGGCATCCACTGATCCCTTTTACCCTGCCAACATTTTTTCAGTAATATAGGAGCATCAAGAATGCCATTGTCTTTGGAGTTTACTCATGTTCCCCAATCTGGCTCTGCCAGGATGGTTGCTCTTCCACGATAGTCAATCTTCTGGGATGATTGCTCCTCTGGGATGGTTCCTCTTCTGGGATGGTTGCTCTTCTGTACATTCTGTTCTGCTCCCTGGCTTTGCCAGGATGGCTGCTCTTCCATACTTTCAAAGCTATTTCTTAAGATCTATCACGTTTTCTCAAATGTCATTCACAGGTTTTAAAAATAGACAGAGCCTTGGTGGCCCCTTTCCCTGCTGTGCTTTTATTAGTAGCATTAGTCACCATCAGTCATATTTTAAGTTTTATTTGCATATTTTTGTCTCCCACCGGATGTTAATTTCTATGAAAGAGAAAGTCTTATCTTTTGTTCTTTATGTTACAGTTTCTTAGGCTTTCTCTACCCATGACCCTTTTCAACCTTGAGAAACTGAGCTGGGGTGTGTATGTACATAAAATAAACATCTAAAATAACATCTGCTGATCATCAATCACAAGGAATTTATTTGGAAACTGCTCTTTAGTATTCATATAATTTCATTAGTTATTAAAGATGAAAGAAGATTTTCTTGCTAACAAGTTGAATATACTTATTTATTTTCACATGAAGACAATTAAATCCTGGCTTAATATGTGATAATTCAGGATACAGAGTTAATTGGTGTTTTGATTTTATAATTATAAATGCTTAGGGTTTCACTTTCCACAGATATGTAGTTCTATATGGAGAAATATATTTAGGACTACTTGAGAAATTTTTCAAAATTTTGTCCTAATTCCAGGCCGTAGTTCATTTAATGAAATTTTATGAAACTTAAGTGAACAACATAAACAGTCCCTTTTCCTATAGCTATACCATTACATTTCTATGAGAATAGAAACATTTGGTATTATATCATGTGGTGGAATGGACAGAACAAGAACATACATGTTCTGTGTCATGAACTATGCATGCTGCCTCAATCCTTAGATGCAAAATGGCCAAGTCCATCCTGAGACACTTTGATTTCACCATACATGTGATTTTGAATTAATTTTTGCCAAGGTGTGGGAAGAACATTTTCACTGTTGCTGAAGTTGCAAAAGAAACAATCAGTTATGGGACCTGTGGTGTTTGGGCTTACCAATTAAAAATCTGTGCTCAATTCTTCCTCGTACAGCTGGAATAAGATTACAATTAAATACTCATCCCACACCTGAGACTGGAAGCTAACAACAGCAAGAGAAAAGTATCATCAGAAGACTATCAGCTACATTCTGAATTGAGTACTATATCTGTTAACAAAGTATGACTGGATAAAGAGTGAACTCCTGGAATAGTCACCTCTGCATATTTTCTCTGTTTACTCAGCTTTCTTAGTGGTGCACCCCATTTCCACACTCAATGGGAATTCAGAGGATAAGAGACCACTAGATGTAATAAAGTTGGGATACTATGGCAAGATCCCAACAAGAACAGACTGTGTAGATACCAGCTCTGGAGAGGCACATAGAATAATATAAACAATGGAGAGGTGATGCCTTGTTAAATATAAAGTTTGCTGATTTGATTCACTGAGTGAATATCAGTGTATTTGTGATGAGGAGGAAGATTATGGAGTTAGCAATTATCCAGGGACATTGCTTTTGTCTTTACATTTTTCCACCCATTTCTTTCCAATGAGCATAACATTTTAGAGTGTATATTTAAATTGGAATATCTATTCCAAAGGGTATCTTGAGTTCCCTTTCTAAATGCTTGCAGTACAGTAACCAGAGACATTAATTAGTATTGGTGATATATGCTTCACTTAAATGGAGAGTATTGAGAAGATGCAAGTCTCTACTGAATTTCTACTGTGCTATTCTGGTAGCAAAGAGTGGGTTAATGTTGGCATTGGGATTTAATGTTTACCCAAACAACATCAACCTGCATAAAGGAGACTCTTAAAGCCTCTGTTTTTACTGTAACTATAGTTATCTGGGACCCAAGGTCCCCAAATATCTGTAGTAGTAGCTTTGGGTCACAAATGAGACTCTCACAGCCCTGCCTTAATTTTAGAACAGATTTACTGAATGTCACCTAATTACAACATGATATCCTTAACCAAATCTACATTAAGTGTTTAGATTAAGCCAATACCTAATATTTCTTTCATTCACATTTCCCTTTGTAACCATCTTTCAAGAATATGATTGATATACAGTTATTATGAGTTTATATTAAAAAACTCACTAAGGGGACTGCAATGATGGCTCAGCAGTTAAGATTGTTCCCAGCTCACCCAGAAAACCTGAGTTTTGTCCCCTACTGTACTGTAAATGCTACTTGTATTTCTAGCTCCAAGAATCTAATGCTCTCTTCTGACCTCTGTGGGCACACAGACAGTTCACATATACACATAAGCAAAAGTAAAACACACTAAGTAGATATAGATAGATAGATAGATAGATAGATAGATAGATAGATAGATAGATCCATTCCACACACAAAAAAGTTGTTAATGATAATATAAGAATATTCAGGAGGATTAAGTACTAATAATAGTATTTTGCTAGTTATTGTGTATCAATATGTATTAAATAATTTTTACTTATTTTTGAATTAAATAAATTTTTGAAGAATAGGAATGACAATCAATTATAAGGTACTACAGAAAGTGATGATTTACTCTAGTTCATATTTTCCATTTTTAATTTCTGAGATTATAGTACAATTAGATCGCTTGACCCTACTTTTCTCCTTACAAAATCCTATATACCCCCTTTTCCTTTCTTTCAAATGCATATATATATATATATGTGTGTGTGTGTGTGTGTGTGTGTGTGTGTATACATACACACACATATATATATGTATATATATACATATATATATGATGTGTATGTATATACACATATAACCCACAATATGACTTGCTCATTCTGAATAATGCCACTCACATTCACATCCTCGCAGCTGACCATTTGATATTAGACCAACTAGTTGGTGTTCTTGTTCCTGGAGAAGGCTATTTGTCCCATGCAGATAATTCTAAATGTTACTGTATGATTGAATGGCTACTAAATACTATTCAGCTTGTCATCAGATGCTTTGTGTGAAACTTGTTCAAGGAGAGCAAGATAGTTCAAATGAGGCTGAGCATCAATTTAAAAAAATCTCTCCCTGGAGGGCTTGGATGTTCTAAGGTTCTCTGGGCATCATCTCTTAATTTTAAAGAGTGTCTAACAGTGAAAGCACTATATTCATTGTAGATCGAATGAACATCTGTAATACTTTAAAATGTGGTTTGGAATTGAGTTGGCTATGTGTAAGTAAAGAGGTGGGGTTTGATGTTGTTTATATCTGGGAGTGTAGATGTGTGTGTACTATGAAATGTACATGGAGCTCAGACAACATAAAATGTTGGTTCCTGCCCTCTACTTTGAGAAAAGAAGTGCCTTTGCTGCTTGTGCACTAGACTTGCTGGCCCAGGAGCTACAAGGAATTCCGCAGCCTCTTACCTCCCATCCTCCAGTAGGTCTGCTAGGTTGGAGGATATTAAGACTCTACCTTCAGATTCTAAGTAGATTCTGATGAACAAGCTTAGGTCCTCACATTTGTATAGGAAACATGTTTCCTCACACAGATGAGCCATTTCTCCAGCCTCTGCAACTGTTTTTCAAGAAAAAAGGACCTGCCTTTCAGCTCACATCCTTTTCTCATGGATTAATAAAAAGTTCAGCAATAGCATTTTAAGGTATTTGCTTTTATTATATTATATTATATTATATTATATTATATTATATTATATTATATTATATTATATTATATATTAATTATATTATATATCATATCTTATCTTATCTTATCTTATATTATATTATATTATATTATATTATATTATATTATATTATATTATATTTATTATATTATATTAGCTAGAGTTGTTTTCCGAGGGTTATTTTTTTGTTTGTTGTTTTTTCTATCAGCTGTTGTTTGTTGACATATGCATAGGCTGTAAAGCAACAGGCTGTGAGATAGTTGTACTAGTTTGGAAAATTGCTAAAAATTAGAAGAAAATGAAGTGTTTGCTCTAAGTGCATAGACAATTAGTTTCTAAATAAATAATGAGGTGTGGTTGGCAGAATAACCACCCCACCACCATCATCACCACCAACACCAACACCACACCCACAACCACCACCACTACCACCACCCAGAGATAAATGCCCATGCCAAGCTCCTTGGAACCTGTAGATGTGCTTTTATCTTTGGCAACAGAGGCTTTGAAGATGTAAAATGGGACAAGCCTGAATTTTTCAGATGAACGTCATCTAATTTTTAAAACAAAAGGCTGTTTCCTAATTGTGGTCAGAGAAAGAAAGGTTATAACATAGTGGGAGACACGTGACACTTCTGGCTATGGAGAAAGAGAAAACAGGGCACAAGCTGACAAATGACACTATTTTCTAGAAGCTAAAGATTACAAGAAATCAAGTTCTTCCTCAGAGCCTGCAGACACCTCTACTTAGCTTCATAAGTCTCTGAGGGACCTGTGACCAATAAATCTCAGATAATAAATCTGTGTGGTTTATAGCCACTTACCACATGTTAATTTGTCATAGCATCCAAAAGAAATTATTTGAAAGACAGGACGACTGAACAGGCATCCCCACTTTAGAGAATGAATCCTATAGAGTTTTTATATCTAGATTAATGGACTTTTATTTTAAGGTATGTGTGCTATAATTTAGTAATGTTTTCCCTTAGCAAGATTTTTCATACCCAAGTTTCAAAACTCACAGATTGCTAAACCATAAAGCTAGAAGGCTTTGGGCTTTAGAGCACTTAAAGCTGTGATTGACAGACTCACCAAATATTTTATTTATTGTTTTCTTTTTCAGTATGACCCCAGTCAATTCTGAGACTGAAGGCAGGTTTAATTTTTTCCAATCTGATTTTATACCATTTTAATTACAAGTATTAAGGGCATTAGTAGTACAGTGAGGTGTTCTTTATAGGTATTTTTCCATACAATAGCCATATTGCACAAAAGATAACTTATGTTATCTGAGATTCCAATTTAAGCAGATACCATGTGTTTTAATGGAAGTCTTTCGATGGGAAATCATAACTGTTCTAACTATAAGTAGGCCTGCCAGCCGATGGACTGCACAGTGTCATCTACAGAATCCTTAAATGCAGATGCCCAGCCTCCAGTGGAATGACAGAGTATCATCATCTTCAGCCATAGGGTGGACAGATGTATGTGCCTCCTGTTTGTCATGTATGTTACAAGTGTGAGCAATAGCGTAAGGAGTGAAGTTCCAATCACATTGTGTGTGAGAATCACACAAGTCATCTATGATGAGGTAGATTCCTGGATTCATTAAGAGATTCTGACTCAAAACTGAAATCAGATTCAAGGCTTTCTGTTACTAAGCATTGCAAGTGATTTCAATGAATAGTCTGATTCATACTGTAAGAAACCTAGACTTGACCTCAGTGACCTATGATAGAGAAACATTGAACTTGCTTTCTGAGGATTTCTGATAGGCACTTGGTGCATAGACATTTCCTGAATGCAAATAGCCAAAACTCATTAGCATCTCTTCTTACTTCTCTTTAAAGTCCCATACTGCCCTGAAAACTCTCTTAATTTCTTCAGCTGTTCGAAGCCCTGCTCTCTCTTTTGTTTTCCCATCCTTCCAGGAAATTATTCCAAGCCAATCATTTCAGGCTGTTTCTCCTGATTTGAGGTGCATCAATCTTGCCTTCTCAGTTGTCCTGGGTTTTCATAGATGGAGGAAATGAGATCCCCCCTTTATTATTCTCTTTAATCATCTTTGTGATCCTGAAAACATGGTATTTTGCTTCATGTGTTCAATAACATGCCTCCAAACTCTATATTTTCCCTTTGTCATTTTAATTTCAGTTTTTCTTCATGCCCAACACAGACATATACAATGTTGTGGTTTCAGATTTTGAGCAAACTGTACTACCCACATTATATCTTTCCTGTAAGTAAGCCAAATGCAGATTCCATTTCTGCAAATCTTTTGTGTACACCCACCACTGCGTGCTTGCCCTGTCATAAAAGGCAGAGGACAGCTGCCCATGCAGCATAGCCCATTCACTGGGCGACTGTGACTTCTGACTTGTGGAAAACACAGTAAGCAGGAAGAAAGACTTTGTCCTCCCTTTCCTTAGTCCTTGGCGCCTGAAAATTCACAATTCCTGCCTGGAAGGACATGAATCCAAGTAAGCAGGCATTGGTGCTTCTCTTTAGGGCCACCTGGGGCTTGACTGAATGGCCCTGGCCAATGATTTTGAGCTTCAGGAAATGTGTGGCTGCAGGGTCAAGCAGGCCACTCCTGGAAAAATAACTCACATTGTTCAGAGCATGAGGACCAGTATCTGCAAATATCCAAATGCTACTTAGAGAAACAATAGATGCGCAAATGACCAGTTTTCCTGACTCTTACATTGCCAAGCATAGTTTCCCATGATATGGGGAAACTGCTGTACAGTTAACAGTTGTAAAGAATATATAACAAGTCCAGCAGTCTGAACTCTTCCCAAGTATTGTTTTCTTATTGCTCCAGGATCTCCCACTGATAGGCTTTGTACATAGCCAAGGTTGGAGATTTTGGCCTAGAACAGAAGCTTTCCCTGTTACTAATAAGTAGATAGACAGCAGGTATCTTTATCTCTGCAGGGTTCTCAAACCATGCTGAACTCTAGTAGACACCTTGCATCGTCTTTGTTCTATATGCAAGAATTTGATGACTTTAGAAGTGTGTTTCAATCCACCTCTCAAGAAAACCCTGGGTATCTGCTTAGAGCTCTAAGCAACCCACAGTTGGCCAAATGCCTATAGTTTTAAGAGGGAAGAACCTGCCTATAGCACCAAGCTGGACAGGCTAAGACTTGTTGGCAGGGTTGCTAGCATGAATCATATCAAAAGGATGCTATACTTTCCATGAGCTGCCAGCTAATTCACGTCAAGGAAGTTGGGGCGTCATCCATTCTTCGCTTATATCTCTGGTAACTTCCATGTCACCAGGACACACCCTTACACTAACGCGCCCATGTGTGCAATAGGTTGACTGGTAGGGAGTGGGCTAACAGGAAAAAGGTGACAGAGATCCAAAGGAGATGCACCTTGGGGCAGGGGAAATTATAAAGATAGGCAAGTTGGTAGATTACAATTTAAAGTCAACACTGAGATGTGGTTCTTCTCTTTCTATTTTCTATCTCAAATTGGTAACACCTCACTAGCTGGCTGTCACATAGTAAGTGACATTTTCAAATTACCATTAAATCTACTGCTAAACTTTCTGCTATAGAAATATCATGGACTGGTGGTTAAGAGTGACAGAATGGCCTATTATGAGACAACCTAGAATACTGATAAGTCCAGTTACCTCAGTTTCCCCCCTGTGCAAGGTCAACACTCAATGATATAAATGATAAATGTTAAGTAGGCTCAGTTACAAAAAATGATGTCCTAAGTATGGCTTGCACCAGGACAGCACTAACAAACATTGCTAACATGGGGAGGGAAGAAGTCAGGAGACCTCAACCAAACACAGAGAACCACAAGTAACGAAGCATGTGGAGTGCTGGGAAAATGGTCTTCCCCAGGAAGAGCATGTGGACTCATCATCCAATATAAAACAGTCAACCCTGAAAATATATTCACACAAGTAACATTGTGCATACTAAATCAGGAGGACAAAGTGGAGGGAGAACTTTGGAGGGAGGAAAGGAAGGGCAAACTAATATACATTATAATCTCAGAAAAAAATTTAAGTGTCCTATAACTATAATGCACATAGGATGTTCAGAGCGTCTCTCCTTCTCTCTCTCTCTCTCTCTCTCTCTCTCTCTCTCTCTCCCTCTCTCTCTCTCCATTATGTTCTCCATTCACTTTTGGCAACTTTGTTTTTCTCTCTAGTCATCTGCCCCAGGAAGACTAGAACAGATACTGTGGCTAGAAAGGAGCAATAGTGGTAGAGAAAGGGAATTCTGAATGCCTGGTCTGGAAGGCAGGATACATAAGGTAGAGTATACCTGCGGATGCCAAGGGCGACAAGCAAGTCCAACGTGACCCATCATGCAGGTGACATTGAAGCATCAGACTCAGTTTAAACCAGGTGTTATGATCATGCCTTTAATCTCAGCACTCAAGAGGTAAAGGCAAGCAGATCTCTGTGATTTTGAGGTCACTTTGGTCTACAGGGTGACTTCCCAGCCAACCAAAGATACACAGAGAAGGCCTAGTTCAAATAAGCAAATAAGCATGGCCTGATTGGAGACCTTTATTCTATGATAGCACCTTAGCATATGAGGTTTATGAACAAAATTGTCTTTTGCTAAAGTCTTAATTACTAATTTAGAAATAGTGATTGTTAATAAAGAAAGACTGGGGACCAAGTTGAGGATAATATTTGCATTTTTACCAATGGATCCAGTAATGCTTAAACTCAGTATGGCTCTAAGACCAAAAGTAGCTGAACTGGGGAGTGGTTATGAATACTTTGCAACAAGGAAAGTCTTGATTAATAAGTTAGATATTAGAGACAAAAAGGTTTGCAGAAACTAGGAGGTTCTGGGTTTTGAGAAATTGCCACTAAAAGTCATATTTAAGTGGCAACCAACCCTCCCAAGAGAGGAAGTGAGAGAACACTAAAAACCCAGAGATAATGTAGGATGTGGTGAAATTAAGGACTTTAAAATTGTCAGTGTGGCAACCATAATGTCTGCTGGTGATACAAACACCATTTTGTGTGTCTGGCAGAGTAAGGAGTGGATGGGGCCAGGGATGATACAGAAACATTGACATCAACCCTGCCCTCTCCTTACCAGAGTTCTCAGTGGTTCTTTCATGTGAAAACATCTGCCTAATGTATAGGGATGAGTGAAAGTTTAGCTAAATAAAGTATATGTCTGAAATTAGCCATCTAGTTAGGGAACAAGCCAAATAAAGGGTGTATAACTTACACTGTTATCTGCAATGCCTGCCAAGGTATTTGCACAAAATTAGGCATAAAGGCCTTAGAATATAATTCAACTTATTCTTTAAAGATGCTTTACTGGAAAGACCACAGGAGTAATCTCCAGTATCCTCCAGATAGAGTATCTAGGTGAACCTCTGAATCAGGTCAGAGAGTCAGCAATTCCAGAGAAGCAACAGCAGCAATAGCAGCAGAGTGGTCATATTAGTCATCCCTCCTAGAAGTATTTAGACCTAGTCATTAATGCAAGGCTGGCAATGGAGAAGCACAAAAGGCCCAAAGGCAGTCATCTGTAGCCACATGAACTGGCCACTCATCACAGCCACTTCAGACAAGGAAGTGAAACCATCCCCAAGTCTTTTTTTTTTTAAATTTTTTTTAATTTTTATTTTCTATATTCTACATTTACATTCCAAAGGCTTTCCCCTTTCCCAGCCCCCCCCACCATACGTCCCATAATTCCTCTCCCCCCCCCAACTATTCCCCAATCATTGCCACTCCCCATGATTTCTCTGTTCTGGGTCTACAAAACTGGATCCAATCTTTACAGGCCCAGGGTCCTCTCCTTTCTTCTTCTTGGGAGTCATTTGACTTACTAATTGTGCCTTGAGTAGTTAGGGCTTCTGGGCTCATTAATATCCACTTATCAGTGATTGCATTTCATGTGTATTCTTTTATGATTGGGTTAACTCACTTAGGATGATATTTTCCAGATCTAACCATTTACCTACAAATTGCATGAATTCATTATTTTTAATTGCTGAGTAGTATTCCATTGTATAAATATACCACATTTCCTGTATCCATTCCTCCTTTGAGGGATATTTGGGCTCCTTCCAATTTCTGGCTATTATAAACAAGGCTGCTATAAACATAGTGGAGCACGTGTCTTTATTGTATGCAGGGGAATTCTCTGGGTATATGCCCAGGAGTGGTATGCCAGGGTCCTCTGGAAGTGACATGCCCAATTTTCTGAGGAACCACCAAACTGATTTCCAGAGTGGTTTTACCATTTTGCAATCCCACCAACAGTGAAGGAGTGTTCCTCTTTCTCCACATCCTCGCCAGCACTTGTTGTCTCTTGAGTTTTTAATCTTAGCCATTCTGACTGGTGTGAGGTGGAATCTCAGGGTTGTTTTGATTTGCATTTCCCTGATGACTAATGTTGTTGAACATCTCTTAAGGTGTTTCTCGGCCATCCGAATTTCTTCTGGTGAAAATTCTTTGTTTAGCTCTGTACCCCATTTTTGATAGGGTTATTTGGTTATTTGGGGTCTAACTTCTTGAGTTCTTTGTATATATTGGATATTAGCCCTCTGTCGGATGTGGGGTTGGTGAAGATTTTTTCCCTCTTTGTTGGTTGCCGTTTTGTCCTTCTGACAGTGTTCTTTGCCTTACAGAAACTTTGTAATTTTATGAGGTCCCATTTGTCAATTCTTGATCTCAGAGCATAAGCTATTGGTGTTCTCTTCAGGAACTTTCCCCCTGTGCCCATGTCCTCCAGGGTCTTCCCAAGTTTCTTTTCTAATAGTTTCAGTGTGTCTGGTTTTATGTGGAGGTCTTTGATCCACTTGGAGTTGATCTTAGTGCAAGGGCTAATGTGACATCTTCCTGAAGTGGAACCATATAGACTAAACATCAGATTAAAGTGCTTAGCACAGTTCTTGACATCAGGAAGTGAGTTCTGTAGACTATCAGTATAATAGTATACGTAGGTAGAAAAACTGAAAATTGAGAAGCACTATAGAAAAACAAAGATCTCAATGAAAGGAAATTCATTAATTCAACTGATATTCATGAAGTACCATATGTATACAATGCTGTGGATTAGTTAAGACACAACTATTCAAGGTCTTATACAAATGAAAGGAATTAATTAGCCAAAAGAGACAATATCCTAGAGTTTCTGCAGACTTTACCTCCTAACTTAATGGAGAAACCAAAGTAAACAAAAAGATGCCAAAGTTAATAAAAATGAGCACGATGAAGAAGAAGACTGCAGAATAAAGTGGCGGGTGGTGGTGGTATATCAATCATGGTTTATGCTGTACAAATGGCTGCTGAGCAATGGATCTCAAAACAAGACTGGGGACTGAGCTCTATGCAGGACAGTGTCAGCTGTGAAAATTTACAGAAGCAAGAAAAAAAATCCGATCTTGAAAAAAAGAATTATTTGGAAGGATTAACAGCACATAAGGCTGAAGAATACTGAAAGAAAACAAATCAAACTTGAGGCAAGCAGGAGGTAGATCATGTAGGACTATAAAAAAGGATGGAGAAGTGGGATGTTTGTGCTGAGTGTACTGAAAAGCCACTGCAGAGGGAAATTGTATTGTTATGGGCACTTAGCTTCATAAACACATGATATCGTTTTCATGTGTCTTAAAACCAACTGAGAACAGAAAATGAATTTGCTTTTAATTTGACCAAACTAGGGAGAAGTCTCCTTGGTTTGCTCTGCCTTTTATGTGGCAGTGTGAGAACTGAATACAGAAAAGGGAATGGAAGCCAGAAAATATGCATGCATTTACTAAATGGTGAGATGACCAGTCAGAACTTTGTGTGATTTGTTCTCAAAGGTAAGATTTCCTTCTCTGGAAGACTGTAGGACTTCATCCTTCCCCTTTGTCCACATCCTGAGGGAATTTAAATTCTCTGTAATCCATTGTCCAATAGTCCAGTAACTGAGTGGAGGTAATACAAATATCATTCTACTCTTTGCCGGGACCATAGTTGCAATATCACTTACTGTGACACGGCTGTTGTGTTCTTTTGCTAGGATGCCCATGAAGATGTAGCACCAACTTGGAGATGAGGCAATGAAAGGGTGTTTTCTGTCGGTCGTGGTGGCGCACGCCTTTAATCCCAGCACTTGGGAGGCAGAGGCAGGTGGATTTCTGAGTTTAAGGCCAGCCTGGTCTACAAAGTGAGTTCCAGGACAACCAGAACTACACAGAGAAACCGTGTCTCGGAAAAATAAACCAAAACCAAAACCAAAACCAACCAAACAAAAAAAGGGTGTTTTCCAACATTACTGTGGACAAAACAAAGATACAGTGGTTTGCCTTCTCTCAGGGCCTACCTCCTCAGCTCTAGATGCCCTCAGTCTTCCTGAATCCTCAGATAGTCTTACTCTGTTTATAAGTCTGTGTCTGCACTCAAATGTCTGCTTCCTACAAGAACTCTGATTATACTGGATTAAGGACTTCATGTTAATTTATTCATTTATCAAATTATATCAAACCCAGCTATTTTGAGACATTGTGGATAATCATTTCAATGTTTGGCTTTTGAGGAACACAACTGAAACTATAGCAATGCCCCTGACTATAGGAGAATAACTAAGGAGTTCATGCTTCTGTTTTCCAAAGGGGAGATAATAAGAGTTTAGACAAGGATGGGATCAAAAAAGTTGGTGGTAGGTGGCCAGACTGGTATATATTTTGATGAATTATTTGATCAAAGCAGACTGATAATACAAAGCAAGAAAAATCAAAGAGCATCCAGGTAAATTTTTTCAGTATTTATCAAGATTAGAGAACGAAAGGAAGCTTTTCAAAGCATAATGGCCAAGAATTTTATTTTTTACCTATTAATGTTCTCATGCTTATTAGTGGTCAGTGGATGACACTGAACTGGAGCCCAAAGGTAACATTAGGATTTAAGTCACTAACACACAACTCACACTACATAGGAGGTACTATTGTCTTAATTAGATGACAATTCCAACAAAAAAAAGCACATAGAAGTAGAAAGAAGGAAGAGCATCCAAGGAAGAAGGATGAGAGGAAAAATAAGGATTATGGCAAAATGAAGGACACAGTAACAGAAAAATCAGGAGCCATGGGATCTTTGGAGCTAAAAGAGGAAATGTTAAAGACACACTTCATTACCACCTGCTGCTACTAAAGGGCTGCTCACAGAGTGATCCCAGGAGAGCTAGAGACCTGACCTTTGGATTTGGCAAGATCTAGACAGTTAATGACCTTTATAAGAACAGCCTCAGACAACCACAGCACAGAGGTAAAGAGCAGCAGGAAGTTGGAAAATGAATTCAGAGAATAAATGTGTTGAAGGACTTTGCTGGGCGACAAGGTGGAGAAATGGGACAGTGAATTGTGGAACCAGTGAGTGACAAAGACATAAGGCACACTTGATTTTTTAAAGTTGAAGGTGCTAGAACATGTAAATAATTCATTAAAAAGGAATCAATCGTGGTGGAGAAGGACAAGAAAATTTGCAGTGAAAAACAACCAAATGCTAAAAAGATAAAGCACATTAATCTAATGAATCCAGGGAACAATGAACAGCATTAACTTGCAACAAGATGAAAAATAGCATATTGCAAGAAAAGATACAGTGGCTGGAGAGATAGTGCAGGGGACATGATACTTACCACACAAGGACAAGGTCACCAGTTCAAACCTAGATTCTGCATTTAAAAATATCTGATATGTAGATGAGCACTCCTAATCCCATTACAGAAGAATCAGAGACAGTTGGGTCCCACAGCTCACTAACCAATCAGCTTGGACTAATTGTTGAGTGTCAGGACAGCTAAAGACAAGAAACCTGAGGAACAATTACTCCAGATGATGTCTGTTGGTTTTTCCCGCGCAGGCAGCTGGAGCGAAGCCGCCTGGCCCGGAACCGCCCACCACGGAAAGCCGGGAGAAGCAGCAGCGGAGCCGCCTGACCTGGCTCGGTCCGCAACACCCACAGAGGAGCCGGGAGGTGTGGGCTGGAACAGTAAGACTAGACCAAGCAGCTCCACGTGGCTTTATTTAAGATGGGGGAACAGGGGAACAGGGTAAAGGGAAGGCCGGGAGCGACGAGCAGAAAGAGAAAGTGGGGGAGCACGCTACTCCTTTATATGCATGATTATTCAAATTACAGGTGGGATAGATAGGCCTATTGAATTCTGGGTACATGGTGGCCACTGCCTTGGTAACAGGAATAAACCTGCAGGGTAGCATTAATTGTCGCCTATATGACGTCACAGGTCTCAGAACCAACAATGTCTCCTAGACTCTATACATACAAGCAAACATGTACTACCACACACTAACATACACAAAGATGAAGGTATATGCTATTAAACTGTGACTGGCTTCCCCAGTAGCTGAATGTTGTTCTAGAGTTAGATCACAGTATAGACAAGTGTTTGGTTATTGTCATTATCTAGGTACCATATTTCTTCTTGCTTTAACAATATTCAGTTAGAATTAAAAACACTTTGAAAAATCAAATAAGATGTACTTAGAAGTTCTTTACATTGCTTCATTCCACCAAATTTTCACATCAGTTTCTTCCTTCATTGCCAAAAATATTTAGTATCAGCTAGTACATTAAACTTCATAGTCATTGAAAGAAATAGCTCATCAATGTCCACTTCTCACTTGCTGAAAATATTGCCAAACTTCCAATAAAACAGGCAAAGTATGTAGAGTCCCCTAACCGAAGAGAGAACAAGAGAAAATTTGGAGAAATGTATTTTAACATCTTGAAGTTTTAGGGAAGAGTGTGTATCACCAAGACAGTATTAATTATACTCTTCTTAAAAAGCACTTCCCCATACTTTAGAGAAGAAGGATCATGCAGCTAGAATACAGCTCCTCTACAGACTGCATGGCGTCATTCTAAAATTCCTGCATGCTAGTGTAAAGTGTTCCCAGCTGGTATCCCTCAGTAGGAGGCATTTGAAGTTAAAAATGTTCCTAAATAGAGATCTGGGCCTACAACAGGTGCTCATTTAAAGACTATCTCAAATGAATACCTCTTTTCATGTTGAAGTTAATTAGGTGTACTGACCCATTGCCAAATAGGTTAATAAACTGAACTTTCATCAGGCCCATACTGAATTCCAGGTAGGCACTTTCAAGATATTTTCTGTGATACATTATTTACAAAATTGTCCCTGTTCTCCAAGACTTTATCTAAATCTAGATGACAAGCTGATGGTTGGTTTAAAATGATATATTCATTAACAATAATACTGGAGGGCTGAAATACAAATCATTCCTTGCACAGTGACTGTGCACATGGCAGCTGGTTGGGAGTTTGAAACTAATCTATGACACTGTATCGGTGAACTTGAAGGGAGGGCATTTCTGTACATAAATTCCTATGACAATGTCCATCATGATATGGGTGTGATTATATCTGTTTGACCTTAGAGCAACAGTAAAATTAACAATCTCAATAACAAATGCATTTCATAAGTCATTGTGCGCTTGCCTGTGTTTAGAGGTCCAGAAGTATGTAAGAGAATCAAGATCCTTCTCTGTAGATGTTATATGCTTGTGGGAGACATGGAGTGTAGAAATGAATAAATATATACAACTCTCATATTTAAATATGTGCTGTGAACCACAGCAAGAGTGACAGAGATGGGTTGCAGCCAGCTTTTGTGTAAGTGAAAAGTCCATAAACTTCTACTATGGTAGTACCTGAGAAACTTCAGATGTATAGGATATATCTAGTTCGGTCTTATGTTCGCAGAGATGTGTATTATAGGACACTCATACCTGCCCATTTCTGTGATCTTACCAACTTCTACATGGGAGTACATGTGACAGAAAGCAGGAGAGCCTCAAAGACAGAACAATCTACCATATGGCCCCTTTAACCTTCTGAACTGTGTTGTACAATCTGAATACAATTCAGCTGGAGTGCTAGGAGACAAATGTTAATTATGCATGTGCATATATAACAGAAACCCCAAAAGAAGACAATTATATGTTCTCACAAAAAAAATTGAATAGAAAAGAGAAGGTAGGAGAGAAGAGGAGAGGGGACAGGAGGGGAGGGGAAAAGGAGAGGAGAGGATAGGGAAGGGAGGAGAGGGGAGAGAAGGAAAGGGGACAGGGGGAGGGAAGAGGAGGGGATGGGGAGGGGTGAGGAGGAGAGGGGAGGAGTGGTGAGGAGGGAAGGAGAGGGGAGGGGAGGGGAGTGAAGGGGAGAAGAGGGGAGAGGAGGGAGGAAAAAATGTCAACAGTGTGGGCATTTCAAGTTATCAGTATTTCATCACCAAGTGCATGGATTCTTGCCTGGTTCTCTGAAGCCTTTAGTGGGTCATCATTATGTCTTTGTTTTTCCAAGATGAAAATATAAGGCATGGAAGAAAAAATGAGTTTCTGTACTTGTAATTCACATTAAGGATACAGTGACATCTCCCAGATCTTCAGTGCACCAGTCTTTATTCTTATTGACCAGAATTCAGTAGCATGCCCATCTTCTTTTTTTCAATATTTTACTTTATTATTTATGTACATACGTGTCTTGTGGGATTGTGTCTAGGTCATGCAGCACAGAAGACAAGAACATCTGATGTCATCACTGGGAACTTAAGTCAAACAAGTTGAATTCCAGCATGCCCATTTTAAAACCAATACTTGATTTGGAGACTAAAATCATTATGTGTACCCATATGTACCTATATTTATATATGCACAGAAACATGCATTAAGGAATATAAAAAAGAAACAAAATCAGAATAACCATAGAATCAGTCATATTTACACTATTAATTGCATATCAATTTACTCTATCATATCACAGATGATCTTAAAATATTATAAGCTAAATAAATAATAAAACATAATCTCTATGTCCATAGTGCTAATTATTCTGTATCATGGTGGTTTTCCTCTTTGCCAAGTATATTTCATTTTGAATGGTAAGTTTTCTAGTCCTTCTGTCATTCATGGAAGAAAAGAGCAAAAGAGTTCATCAGTGCCTATCTTTTTGAAGACTGTGTTTTCAAACTTCTAATGGAAACAATAGAAGTCTAAATGAAACGCTATTAACCATATCAGGCACTATCAAATCCATTGCCATACACTCTGATTTTCATAACCTTACCTTTGAACTCAAATTCATAATATAAATGGTGAGAAAGGCTAGCTAAATTTCTCTGAGACCATAATCTAGCTATGCAGACATGAAGCATGCCAAAAAGGTTACAGGATATCCTTATGTTCATTGCTGATTCCAGAATAACAGCCTGAAAAGAGGGTTCATTTATTGTGACTGCCCCTCTTCTATTTCCTTTACTGACAGACAGAAGAGCACCACCCCCAACACCAAAGAGCAAAGGAGTTGCAAAGCAGTCTATTTTCAACCAGGCTCACAAATTCTATCCACTCTGTGTGTCGGGGTGGGGGGTTAGGGGGGTTGTGTAGAATTAATCCAATAAGTTGACGGCATTCACTATATGTGTTCACTCTGGGAAACATTGAACTAGACCTGGGGATAAAGAGTGAAAACAGAGCCAAGCTCCCTGCCCTGAAGAAGCAAGGAAACCATGGAGAATAAAAGGTAACTTAAAAGAGATTTCTATAAAGGTCATAACCGAAAGGCTGGGAAGGTAGCCAAAATAAGGAGGGTGAGGAAATGAGTCATGTAGGCAGAGGCTGGTACACAGGCTCAGAAATGGAGTTTAGCATGCTGAGTCTTGGCTCATTTTCATCAGATACCTAGAATCAATGTTCAGATTCAATGGACCAGTAGTGTGGCTAAGGTCTCATTGTTGCTATTGGATTTTGTTCACTCGGCCACTTACAGAATGTCTTTGAGGTCGATAGACATTCAAACCATCTTAACCTTGTTCATATGTCTGATGTACTAAAAATGAAGCAAAAAGATTCTCAAACACATTGCTATATAGCAAAGACTCATTGTACAAGAAAATATAATAATATCCCTCCCATAGTAATTACAAGATGAAGTTAATAAAAACAATGAGTTCCTTCTATAAGGCACGGTCAGATAATAAGACATAGCTTGAAATGTCCAAATTTTACCAAGCTTATAACCTTATATACTATTGCATATAATTTCACTTGGAGGTAAACAGAGTCTAAATATAAAGCCACTGTGGAACTTGATCTTAGTGATCTTTCTTGCAGTATCCAAGTCATCCATTAATTTAACAAACATTTACTGTGAGAAATTTTTACAAAGCTAAGAACAGTGGAAAAAATGTTTATATACTTGCCTCATTGGTCTTGATATCAGCATATCTAAGGTAAGCATTAAAGACAGTAATTCTATTGCTTGGTATTATGCTAAGTGCCTTCAAGTCAAAACAAGCTCTATAGGACTTGATTTCTCTAGTTATAAAGAGAGGGAGAAAGTGTTTCAGTAGAACCTGAAAACTCAAGGCTAAAGAGATGAAAGTCTGAAGTGGTGTTGCTGCCTCAGAACAATAAGAGAGTTGCTGGGAAACAACAGGAGAACTAGGAGCCTCTATCAAACCCCACCAAAGTCTGGGGAAGAAGAGTGAAAGAGAAATGGCCAAAGTCTCTGCAGGCCTTTTGCTCAGAAACCTCCAGAAACAGGATGTGGGGAAGTCCTTTTATGTCTCATAACTTCACAAATGAGAAATCTCCAAGTTCAAGAAGGGGTTAACAAGTTTCTGCAGCACTGACTGAGCTGGTCCTTCTGGAATCCTGAGAATGGCATTTGCATTTGGGGGAGCTCTGTGAACTCTTGCATTTCCAGAAATACAGGTTAACTGAGTCAGATAAGTTTTTCCACCAGCCAAGAAATACCCTGTTCTGGGCCAGCATTTCTCACCTAAGTGCTGGAACACATCTGAAGAGAATCACCCTGAACCTTCTGAAACGGAGAAAGTAAAGTAAACCAGAGAGTTGGGTGAGTTGCCCAATGAGTCATGTTATCCAAAACCAAAACCTGGGAAGGGGAGGGTTTTGAAGAAGAAATGAGGAAGGAAGTGGTCCTTCCTTCCTAGAACAGGTTACGTAATGCAGGACAAGGGCATATTCCCATGACACAGAACACTTTTTATGAAGTAGACAAGATTTTTCTCTCAAATACAGTAAACTACTGTCCAGTAGAAAATCAGAACATCTTGTATTTCTTTGTGAACATTTCGGAGTGTGTGTATTGTGTTTGTGTGTGTGTGTGTGTGTGTGTGTGTGTGTGTCTGTGTCTGTGTCTGTGTCTGTGTCTGTGTGTATGTGTATTGACATCGGGTATCTTCCTTCTTCCTCCACTGCTCACCACCTTCATTCCTTCATTTTTTTGGATTTGATTCCTAACTGGAACTGGAGCCTGCAAATTTTCTGTGCTGTCTAGGCAGCAATTTCAAGATATTTACCGGTCTTTACTTCTTACACACTAGTTTGGAGCAGGTCTTTTGTACCTTTTATTGGGGATTTTGTTTGTTCGTTTGGTTGGTTTTACTTGGATACTAAGAATCCAAACTCATAGCTTCATAATTAACCATTGAGTCCTCGTCTCTCCTGACCCATCCTCAGTAAGTTAATGAGTCTTTTCCTTCCTAGATCTGGGACCTGAGTCAACATGCACAGGAAGCAGCGTTCTCCAAGTCCCCAAACTAAGTAAGGATCTTTTGCACTTTAAGGGATATAAAAAAAATCTTGACTCCTTTTATCTCTTCACCAATTATAGCTGAATTTAGTATTTCCCTTTGATCGCACAGAATAAATTCTACTAATAACAACATTGAGCTGTTTGACAGTCAGATGAATCTCCAAAAGAATTCTTCATTCATTAGCATTTTAAATATCGCTTAATTCCCCCCCCATCAATTTTTATTTTCTTTTTTCTCTTTCTAAATAGTCCTGACTAGATGCTTATTCACAATAATGCATTTAGGGACTGAAGATGGGGCTCAAAGAGTGTGCACCTGCATGCATGCACATGGCCTTGGGCTTCATCTTGAACACACACAGAAGAAACTTGCACATAGTTTGACTGCATTGCACATACCTCCCTCTGCTCACAATGCCCATCACTATGTTTGACAACAAACTTAATTTCATCTTCCAACCTACATCTGAGGAAAAGCCTAACTCTGTTATTACAACTTTTCCCAAGAACTCATGAATGATGGATAGTAAGCTTCCCAAGACATTCATATGCTTTTAGTTTAATGTCCAAAGCTCTTATTACAACATGTAGTTTTTCTTAAAGTTGTGTTCTCCAGTTTCAATTGGATCCATCATTTTATCTTGAAGTCCTGGCCCTGCAATTAAACTGTGTGAGTTCTCAGAGGAAAGCAGATGGCCAAAATGACAAAGTTGCTCAAGCAACCAGAGCCAAATGTCTCTAAATTATTTGCTCAAGTTCATGTAACCTCTGAGCAATGAAGACTGGAAGGAAGGCTGGCCCTCAACAGGACTTGAGATAGTAAAATTGAGGCTGTGTCCATGACGCTGCTCACCACAGTAACAACGGTTATGATAACATTATAAGTAGTTTTCCTCAGTGTCATGGTAGCAAAAAGAAAGAAAATGGTATTAGCAGGGGTAAATGTCCTTGTAGGTCTAAAGAACACAGAGATAAGCTACCTTCCTTATATGGAGCAGACAGCAAATTTTAAAAGAATTATATAACTCAAGGTTCACTAATATAAGAGGAAATAAGTTATATATACTGTGGAAATAGATATTAAAGACATATGTATTTATGCACACATACATATACGTATGTGTATATGTATGTGTATATATATGTATATGTATGTGTATATGTATGTGTATGTGTATGTGTATGTGTACATGTATTTCCCTTGTTTCCATTTCCATAAGCATATCTGAGGAACTACTCATGGCTAAATAGTATACAATCATAAAACTATTGTACCTGTGTTCATGAACAGGTATGGTTATTTGTGTAAATGCATTAGATAACTGTAACAATATTATAAATAATCATGTGAAAGGACAGCCATGATTTATCTTTAAGTGATGTATGAGAAAAACCTAAAAAAAAACCCCACAATCTTTCAAAAGGGTTGTAGCCAGCCTGGAAAATACTCAGAGAATGGAATGTCATATACTTTACTCAAAAAACTAGCTTGCGAGGGAGAGAGAAGGCTCTGTAGTTAAGAGCTCTAGTGCTCTTCCAGAGGATTCGGACTCACCTGGCTCATAAACATGTTTAACTCTAGTCCTATGAGAACTAATAACTTCTTATGGCTTCCCCAGCACTGTACACAGATGGTGACATAGTCAAATATTCATACACATAAAAGGAAAATACATCTCAAAATGAAAAAAATAGCTTTACTTTAATTCCATTTTAGGTATAACTACATTGCAAAATGTAGTTAGATCTGACGCTTACGGAGACAAACACAACACTTTGGTCAACTCCTGTTTTGATGTGGCTAATTGAAAAATGAGAAAACACATTTGAACAAATATATACAATACAACCTACAAGGAGAAATATTGTAAAGTTATGGAAAAAATAATACATTCACTCAAGGAGTGAACTCAATTGTCAGGACATTTATTACATCTATGGATATGACTGTGGCTGACAGTCTTTTATGATATTTGACCTAAAGAGTCTTTTAAAGTTATGCTTTTAACATAGACTACATAAAGCATCACATCAAAGAAGTGCTTGTAGTGAAATATAAATTTGCATAGTGATAAAGTTCAATAATCATTAAGCATTGGATAAAGTGAAATGAAGAGGTAGGATATGTAAGGTATCATCTAGACAGACTGTGCACCCTGAAGCTGGCAGTCAATGCAGAATTGATACTAACTATAAGGATGCTTTCTATGTGTGTGTTTAGAATGTCTTAGCTCCTATTAAAATAATAATTTTACCTATAATATGAATTATATCTTAATATATTCAGTATAATTCCTAGTATTAATTCTGAAGTATATATAATATTTACTACTTTTCTCATCTACTGTCATCAACAAAGAACTCTTGGAATGAAATTAATCCTGAAAAGATTTGTTTTTCAAAATCATTAATTCCCTTTTATTCTGATACAGAAATAGGGAGAGACCAGAAATTTTTTCAAAGACCCACAGTTTACAATGACAAACTCCAATGACTTAAGGGATTCATCTATGAAACTATAGACACCTATACCGGCAGACATTCATATTTTAAACTCTCTAGAAATCAAGTATTTATTGAGATTGTAGAGAGTCCAAGCCCTGTTTTATACTTAGATGTTCATGGTTTAATTACAAAATCTTTGTTTTCAGTGTACAAACAATCTACTGACAATAAGGAACTTGGTCTTAGTATGACATGAATTTACAGTTACACACTGGGATAAGGATTGTGAGGAGGAGTGTTTAAGAAATCAAAAAAAAAAAAAAGAAAAAGAAAAAAACTTACACCATGGAGTTCTAGGAGGTGTTATATCTTAAGGCAGGGCTAAGAAGTATGAAAGGACCCTCTTCTGTCTTTCCTTTTTGTTTTGTCTTAGGTATACTCCTGCCTCTGGAACCCCTCCACCAATATGTGCTTTGTGACTTGAGTGCTGTTGTATAGCCATCTGCAAAGCTAACTTCTCTCCTTCTGCAAGCCTTTGCTTAAACTTTAATTCCTTCATAGATTATACCAGAATGTTTTGTTTTGTTTTGTTTTGTTTTGTTTTGTTTTGTTTTGTTTTTGCACAATGGTCATATAGGATTCCTAATCCTTGACACTCTAAGAAGTGGTCTTTAACCTTCCTAATGTTGCAACCTTTAATACAGTTCATTCTTTGTGACCTCCAACCATAAAATTATTTTTGTTGCTACTCTATAAGTGTTGCTTTGGTTATGAATAGCAATGTAAATATCTATGCTGGCCAATGATCTTAGGTGCCCCCTGTGAAAGGGTCACAACCTCCTAAAGGGGTCACAATTCATAGGTTAAGAACCACTGTTCTAAAAATTACCAAAATCTACTGCATTAGCTGGTTTTGATTTCCTTAAAGGAAAAAATATTTTCCCTCATTTGCCTATCTCTGTACTAAAAGTAATCAGAATATGTTAAAAAATGTGTTAATTAGCTTATTTCCCAATTAATTAATGGCATTGGGTCACACTAATACATAATTATTTTGACTTAAGATCTTTAAGATGTAAGTACTTCTTCAAAAGCTAGGAGATAGAAAATAAGACTATACAGAATGCTTTTTACCTGATGGCACTTGTGGGGCACACACATTGCCTGCAGGTAACAGACAGAGACATCAGATAGTGAGAACACATATGAAGATATAAATGAGCCTGTGAAATCATCCCTTTGTTGGACCAGAGGGCTACTTAAACAGTTTCCAATGGGGTAGTCTTGGTTGGCTTAACGCATTTCCACGAGACCACACAGAGACTGAGAGGTGGCCACTGTGTTATGGGTTGTGAGGAGTTATGGAGTCATAGGGAGGTCATCTCCCATGCCAAGTTGTATACACCAGACACAAAGGGACCAGCCACCAGAGTCCCTCAAGTCAGTGAAGACCTGGAAATTTCCTATGCGACTGGTCCTGCTTCTGCCATGCGAAGTAGATATTTTATGCAAATAACAATGCATATATCTTTATTTTTCAAAATAAAGCAAGGTATGCCAGATTTCTAGTCATTGCATTATAAAACATGCTTTTGAATACACAGTCTAGAATTGGATAGTTTAAAATCAACAACTAAGAAAGACAGACTCAGGGAGTACTCTGATGTGAATAATATGTCATAGGTAGTGTGGGAAAACCTCAAGTTGGAAAACAGCGTGACTTAAAAAAAATGATGCCTTGCTTCTCCTCACTTATCCAATCAGTCGCAAATTTACTCATTCATTTATTCATTCATTAAGTACATAAATATTCATAAGCATCTTTCAAGTACAGAGCTCCAAATAAGAGCACACGAGGAGCAAAATAATGAATGTGATACAGTCCCTGACCTGAAATACCCCGGAGTCTGACAGAAGAGAGAAGCACATGACTGTAATGGTAATGGAGTTGGCCTAGATCTGAACAAGAACCTAAGTGTGGCCCAAGCCAAATCAAACTTTTGAAATTACCAGTTTGTCCTCAACTCTCCTGCCCCTTTTCCCTAAGTCTAAATAATCAGTTTTAAATACAAATCTGTCAAGGAGGCAAACCATGGGCTTCTGCTTTAGATGCAAGCCTTGAAAGAACATCCTTCTGGAATATGTTCACCTTTCAGGAAGAGATGTCTGATTACAGTAGATCTTTTACAGTAGACCATTGAAGGAGACACCCACAACTAGTTCCAGATGCTTCCTGTATATCCTAGCTAGCTACCATATAAACACCATTCTCTTGCTATCATTGACAGTATACCTCTGATTGGCCTTCACTACCGTGACAGACCGTGACCCTCTTAAATACTGAGTCTCAGTAAGCCCTTCCTTCTTTGTTGCTTCTATTGAGAGATACACATTCATAAGAAAAATAACTTAACAGAGAGTAAGCTTTTCTCTTTAAATTAGGTCCTAAGATAAGTTTATGCCATGATCCTTCTTTGCATATAAAGTTTTTTCATATGATTATTTCGAACACTCTCATGTGCATTCACCTAAGTATTGTTTGTGTGTTGCCTTCATTCTGCTGAGATCAAATAGTGGAGAGAGTGGCTTCAAGGAAGACAGAAACATGGTAACATTTGATGTTTTATAAGAACAATTTGTCATCTCTAGCTCTTAAATCTTTCCTATCATCAGCACTCAAATTTCAAATGCCCTATTATCTCATGTGTAGACTTTTTACCCTCATCATTCATGATATCCCTAACTTCATGACCTCTCTTATAACATCCAGTTTTATCTCCCAAAAAAGATTTAGTGCCTACTGTCATTCTATGGTATCATGTGACCAAAGAAACCAAGCAGCACTTTCAAAGTATTTTAACTTTGAATTGTTACTACCCCTTAAACCACAATTCCCTTTGATTTTATGTCTGCATGCAGGAAGTGATAAGTGCTTATGTGATGGGCTGCATCTCATAGCATATCTTGCTTACATAAACTTATTATTTGCATTCACTCCTCCTTGACACCATCACTTGATAGTGGGGACCATAGAGACTTCTTAGATTTCACTTAAATATGTCTTAGGCTCGGCCTAATTTTATTGAAAAATATTATCCCAGAAAACTAATAGGCTCTGTGTCCCTGTGAGTCTTCATTAATTAAAATATCTTTTATACTAAAAACAGTTCCAAAATCACATGTTTCCATCCTTTGTGAATACACCGTATCAACTTCTCTGATTAGGTATTCAGGAGTCTGAGGTCACCAAATGGTTTGACCTTGGGGTGTCATGGACTTATCTTCATGCCATGCCCTTAACCTAACTTTGGAATGTGTAGTTCCTTTCACACTGTTGATTGAATTTTTTTATGTTCATGTTTGGTTATTCATAATAACCAAAAACTGAAAACAACCTCAATGTCCCTCAGCTGACAACTGCATAAAGAAAAATGTGGCACATTTATACAATGGAGTATTACTCAGCTGGTAAACCCAATGACTTCATGGAATTTGAAGACAAATGAATAGAACAAGAAAAATTTTAAAACTGTATTCAGATTGAAAGAAAGTTAACAGAATATGATGGAAAATTTTATATTCTTGTTGTACTTATGAATTTACATTGCTGCTCCAGGTAGTCCCATGGAGTGAATTAGACTGTAATCTCTAAGGTGACACTTCCAGAAGTCCCACACATTCTGTGCTTATTCGAAAATGATCTTGAACAAATGTCTGAACTGTTTGTACCTGTGTTTCCTTCCTCTATATCTCCAGGACAATAGAATCTACTTCCTGTATTTGCTGTGAATTTTCACTGAACTAGTAAACCTAAAAAGTGGAGCAAAGTACTAGTTATAATTACATGTTAATCCTTGCTTAACCCCATGCCTGTAATATTTGAACTGATACATAAAATTGTTATTTTCCACTTCATTTTCTGCAATTTCCCTAAGCCTGTTTGATTTTGTTTCTAGCCATGCTCATTTGTCCAGAAAAAAAAATATCCCTTAATTGGAGTTCCTGTGTGAAGCAGTGTGAGTCTCTCTCCTTTTATTTAGGCTCAACTTAGTTTCATCAGTGTGTTTTGATACACTTCCTTAGAAGGTGGCAGATTTCAAATGTCAAGAGAGGAAAAAGAAATCTAGTATTTCAGGTTTGTGGGAATCATGAAGACTGTTGCTTATTCTTGTCAGATGTTTAAAACTAGACACAAAGAAAATACTCTCAGACTAAGAGTTCTATGTAAACTGTGAGGTAGGCTACAGAGGGAAGAGTTTCCTCACTAAGGAAATGTTCAACACTCATGGTGTGTGTGTGTGTGTGTGTGTGTGTGTGTGTGTGTGTGTGCAAGTGAATATATGGATATGTATAGGAGTTTATGCATGTGTGTTATCTTTTTTACATTTAAAATTGTTATTTATTTACTTATTTATTTATTTATTTATTATTTTTTTCACTCCAGATTTTATTCATCCCTCTCCACCTTCCAACAGTTCCACATCCCATACCAACTCCCCACACCCTGACTCCACGAGGATGTCTCCACCCCATACCCCCAGCTTCACCTGTGCTGACCTCTAAACTCCCTGGGGGCTCCAGTCTCTTGAGGGTAAGTGCATCTTACCTGATTGAACCCAGACCCAGCAATCCTTTGCTGTATATGTGTTAGGGGCCTCATATCAGCTGGAGTATGCTGCCTGGTTGGTGGACCAGTATTTGAGAGATCTCAGGGATCCAAGTTAATTGAGACTGCTGGTCCTCCTACAGGGTTGCCCTCCTCCTCAGCTTCTTTCAGCCCTTCCCTAATTCAACCTCAGGGGTCATCAGCTTCTGTCCATTGATTGGGTGCAAATGTCTGTATCTGAGTCTTTCAGCTTCTTGTTGGGTCTTCCAGAGTGTGGTCATGCTACGTCCATTTTTGTGAGTGCTCAATAGCCTCAGTTGTAATATCAGACCTTGAAACCTCTCCTTGAGCTGAATCCCACTTTGGACCTGTCACTGGACCTTCTTTTCCTCAGGGTCCCCTCCATTTTTATCCCTGCAGTTATTTCAGATAGGAACAATTATAGGTCAGAGTTTTGACTGTGGGATGGCAACCCCTTCCTGCATTTGATGTCCTGTCTTCCTGCTGAAGGTTGGCTCTATAAGTTCCCTCTCCGTATTGCCCAGCATTTCATCTAAGATTCCTTCTTTTGAGTCCTGAGAGTTTCTCACCTCCCAGGTCTCTGGTGCATTCTGGAGGGCCACTCCAACCTCCTATTTCCCGAGGTTGTCTGTTGTTTCCATTCTTTCTGTTGACTCTCAGAGCTTCAGTCCTTTTCGCTCACCCAATACCAGATCAGGATCCCCTCTCCCCAGACGCCAACTCTGTCCACTTTTCCTCCAAGGTCCCTCCATCCTTCCCCACCTTGATTACTTTCTTCTCCCTTCCAAGTGGCACTGAGGTGTCCTCACTTTGGCCCTTCATCCTGTTGATCTTTTTGAGTTCTGTGAAATGAATCTTGGATATTCTGTATTCTCTTTTTATATAATATCTACTTATTAGTGTGTACATAACATTCATGTCCTTTTGGGTCTGGGTTACCTCACTCAGGAGGATATTCTGGAGGTTCTTCAGAAAAATGGACATAGATCAACCGGGAGACTCAGCAATACTACTCTTGGGAATATACCCAAAAGATGCCCCACCTTGCCACAAGGGCACATGTTCCACTCTGTTCATAGAGGCCTTATTTGTGATAACTAGAAGCTGAAAACGACCCAGATCTCTCATGACAGAAGAATGGATACAGGAAATGTGGTTCATTTACACAATGGAATATGACTCAGCTATTAAGAATGAGGACATCCTGAATTTTGCAGGCAAATGGATGGAACTAGAAAATATCCTCCTGAGTGAGGTAACTCAGACCCAAAAGGACATGCTTGGCATATGTGTGTTCTGGACCACCTTTCTTAAAAATATGTGAAATGTTACTGGGATTCAATTACAATAATTTTCTCTCTAAGGTTACAAGATGACTCACTGTGTAAGAATGCTTGTAGCATAAATCTGAAATCCTTAGTTTGATCTCAAGAACCCACAGCAAAAGGATAGAATCAATTTCTGAAAACTGCTTCCTTGTCTCCACAGGTCCACCTTGACATAAGAGTACCTTCAATCACATAGAACTCACACACACATTCCACACACAAACAATAATTGCAATTATATAATATTATAACATTTTTATCATGTTCTCCTTTAACTTCTATAGTCTACTCATTTACTTGAAGGATCAATTGGGTCTTTGGGGACTGTGACATTTATTTTAAGAGAAATTTCTTCTCTGCTTATGAATCAACCTCTGAGGTTGATAAATGGTTGGTACCCACCCAACTGTTTGATACACATTCATCCTAACTACTATTTGACTGTAACATTTGCTTCCTTCTACTGACAAATATATATATTTACTTCTAGTTTTTGGTTGCTGATTATAAATTTCAAAAGACAACCAGAAATCTAACACTCAGATATCATCTGCAAGCAGAGTTGACAAAAGCAGGATCTTTCAAGACAATAACCCAAAGAAATACCTAGAGTTTAAAAACTACGTGCAGCACCTAAATAGCCAATAAGCTTTGGCTTGATAAAGTAATGCTTGAATACTCAGCATTTTAGCAAGTAGAAGCTGAGTGACATATGTAGATATGGAACATATTCCAGAAAGCTTTAACCACTCATTTGACCTCATTTTTCTGGAATCTTTGGAAGCAAGGCTAAGTCCTGTATTTTCTAATGATATGCCTCCCCACAAGAGACAGCCTCCTCCCCAATATTTGCTTCTTTCCTCTGCAGCTCAGCAGTGGATGCCCAGCAACCAACTGAAGCTTAGAATGAAATTAGAGGTTCAAAAGGAAGATGAAGACTCCTGAGATTCCACGAGTCAGGCTATAGCTGCAA
The DNA here is from genome assembly GCA_964023405.1 of Apodemus agrarius. Classification (NCBI taxonomy): domain Eukaryota; kingdom Metazoa; phylum Chordata; class Mammalia; order Rodentia; family Muridae; genus Apodemus; species Apodemus agrarius. The sequence goes on from OZ030016.1 coordinate 68,270,451, forward strand.
ACTGGGTCACTGAGCCTCAGGGACATGGAGGTGGGATGGCTTGCTGAAGGCTTGACATTCATTCCTATGGGGGTGTAAGTAAACCATTTTTCTGTAGGTTTTAAATCCTTGTTACCCTCTCTCTCTCTCCACATGAGAGCCCAACAAACAGTTAAGCTTCAAACTGGAATATTATTTGGAACTTTTAAAACAAGGAAGGAGGTTTAAAGTTATGATTGTACTGGGTACATAATGGGTCATCTTTAAGAATGTATAAAATTTTTAGATTAAAAAGAAAAAAAACTCTATATAGGAAGAGGAACACTCAAGCCAGGATAATACTGACTGAAAGCAAAGGTGACAAAACAAGGTTCTTACAGACCAATAGAGTAATCTCACTCTCTTCTGTCTCTCCATTGCTACTTTCCTTCCTCCCTCCCTCGCTCCCTTCCTCCTTTCTTTCTTCTCACTTTCCCAGCCCACTCCCTTACCCCTGCTTCTCTGTTCTGATTTTTTCTGCCCTTTTTTCTTTAGATGTTCTATTTTTCTTACCATGTGTGTGAATACACAGATGTTTCAAATATGGAGTATTTATCACCATTGATTCAGTTTGTAAATCATTACCAAGAGTATTGACTATACTCAAAGAATTCAATGAAGAATGTGTAATGCCCAAAGCGTGGGACTCTGAATAAATACCTGCAAAGGGCACATGTATCTTCATCCAGGCAGTTAATAGAAGGAAGGACAATGCTTTCATAGTATAGAACATGTCCAGGCGTCCAGTCACCATCTGTTGTCCCTGATGGCTGTGGACCCGAAACATTAACCTATAAAAGAGTTTGATAAGTGTCAGTGAATGTCTGAAGGATTTGAGCAGATGTATTGCTATAAGCTCTCTATGCAACCATCGTCAGGATCTTCTGACAAAGGATGGTAGTCAAAACTAGGTGGCACTAAATATGAAAATTGCAAGAAAAAAAAAGACTAAATTCATGGCTGTCCAATTGAAGGAACCTTTATTAAATACTAACCAGAGAGATGGACACTGGCCATTTCTTATCTGGAATTCCCATAGAATTAGCAATGAATTAGGTCAGTCAAGTGCCTATGACGGCCAGATTCATATGACTATATACTTTCTACCTTTAACCAGTTGGAGGCAGGCAGCCAGATGCACTTCCTGCCTTTGTATCTTCCACCTATGTGTGATCAAGAACAACCTTGTGTACTGAAATGAAAACATCTGCCTTGTGATTTTACCTGAAAAACAGCCCCCAGCATTTGAAGAATTGATTTGCCCTAGGCAAATGGGGCTTAGAGGTTAACTTTATCCCTTAAAATGGGGGTTTCCTCACCTTATTCTCAGCAATTTGGACAAAGGTAGTATAGACAGGAGAAAAACTTTAAATGAATTCTTTCTACATATTCCAACTTTGCTATCAAGACAAACAGTGACTCATACTATTTTCAAGAAAGTCTGTATTTGCTAGACAAAGGAACTCTGAAAGAACACTTTAAAAAATAATTATTCTGAAAGTTTAAAGTCATGTTTAGATTCCTTGTGTTAAATGCTGGTATACTTTATAAACACATTTAATAGAAGAAGTGAAAAAGAAGAAAACCATGTTGAATTTAACTCAAATAGCTGCATCTCAAGGAGTCTGGGAATTTTTTTTTTTTTTTTGCTCACTAAGAAAAAACAAATGATCAACTCCTATTGGTTGCAATATGCTGGTCTGGAGTGTGTACACTTGACACTGAGTTATCAGACATATCAAGAGATAAATCATTGGGGCAAACATTAAGCCTGTTGGGTAACAATGGTTCAAAAGCATCTCATATTGTTGTAAGTATGGACTTGAATTAAGAGTATAACAGCTAAGTATTCCAAGTCATTGTGTTCTGAAACAAAACTGTTGGCAGAGACAAGTCGACATGAACACAGGAGATAGCTTGTCAAGAGAAGGAACTACCTTTAAACTTGGAAGTGGTCCAGACCTGGAGAGGAGCCAATGGTCTTCAAAGAGCTTTAGCTATGGAGATGAGATGGGTTTTGAGAGGTTTTGTGGGTTATTTACACATTAAGATTTTTCTGTACATGATCTGTTTTGGTTCATGTAAACTGACTTGGTGAGGCTGCTTTCTACTGTCATGGGTTTCTTTCATATGATAATCTTGAAGTCTGAAACATTTTTCTTCATTCCATTCCCCAATCTCGAAAATTCTGTACATGTGCAAGGACATGAACAACCTTCTTTGTGCTTTCCAAGAAGTCACTTCGAATATTTTTATTCTGGGATATTTTTGTTTACTCCTGAAGGCAAAAAATAAAATTAAAAATGGCTGCCTTATCCAGAAGGAGAAGTAAAGATCTTCCTACTACTAGAAAGCTGGAACTGGAAGGTTTGTAACTTTAAAGCTAGCCTGTGCAATTTGTTGGGATCTATTCTGAAAATAAAAGTAAAGAAAGTGATGAGCGATCTCAGGTAAAGAGTACTTGCTTGGCAACTGCAATATTACAGAGTTAATATCTGGAATTGTAAGGTTAAGTAAATAAGCAAACAGTAAATAAAGAGATACATTAAACACTGAATGAAAAGTATCATGACATACAAGAGTTTGGGGTCAGGAAGATGCTGATGGAAATAATAGCTTGGTCACATTAACACTGTGAGCCAAAGAGTAGGGACCCAGGTGATGGAAGCATAACATATATTTATGATTGAAGGAAGACCAGGCCATCAGTCACCAGTGACCTTTCTATATTTCCATATACAACCTGTGCTTTGTTGATTATGGCAATTTTAAGATGTGGAACATAATAAGTACTGGGTAAATGTTTGTGTGATTACTATAATACCATGCAAAATGCCCAGAGAATAGTTGATGTTTGCTCTGTGAATGCCATTGTTAATGTTGTTATTATCATTAAAATGAGTAAAAACAAAAGTATCTTTAGTATCTCAGGATAGGGACTCTCACCTTTGTCATTGTCAGCACCATTCAGCATCACTAAGTTTTTGCTCCTTAGACATGAGGAGCATGGAATTCATGGCCAAGGTACAAAAAGTGAGCCTGTCTATCAACAGCAGTGAAGGATAAGAGATGGGGAATAAGTTGCTGTTCTAGGATGTGGGAGGGCTGAAGCCAAAACAAAGAAGGCACACCCAGGTTTTGAGTGTATCATGTCCCTCCATTGATGCTAATGTGTAAGTCACAGCTAACTCAAAGGCTTCCATGCATTGAGCAGGTTCAATGAGAGAAATAACCTTGTTAACAACAGCAATAAAAAAGTAAAAAAACATAAATTATAAGATGGGAACTCAGCCTGTCTAGCAAAATGAAAACACTTAAAGGTAGGAGCCCAGAAGCCCTGAACTCCTATAATAGCTACACAGGTATTGACTTCCTTATTTTAAAGATAAAGACCTCATTTTCCATTTTTCTATTTTTTTGGTGTTCAAAGTAAATCATTTTTTTCCATCATTAAATTTCCTAGGGTTAGATGATCTCTGTCATAATTAATGCCACTCAATATGGCTGTGCTTATTGTCATTAGAAATGCAGAACACATCAGTCAGAATCCATGAGTTTGAATTATACAGCAAGACCAAAGAAAAACCCCTCAAGCCACAGTGAGGTAAAAATAAGCCCTTCTAGTCTTTCTAATATGTTATCTGGTAAATGCTGAACAAACTTTCTAGTACTACTAGCCCATTCTCATTTGTTAAATAGTCAAAAAGAGGCTTGTTGAATTGAAGAGATTCTGAGTTCCTTGGAATTTACTCCCAGCACTATGAGCACACTGAAATAACATACTACAGAAAAACTTACAGGGGAGTGATGCCAAAGTATACCACTGAGCCACTCAGTCATGAGATAATGACTGTGAACCAAGCAATTCTTCAGAATTCTTCATTCCCTTGAACTGTCACAACTATGGAGATCAGTCCCAGACCCTCCTGTAGTGTTGCTTAAACCTTCTCATGGATGGAAAGCTGGAAACACTTGGAAATGAAGCCAGATGGTAGATCATTATTTCCAGTCCACCAAAGAGCTTTTCTGGAGTGACTCCCTCTCCTACTAACCACACTCATATGCATTCCCCATTGTATATGGGTCAACTCAGCCTTATTGAGACACAGGGTTGGGCAATGGAGGGAAAGCAGGGCATAGAGTCAGGCAGGAAGTCTGCCTTGGTTGAACTGATATGGGGAATAGATCCTTTGAGAACTCAGGTGAAGAATGGAAGGCTAGATAGCTAGGAGTCCTATTCCAGAAGACCTTTTGTATGTCAGCTCTCTCTCAGCTTAAAATCCCAAGGAACATTTCCAAATAAGAAGCAGAGGGTCCTGAATGCCTGGGCATGAGCAGAAATGGGTCCAGGAATGATTCTGGAGCCTCTCAGGATAAAGGAGCAGGATAAAGTCCAGAAAGGGCTAGAAGAGGTGAAGAGTGCAACAAATACAGAAATCAAGAGAGGTGGTGTGGGCAGAGTGGGGAGGAAGAAAGGTAGACAGAGAGGCCTCCAGCATGACTGATAGAGAGAGTGAGAAACCACTTGCTGATAATTTCAAGGTCTAAAATATATCATCCTAAGTGAGTTAACCCAATCACAAAAAAAAACACATGAAATGCAATCACTGAATAGTGGATATTAATGAGCCCAGAAGCTCTGAATACTCAAGGCACAATTAGCAAGTCAAAAGATTCCCAAGAAGAAGGAAGGAGAGGACCCTGGTCTTGAAAAGACTGGATCCAGTTTTGTAGGAGAGTACCAGAACAGAGAAATGGTGGGGGGGGTTGATTGGGGAATAGGCAAGGGGTTCGGGGGAAGAGGACTTTGGGACATATGGTGAGGGGGAACTAGGAAAGGGGAAAGCCTTTGGAATGTAAACAAAGAATATAGAAAATTTAAAAAGAGAAAAAGAAAGGAAAAAAATCTGTCGTGCGATGCTGAGATGTTGGAAAGTTTCGAAATGCCAGGTAGCAGACAAGTAGTGAAGTTTGGAAATGTGTTCAAGTTGTGTTTGATTTGATAAATGCTAGGTCTAAAGAATGACAAACAGCTAAAGTAGTAACAACTTTGAAGTTTGTTGAACTAAAATACGCATGCACAAATATAGAAAATTGGATAGAATTGAGATATTAAGAGAGTGGTTTGTGTGTGGGGTGTCCATGCACATCAGATACATGTGCCTATGGAGGTCAGAACACAACTTCAGGTGCGGTCCACCTTTAATTTTGAGGCAGGCTTTCTCCTTGAGGCCTGAGGATGGCTAAATAGATTATAGTGACTGCACAGGGAGGTTTAGATCTACCTATGCCTGCCTCCCACAGTGCTGGAGTTATTGCTAGGTATCATCATGCTATAGCTTCTGAAGATGAAACTCGGGTCTTTGTGCTTGCTGGATAAGCACTTTGCCTACAGAACTATCATCCCATATCTCAAGGAAAAGAGTGTATCAGGGTGAATTGTGATGGGTGCAATATATATATATATATATATATATATATATATATATATATATATATATATTTGCTATATCATGCACATTTTAAAGGCTCTTCCAGCACCTGACCAGGCAGAGTAATATCACCCATCTATCTCATGACATCTCTATAGTTATAATAAATGGATGGATACCATTGGACATCCCACAGAGTTCGTTTTCTCTTCCCTGACATGCTATATTCTGGGGTTCCTTTTCTCTTCCCTGACATGCTGTATTCAGCATCTGTGGTGATTCAATTTGGTGAAAAATAAAAGGTGGATGCAGGGACAGGATTTAACACTTACAAAGAGATTGTCATTGCCGTAGGATTTTTAAAAGTTTAGACCCCCAGAGACACATCATGTTATCAGAAAACCTAGTGCAATCCTTTTCTTTAATGGGACAGAAAATTGCTTTAGAAATGTTAAGGTATTAAAATAGAATAAGAAACTATAAAACAGCACAAACAAGATCCTCTTTAGCAAGATCTAACATCTGTCTCTGAAATGTGAGATACTGATGACATAAAATAACCGAAAAGGCACACACTGGCTGGCCTCTAGGGAGGTAGTTGGTTAACTTCACGATGACAGGGACAGAGTTAGTATCTTTTCAAAACATCAAACGGAGACACACTGAAGAATTAGATTGACTAGCAGGCGAGGCTGTACCTCCTGATGTTCTGAGAGTCTGTCAGTCTGGTGTTATTTTAGTGAGGGATCTTCATGGCAGAGCACTTCCTCATTCAGAATCAGATCTATGCTCATCCATCTGAATGAACTAGCACTCCTGTTTCTGTTGACCCACTTGTCACACATGCCAAATAGTGGTCTGACCCGCATAGTGCTTTCATTGAAATTAGATAGAAAGAGCAGCCTCTGAGAAGTCCCTAGTAAATGGATAACATTCCCTGTTCTTTGTCCTCATCTTCATCATAACCTCAATTAAATTGCACCTGCCATGCACAGGGAAGAACTTCATTTTGGTAAAGACAGATGCCCAGAGCATGTTCTCAGTTCTATAAGCCATCATTAAGAGGCGATCCTGATAATAGCATACAAAATCTATTGGACACCTATTTGTATTTCATTTGTTATGCAGATAATGCCAGGTATATGAAACTCCCTCCCCCCCCCAGTCATTTAAGACACCCTCTTCCATATAGCTGATGTGATATGTTCCCGATCCTAGCCCTCAAGGTACTTAGGTTCCAGTGACTTGTATTCTACCCTGTGGCCATCCAGAAGCTATCTCTCTCTGGGGATCATATTTTGTCTCTAGGAGTTAATTCTATCTTCCTTTTGACAGAGCAGCAACATGTATATTTACACAGACTAGATAGAGGTTTGTAGAGGACACTGGAAAAAAATAAAAGGAAGACAGCATCCATCACTTAAATAATTAACCAGAAGCTAACATTTCTTTCCAAACAAAACATGGCCTTTTGGTGTCAGGCCAACACCACCCCCAGTGGGATGGTTGCAATGAACTTGTAAGCACAAATAAGGCAAACTGACTGGACATGAGTCCTCTGCTGAATTATCCCATATTGACCCAGGAACATTCAGACTATAAAATATGCAGGAGATGCAAGGTTGAATCAAAGTGCACTCTGTAATGTGCACCACACCAACTGAACAGTAAAATGTGATTTAATTTACTATATAATTTGCTTGTTCAACAAAGCTGAAAGATAACTCACTTACTGCCACTTTGCTTCTAAGTAAGCCGGTAACTGGTGCTATCCTTCCAGCGAATAGTTCTGTTGTTGATGACAGAAAGCTATTTCAGTGGAAAATACACAAAATTAGGGGTCTGCTGCTGTAGTACTTACAACGCACCCCTTTTGTCCTCATCAAGTTTATTTCTGCATGGAGGCAATTATAGCTCTTTGTTTTCCTAACTCGATGAAGTCACTGTGTCTTGCTTGGTGGCACACAGCTAGGGAAAAATGCATTCAGCCAAATTTAGAAGCATTTGGAACTCACGAGTTGTGAATTGTGAACCAAACTTGAATCTTTTAAAAGCTCATCTGTTCTGCAGTGCATGCCAGCTCTGCTTACAGCCTCACAGCCTGAGCCTTCCTCTCAGGACCATAGCTATGGGTCCTGACATCCCTTAAGCTTCTACCCACCACAACTCAGGGGTGTTACATGATACAGATTCATAGATGCAATGAGGAAAGTGCTCCACAGGCCATGGCACCAGCACAGATAGAAGAGATACTCTCCATAGGTGAATTAGGACTCTGGATTTTATTGCCCCAACATTATTAAATTATCTAAATGTCTCTTCAATCTCTCTTGTCATTTTTTGAACATATTATTATATAGATCTGATCTAAACTGTATATCAACCAGAACCTGAAAATCAGTTTCTCCTCCATATCACTCTCCTGCTATAAGTTTGTTATGTATATTCTCTTTCAAAATTAAAAGTGTGTGTGTGTGTGAAAGAGAGAGAGGGAGAGAGGGAGAGGGAGGGGGAGAGGGAAAGGGAGAGGGAGAGGGAGAGGGAGAGGGAGAGAGAGAGAGAGAGAGAGAGAGAGAGAGAGAGAGTTATTTTTGAAGGGGCCATGCATGCCATAGCTTACAAGAAGAGACCAGACTTGTAGGTCTTGGCTTCCTCCTTTCAGTCCTGGAGATGAAGCTCAGGTGGTTAATTGATTTTAGGCCCTAAACCAACAGTTCTCAATCTGTGAGTCACGACTCCTTTTGGAACTGCATATTGGATACCTGCATATCAGATATTTATGTTACAATTCATAACAGTAGGAAAATTACAGTTATGAAGTTGCAATGACATAATTTTTATGGGGTCACCATAACATGAGAAACTGCATTGGAAAGCTTAAGAGTATCTACTTAAGCCATCTTGAAAGCCTACACCACACATATTACATTATATTGTCTTTGTGAAACCTCTGGTTACACATCTTATACTCTTGTTTTCAACACAATTACAAGCTCTGTTACCTACATATATATTGCCACTTTTATTCATGAAGGTTTCCTGGGCAGCTCATAGGTACCAGGAACTTGAGTTTCTCCACAAGGTAGGAAGCCTTGAGTAAAGACAGGAACCACATCCTTGGCTTTGTGTAAGTAATCTGCACATTTAAAACCTGATTATTGTCTGTGAGGAAGAATCTGCAATGGGGACAAGAAGTTCTGATAAAAGGTACTCAATTCATATACTCAGGCAATGTCACTGTTCATGAGGAAAGCCTGCCAGGGAAGGAGAAGAGGGAGGGAAGGCTTGTTTCAACAAAAGAAATAGCTTGTGCAAAGGCCTGGACAAAAGAGAAAGAAAGAAACCAATTCACAGGCTCTTTTGCTGAACGTGTCAGCAGGAGCCAGTAGGTGTCAAAAGCACAATGTGGTTCTGATGATAAAGTCCTACAGGAAGCACAGAAGCAAAGAAAACAGCAGGTACCAGTTCATGGAGAACTCAGCTCAGTGTCTTAATGAGCTTGAATTTTTTTCATGAAAACAAGCAGTTGGATTTTACATTATTTTATTGTATACATAGTTCTTCATGTACTTTGTATGTTGGTAGGAGTGCATGTGTGTAGGTGGACATGACACAGTGTAAGGAAAGAGATTTAAAGACAACTTTTAGAAATCAGTTTCACCATTTGGGACATGGAGATCCAACTCAGGTCATCAGGCTTGACAAAGTGTTATTTATTGCTAAGCCCTCACACAGGTCTATAACCTGCCATGTTATCCAATGATTCATATTCAATTAATAATTGAAAATATATTTTCATAAAATGTATTTTGATTAGTTTTCCCTCATCCTACTCCTCCAAGACCCTTGCCATTTCCTCATCCATCCAACATGTGATTCTCTCACATTAGAATACAAATGTACATCTAAAAAACACAATATGATAAAATATGAACAAAGCAACCTGAATATGACAAAATAAACAAAGAAAAACTGCCAAAGAAAAGTGCAAGAAACACATCTAGCTGCAAAGATACCCACATTCTAAGAAAGGAATCCCATAAAAACACAAACCTGGAAAACATAAGATATACACAAAGGACCTGTGAAGTTTGAGAATGTAAAGAAACTCTAAAAGATGTCCTTGAGTTCATTTTGTGTTGGTCATCTACTGCTGAGCATGGGGCTTGGAGTTAAGAGTAATTTGTCCTAATTATGTCACTAGTATAGTTATAGCTTCTCATTGGATGGAAAAAGAAGGGTCCTCAGTGAGACTCCATTGAAAAAACTAACTTCCACTTGCAAGTGCTTATCAGTCAAAGAGAGCTTCTGGATTATGAATGGTGGTATGTGCTTACTTCTTTCATGTCTAGGACCCCAACAGGTCAAAAACTGTGCATGTCCTGTGCATACTGCCAGAGTCTCTGAATTTAGAGGTGCAGTGGTCCTTCAATGTTTGGAAGATTTCATTTTCTTGGTGGCATCCAAATCATCTGCCTTCTCTTTCACAGAGTTCCCTGAAAAGAGGAATTTGATGGCGAGATCCCATTTGAGGTTGAGTGTTCCAGGTCTCTCACTTTTTTTCCAGCTATGGGTCTCGGTATTTTTTCCATATTTTCCATATTTTGATCTCTGATGAAGGATGAAAAAGATATTTGTCTATGACCATAGAAGACTGTTGTTAGGAATCACATTTTGTTATGTGCCATTAGCAGAACTCTAGTATTTAGTTTTCCCCCAGGGTCTAGTCTCAGGTTCCTGGCTATGTGAGCTGTGCTAGAGATGCGTTCCATCTCATGGACTGGTCTTAAATCCAATCAGACAGTGGCTGGTTACTCTCACAAGCTTCATGCACTAGTGTATTTTGCAGGCAGGCCACTATTATAGATAAAAGAATTTGGAGCTAGGTTTATGTTTGCCTCCCATTTTGGTAGCACAAAGAATAATTTCCAACACCCCAAACAGTGGTCAGTATGAGTAAAGTCTCTAGCTAGGCACCAGCTCAACTTCTCCATTTTCAGTGAGTTGTGTAGCTGTTGTCTTTAGAAATAGGGCTTTGTCATCAGTTTGTGAATAGCAACCAATCGTCTTGGCAATTGCCTGAGCTATTTGGGAGACTCTTTGCCTCAACTCAATTACATGTAACCTGTTCCTAGAAAGGGAAGCTTCATTTGGTGTTCAGAGATGTAAACTTGGGATTCTGATTCCTTTGTTATTTAGCAATTCCTTCTAGATTACCTTCATATAAGTATATATTTTAAGGAGCTTCTACTGCATTAAGTTTCCATACAACCCCTCATAACTGTTCTTCCTCTTATTAATAGTGTAGGACCTCGGCAGGGGCAGCCATCTTGCCCCAGACCCCCGCACGCAAACAGTGGGCACACTGGACGCAGTGAGCGGCTGGAATCAGGTGCGTGGCCAGAGTTATAGCTTAGCTTAGCTCTGCAGCAGATCTGGGCACAGAAAGATCAGCTGCGGGTGCAGACTAGCAGCCGGGACCAGCTCTCCGAGCGGACTAGCAGCGAGGGGCCAGTGGGCCGCCTCGGGGCACAGCTCGGCACTCTAGCAGCTGGAGTCAGGGGCCTGGACTCAGAGCGAGCATAGTCCAGCACAGTCAATGCAGCCAGAAGGGAGCAGCAGAGCCGGGCACGAACAGCTCAGCCAAGGACACGTGGTGCTTTCAGCAGGGGCAGCCATCTTGCCCCAGACCCCCGCACGCAAACAGCGGGCACACTGGACGCAGTGAGCGGCTGGAATCAGGTGCGTGGCCAGAGTTATAGCTTAGCTTAGCTCTGCAGGAGATCCGGGCACAGAAAGATCAGCTGCGGGTGCAGACTACCGGCCGGGACCAGCTCTCTGAGCGGACTAGCAGTGAGGGGCCACCGGGCCGCCTCGGGGCACAGCTTGGCACTCTAGCAGCTGGAGTCAGGGACCTGGACTCAGAGCGAGCATAGTCCAGCACAGACAAGCTGCCAGAAGGGATCTGTCTCCTGGGGACAGGCGTGCTGTGCTTTCAGCAGGGCGCCATCTACAATAAGACGAACTAGTGCCAGAGATAAAGAGATGGCAAAAGGCAAACGTAGGAACGTTATTAACAGAAATCAAGGCAATATGGCACCATCTGAACCCAATTCGCCAACCACAGCAAGTCCAGGATACCCCAACACACCAGAAAAACAAGAGTTAGATATAAAAGCACAGGTCATGATGCTCCTAGAGGAACACAAAAAAGACATAAACAAATCTCTTAAAGAAATGCAGGGGAACATCAATAAAGTAGAAGCTCTTACAATCCAAACACAAAAAACACTTAAAGAACTCCAGGAGAATATGGGCCATCAGACAGAAACCAATAAAGAGGAAGTGAGAAAATCAGTTAAAGAAATGCAGGAGAACTTGAAACAACAGGCAGAAGTCATGAAAGAGGGAGCACAAAAATATATTAAAGAATTACATGAAAACACAAACAAACAAATGATGGAACTGAGCAAAACCATCCAAGATCTGAACACAGAGGTAGAAACAACTAAGAAATCACAAAAGGAGGCAACCTTGGAGATAGAAAACCTTAAGAAGAAAACAGGGGTCGTAGATGCAAACATAAACAACAGAATACAAGAAATAGAAATAAGAATCTCCGATGCTGAAGATAACATAGTAACCATTGACTCCACAGTCAAAGAAAATGCAAAATCCAAAAGGCTTGTAACCCAAAACATCCAGGAAATCCAGGACACAATGAGAAGACCAAACCTAAGGATTATAGGGATAGATGAGAGTGAAGATCTACAACTTAAAGGGCCAGCAAATATCTTTAACAAAATTATGGAAGAAAACTTTCCTAACTTAAAGAGAGAGATGCCCATGAATGTACAAGAAGCCTACAGAACTCCAAACAGACTGGACCAGAACAGAAACACCTCCCGTCACATAATAATCAAAACCCCAAATGTACTAAACAAAGAAAGAATATTAAAGGCAGTAAGAGAAAATGGCCAAGTAACATATAAAGGAAGACCTATCAGAATCACACCAGACTTCTCTCCAGAAACCATGAAAGCTAGAAGATCCTGGGCAGACCTCATGCAGACCCTAAGAGAAAACAAATGTCAGCCAAGACTACTATACCCAGCAAAACTCTCAATCAACATAGATGGAGAAATCAAAATATTCCATGACAGGACCAAATTTACACAATATCTTTCCACTAACCCAGCTCTACAAAGGATAATAGGAGGAAAACTCCAACACAAGGAAGGAAATGGCACCCAAGAAAAAGCAAGACAGTAAACTTCTTCCATCAAACTCAAAGGAAGATAACTACTCAAAAACAAAAATAACATAAAAAATGTCAGGAAGTAATAATCTCTATTCCTTAATATCTCTTAACATCAATGGACTCAACTCCCCAATAAAAAGACAGAGACTAACAGACTGGATACGGAAACAGGACCCTACATTTTGCTGCTTACAGGAAACACACCTCAGAGTCAAAGACAAACACTACCTTAGAGTAAAAGGATGGAAGACAATTTTGCAAGCAAATGGTCACAGGAAGCAAGCTGGAATAGCCATTTTAATATCAGATAAAATTGACTTTCAACCCAAAGTCATCAAAAGAGACACAGAAGGTCACTTCCTGCTAGTCAAAGGAAGAATCCACCAAGAGGAACTCACAATTCTAAACATCTACGCTCCAAATGTAAGGGCACCCTCATTTGTAAAAGAAACCTTACTAAAGCTCAAAGCACACATTGCACCTAACACAATGATTGTGGGGGACCTCAATACTCCTCTATCTACAGTGGACCGACCAGGAAAACAGAAACTAAACAGAGACACGGAGAAACTCATCGAAACTTTGGAGCAATTGGATTTAACAGATATATATAGAACATTTCACCCTAAAGCAAAAGACTATACCTTTTTCTCAGCCCCTCATGGTACCTTCTCCAAAATCGACCATATAATTGGACACAAGACAGATCTCAACAAATATAAAAAGATCGAACTAATCCCATGCCTCTTATCAGATCACCATGGAGTAAGAGTGTTCTTCAATAGCAACAAAAACAACAGAAAATCCCCATACGCTTGGAGGCTGAACAATATTCTACTCAATGATACCTTAGTCCAAGAAGAAATAAAGAAAGAAATCAAAGAATTCTTAGAACTTAATGAAAATGAAGGCACAACATACCCAAATCTATGGGACACAATGAAAGCAGTGCTTAGAGGAAAACTCATAGCCCTGAGTGTCTCCAAAAAGAAACAGGAGAGAGCATATACCAGCAACTTAATGGCGCACTTGAAAGCTCTAGAACAAAAAGAAGCAATTTCACCCAGGAGGAGTAGAAGACAGGAAATCATCAAACTCAGGGCTGAAATCAATCAAGTTGAAACAAAAAGAACCATACAAAGAATCAACAAAACCAGGAGCTGGTTCTTTGAGAAGATCAACAAGATAGATAAACCCCTAGCCAGACTTACTAAAGGGCACAGAGACAGTATTCAAATTAACAAAATTAGAAATGAAAAGGGAGATATAACAACAGAAACTGAGGAAATTCAAAAAATCATCAGATCCTACTACAAAAACCTATACTCAACACAACTGGAGAATCTGGAGGAAATGGACAATTTCCTCGACAGCTACCAAATACCAAAATTAAACCAGGATCAAATAGATCGTCTAAACAGACCCATAACCCCCAAAGAAATAGAAGGGGTCATAGACAGTCTTCCAACCAAAAAGAGCACAGGACCAGACGGTTTTAGTGCAGAATTCTATCAGACCTTCAAAGAAGTCCTGATACCGATACTCTTCAAATTATTCCACAAAATAGAAACTGAAGGAACACTACCCAACTCATTCTATGAAGCCACAATTACCCTGATACCAAAACCTCACAAAGATCCAACTAAGAAAGAGAACTACAGGCCAATTTCTCTTATGAATATCGATGCAAAAATACTAAACAAAATACTTGCCAACTGCATCCAAGAACACATCAAAACGATCATTCACCATGATCAAGTTGGCTTCATCCCAGGGATGCAGGGATGGTTCAATATACGGAAATCCATCAACGTAATCCACTACATAAACAAACTCAAAGAAAAAAACCACATGGTCATCTCATTAGATGCTGAAAAAGCATTTGACAAAATTCAGCATCCTTTCATGCTAAAGGTCCTAGAAAGAACAGGAATTCAAGGCCCATATCTAAACATAGTAAAAGCAATATACAGCAGACCAGTAGCCAACATTAAGGTAAACGGAGAAAAACTCGAAGCAATCCCTCTAAAATCAGGGACTAGACAAGGCTGTCCCCTCTCGCCATATCTCTTCAATATAGTACTTGAGGTACTAGCTAGAGCAATTCGACAACAGAGGGAAGTCAAAGGGATACAAATCGGGAAGGAAGAAGTCAAACTATCACTATTTGCAGATGATATGATAGTTTACTTAAGTGACCCAAAAACCTCCACCAGAGAACTCCTGCAACTGATAAACAACTTCAGCAAAGTGGCTGGCTATAAAATCAACTCAAGTAAATCAGTAGCCTTCCTATACGCGAAGGATAAGCAGGCCGAGAAAGAAATTAGGGAAATGACACCCTTCACAATAGCCACAAATGATATAAAGTATCTTGGAGTGACGCTAACCAAACATGTGAAAGATTTATACGACAAAAACTTCAGGTCTCTGAAGAGGGAAATTGAAGAAGACATCAGAAAATGGGAAAATCTTCCATGCTCGTGGGTTGGCAGGACTAATATAGTCAAAATGGCAATCTTGCCCAAAGCAATATACAGATTCAATGCAATTCCCATCAAAATCCCAACTCAGTTCTTCATAGAGCTAGAAAGAGCAATTCTCAAATTCATCTGGAATAACAAAAAACCCAGAATAGCTAAAACTATCATCAACAGCAAAAGAACTTCTGGGGGAATCAATATCCCGGACCTCAAGCAATATTACAGAGCAGTGGTATTAAAAACTGCATGGTATTGGTTCAGTGACAGGGAAGCGGATCAATGGAATAGGATCGAAGACCCAGAATTGAACCCACACATCTATGGCCAATTGATCTTCGACAAAGGAGCTGAAAACATCCAGTGGAAAAAAGATAGCCTTTTCAACAGATGGTGCTGGCTCAACTGGAGGTCAACATGCAGAAGAATGAGAATTGATCCACTCTTATCTCCTTGCACTAAGCTCAACTCCAAGTGGATCAAAGACCTCCACATAAAACCAGACACACTAAAACTAATAGAAAAGAAACTGGGGAAGACCCTTGAGGACATTGGCTCAGGGGAAAAATTCCTGAACAGAACACCAATTGCTTATGCTCTAAGAGCAAGAATAGACAAATGGGACCTCATAAAACTACAAAGTTTCTGTAAGGCAAAAGACACTGTCAAAAGGATAAATCGGCAACCAACAAATTGGGAAAAAATCTTCACCAACCCCACATCCGACAGAGGGCTAATCTCCAATGTATACAAAGAACTCAAGAGGTTAGACCCCAGAAAACCAAATAACCCTATCCAAAAATGGGGTACAGAGCTAAACAGAGTCTTTTCACCTGAAGAAATTCGGATGGCTGAGAAACACCTTAAAAAATGTTCAACATCACTAGTCATTAGGGAAATGCAAATTAAAACAACTCTGAGATTTCACCTCACACCAGTCAGAATGGCTAAGATTAAAAACTCAGAAGACATCAGGTGTTGGCGAGGATGTGGAGAAAGAGGAACACTCCTCCACTGCTGGTGGGAATGCAAGCTGGTACAACCACTCTGGAAATCAGTATGGCGGTTCCTCAGAAAACTGGGCGTGATACTTCCGGAGGACCCAGCCATACCACTCCTGGGAATATACCCAGAAGATTCACCAGCATGCAATAAGGATACATGCTCCACTATGTTCATAGCAGCTTTATATATAATAGCCAGAAGCTGGAAAGAACCCAGATGTCCCTCAACAGAAGAATGGATACAAAAAATGTGGTATATATACACAATGGAGTACTATACAGCCATTAGAAACAATGAATTCATGAAATTCTTAGAGAAATGGATGGAGCTGGAGAATGTCATACTAAGTGAGGTGACCCAGTCTCAAAAGAATACCCATGGTATACAGTCACTGATAAGTGGATATTAGCCTAGAAGCTTAGAACACCAAAGACACAAATCACATATCAAGTGATGTCTCACAAGAAGAAAGGAGTGGACACTGGTGCTAGAATGGACCAAAACATCATTGTGGGAGAGTACAAGAACAGTAAAGTGGGAGGGGGTGGATGCGGGAGCAGGGGGAGGGAAAAGGACATGTGGGACCTTTGGGGGTGGGGAACCAGAAAAAGGGAAATGAATTGTAAATATAGAATATATACAATAAAAAAAATCTTTTAAAAAGAAAAAAAAATAGTGTAGGACCTCTCCATATTTTCTGTATTTTCCCATTACCTACTGTGAATCTATCCAGAAATAAGTGTAGGGGAAGAAAATATATTCCATCATACAGTAAATATTTCCTGAGCACATACAGAAAAGAAATGGTCCTGGAGAGAAAAGAGATTGCTATAGATGACATGGATGTGGACTCCACTCTCATGATGCAAAGTTGTTCTTCTGGGGGAGAGGAGCGACCAGTGTGTGAGCAATTCAAATGAGGCTTCTCTGATAGTTATGTGGTAAGAGAAATGCAGGAAAGAGTGAGTACCTGAGAGAAAACCTTAAGTTACACCAGGGAAGGCTTCTAGATAAACAGTATTCTATGAGCTAAAATTCAAAGAATTAGCCAAGTAAGCAGAAGAGAAAGGCTGAGGATCCTAGGTTGAACACAATCAGGCTAGAAAGATGACAAAAAGTTGGCAATGAACTCAACTCAATATAGTCATGGCTTTTTAAAAATTTTATTAGATATTTGCTTCATTTACATTTCAAATGGTAACCCTTTCCTTGTTATCCCTCCAAAGAACCCCTATCCCATTATCACTCTCCCTGCTTACCACCTCCTCTCGCTTTCCTGACCTGGAATTCTCCTACACTGCGGCATTGAGCCTTCAGAGAACCAATGGCCTCTCCTCTCATTGATGTCTAAAAAGGCCATCCTCTGCTACATAGGAAGTGGGAGCCAGGCTTCCCTCCATGTGTACTCTTTGGTTGGTGGTTTAGTTCCAGGGAGCTCTGGGGGTACTGGATGGTACAGTGGTTCAATTCGCATTCTTCTGCATGTTGACCTCCAGTTGAACCAGCACCATTTGTTGAAAAGGCCATCTTTTTTCCACTGGATGGTTGTGGCTCCTTTATCAAAGATCAAGTGACCATAAGTCTGTGGGTTCATTTCTGGGTCTTCAATCCTATTCCATTGATCTACCTGCCTGTTGCTGTACCAATACCATAAAGTTTTTAACACAATTGCTCTGTAGTACTGCTTGAGGTCAGGGATATTGATTCCCCCAGAAGTCCTTTTATTGTTGAGAATAGTTTTAGCTATCCTGGGTTTTTTGTTGCTCCAGATGAATTTGAGAATTGCTCATTCTAGATCTATGAAGAATTGATTTGGGATTTTGATGGGGATTGCATTGAATCTGTAGATTGCTTTTGGCAAGATGGCAATTTTTACTATATTGATCTTGCCAATCCAGGAGCAAGAAATATTTTTCCATCTTCTGAGGTCTTCTTTGACTTCTTTCTTCAAGGACTTGAAGTTCCTGTCATACAGATCTTTTGCTTGTTTGGTTAGAGTTACGCCCAGGTACTTTATGTTGTTTGTGGCTATTGTGAAGGGTGTTATTTCCCTAACTTCTTTCTCAGCCTGCTTGTCCTTTGAGTATGAGAAGGCTACTGATTTGCTTGAGTTAATTTTATAACCAGCCACTTTGCTGAAGTTGTTTATCAGCTGTACAAGTTCTCTGGTGGAGTTTTTTGGGTCGCTTAAGTAGACTATCATATCGTCTGCAAATAATGATACTTTGACTTCTTCCTTTCCAATTTGTATCCTTGTGACTTCCTTATGTTGTCTAATTGCTCTCGCTAGAACTTCAAGTACTATATTGAAAAGATATGGAGAGAGAGGGCAGCCTTGTCTAGTCCCTGATTTTAGTGGGATTGCTTCAAGTTTCTCTCCATTTATTTTGATGCTGGCTACTGGTTTGCTGTAGACTGCTTTTACTATGTTTAGGAATGGGCCTTGAATTCCTGCTCTTTCCAAGACTTTTAGCATGAAAGGATGCTGAATTTTGTCGAATGCTTTTTCAGCATCTAATGAGATGAACATGTGGTTTTATTCTTTTAGTTTGTTTATGTAGTGGATTACATTGATGGATTTCCATATATTGAACCATCCCTGCATCCCTGGGATGAAGCCTACTTGATCATGGTAAATGATCGTTTTGATATGCTCTTGGATTCAGTTGGCAAGAATTTTATTTAGTATTTTTGCATCAATATTCATAAGAGAAATTGGCCTGTAGTTCTCTTTCTTTGTTGGATCTTTTTGTGGTTTAGGTATCAGCGTAATTGTAGTTTTGAAGAATGAGTTGGGCAGTGTCCCTTCTGTCTCTATTTTGTGGAATAGTTTGAAGAGTATTGGTGTTAAGTCTTCTTTGAAGGTTTGGTAGAATTCTGCACTAAAACCATCTGGTCCCGTACTTTTTTTGGTTGGGAGGGTTTCTATAACCCCTTCTATTTCTTTAGGGGTTATGGGACTGCTTAGCTGATCTACTTGATGCTGATTTAATTTTGGTATTTGGTATCTGTCTATGAAATTGTCCATTTCCTCTAGATTCTCCAGTTGCTTTGAGTATAGGCCTTTGTAGTAGGATCTGATGATCTTTTGAATTTCCTCTGTTTCTGTTGTTATATCCCCCTTTTCATTTCTAATTTTGTTAATTTGGATACTGTCTCTGTGCCCTTTGGTTAGTCTAGCTAAGGGTTTATCTATCTTGTTGATTTTCTAGAAGAACCAGCTCCTGGTATTGTTGATTCTTTGTATGGTTCTCTTTGTTTCTACTTGATTGATTTCAGCCCTTAGTTTGATGATTTCCTGTCTTCTACTCCTCCTGGGTGAATTAGCTTCTTTTTGTTCCAGGGCCTTCAGGTGTGCTGTGAAGTTGCTAGTGTATGCTCTCTTCAGTTTCTTTTTGGAGGCACTCAGCGATATGAGTTTTCCTCCTAGCACTGCTTTCATTGTGTCCCAAAGATTTGGGTAGGTCGTACCTTCATTTTCATTGAAGTCTAAAAAGTCTTTGATTTCTTTCTTTATTTCTTCCTTGACCAAGGTGTCATTGAGTAGAGTATTGTTCAGTTTCCATGGGTATGTGGACTTTCTGTTGTTCTTCTTGCTATTGAAGACCACTTTTACTCCATAGTGATCTGATAGGAGACATGGGATTAGTTCGGTCTTCTTGTATTTGTTGAGGTCTGTCTTGTGACCAATTATATGATCAATTTTTGAGAAGGTACCGTGCGGTGCTGAGAAAAAGGTATACTCTTTTGCTTTAGAATGGAATGTTCTATATATATATATATCTGCTAAATCCAATTGGTCCAAAGCTTCAATTAGTTTCGCTGTGTCCCTGTTTAGTTTCTGCTTTCCTGATTGGTCCATTGAGGAGAGTGGAGTGTTGAAGTCACCTATAATTATTGTGTTAGGTGCAATGTGTGCTTTAAGCTTTAGTAAAGTTTCTTTTACAAATGAGGGTGCCCTTACATTTGGCGCATAGATGTTCAGTATTGAGAATTCTTCTTGGTGGATTTTCCCTTTGACAAACAAGAAGTGACCTTCTGAGTCTCTTTTGATGACTTTAGGTTGAAAGTCAATTTTATCTGATATTAGAATGGCTACTCCGGCTTGTTTCCTGAGACCATTTGCTTGTAAAACTGTCTTCCAGCCTTTTACTCTAAGGTGGTGTTTGTCTTGGACACTGAGATGTGTTTCCTGTATGCAGCAAAATGCAGGGTCCTGTTTCCGTATCCAGTCTGTTAGTCTGTGTCTTTTTATTGGGGAATTGAATCCACTGATATTAAGAGATATTAAGGAATAGTAATTATTACTTCCTGACATTTGGGGCGTTATTATTATTATTGTTGTTGTTGTTGTTGTTGTTGTTGTTGTTGTATTTGAGTGGTTCTTTTCTTTTGGGTTGGATGAGGTGGGGTTTCTATCTTGTTTCTTCTGGGGTGTAGTTTCCCCCCTTGTGTTGGTATTTTTCCCCTATTATCCTTTGGAGGACTGGGTTTGTAGATAAGTATCGTGCAAATTTGGTTTTGTCGTGGAATACGTTGGTTTCCCCATCTATGGCAATTGAGAGTTTTGCTAGATATAGTAGTTTTGGCTGAAGTTTGTGTTCTCTTAGGGTCTGCATGAGGTCTTCTCAGGATCTTCTAGCTTTCATGGTCTCAGGTGAGAAGTCTGGTGTAATTCTGATAGGTCTTCCTTTATATGTTACTTGTCCTATTTCTCTTACTGCCTTTAATATTCTTTCTTTGTTTAGTACATTTGGGGTTTTGATTATTATGTGACAGGAAGTATTTCTGTTATGGGCCAGTCTATTTGGGGTTCTATAGGCTTCTTGTATATTCATGGGCATCTCTCTCTTTAGGTTGGGGAAGTTTTCTTCCATAATTTTGTAGAAGATATTTGCTGGCCCTTTAAGTTGTAGATCTTCATTCTCATCTATCCCTATAATCCTTAGGTTTGGTCTTCTCATTGTGTCCTGGATTTCCTGAATGTTTTGGGTTACCAGCTTTTTGCATTTTGCATTTTCTTTAATTGTTGAATCCATGGTTCCTATGGTATCTTCAGCATCTGAGATTCTGTCTTCTATCTCTTGTATTCTATTGTTGATATTTGCATCTATGACTCCTGATTTCTTCCCAAGGTTTTCTATCTCCAACGTTGTCTCCCTTTGCGATTTCTTAGTTGTTTCTACTTCTGAGTTTAGATTCTGTATGGTTTTGCTCAGATCTTTCTGTTGCTTTTTTGTGTTTTCCTGTAATTCTTTAAGGGATTTTTGTGTTTCCTCTTTTATGACTTCTACTTGTTGACCCATGTTCTCGTGTATTTCTTTAAGTGATTTTTGTTTCTCCCCCTTATTGGGATTCATTTTTTGCTCTATATTCTCCTGGATTTCTTTAAGTGCTTTTTGTGTTTGCCTTGTATAGGCTTCTAGCTTTTGATCTATTTTCTCCTCTATTACTTTAAGAAATTTATCTAAGTGATCCTCTATCACCATCTTTACCAGTGATTTTAGATCTGAGTCTTGTTTTTCTGGTGTGTTGAGATATCCGAGATTTAATTGTGTTTGCCTTGTAAGGGCTTCTAGCTTTTGATCTATTTTCTCATGTATTACTTTAAGAGATTTATCTAAGTGTTCCTCTATCAGCATCCTGACCAGTGATTTTAGATCTGAGTCTTGTTTTTCTGGTGTTTCAGGTATCCAAGATTTATTGCTGTCGGGAAACTGGGTTCAGATGCTGCCATACTGCCTTGATTTCTGTTAGTAATGATCTTATGTTTGCCTTTTGCCATCTGGTTAACTCTGGTGTTAGTTGGTCCTGTAGTTACTAGCTGGTGCTTGACCCTCCTGTGGGCTCATAAGGCTATTTTCCCACAACTGGGACACCTGAACCACTGCCCTGCAGGGCTCCTGCTCACAGATTGCTGACAGGTGGCCTGAGTCCCGATATCCCAGGTACTTGGTTCTGCCTGTTGGGCAGCTGCTCTGCACTGCTCCTGCTCAGGGTTTGCTGTCTGGTGTCCTGATTACCCAGAGGTCTTAAAGTTGGGATATCTTAGTTATCTGTTTCTGCCTGCTGGTCCAAAGCTGCTGGGAAGCTGGCTGAGGCTGGCTCCCCCGCTGCCGCCAGCTGGATGGGAAGCAGCTGCAAGATGGCGCTGACTGCAGGGAGTTCGGGTTCTGCCCTGCGAGTGCAGAGCACAGGCTTGGCCAGTGTCCCCTAAACTGCTACTCTGTGCGCAGCTCCTGCTCCAGGCCTGAGTCCCCGAAGGTCTTAAACTCGGGATATCTCGGGTCCCTGGTTCCGCAGGCTGGGTCTGAGCACCTGGGAAGCTGGCTAGGGCTTGCTCCCCCAGCCTCAGGCTGGATGGGAAGCAGCTGGCAAGATGGCACTGGCTTCAGGGAGTTCGGGGTCCACCCTGCGAGCGCAGAGCACAGGCTCGACTGGCTGGTGTCCCCCAAACCGCTACTCTGTGCGCAGTTCCCGCTCCAGGCCTGAGTCCCCAAAGGTCTTAAACTAGGGATATCTTGGGTACCTGGTTCTACAGGCTGGGTCTGAGCCCCTGGGAAGCTGGCTGGGGCTGGCTCCCCCGCCACCAGTTGGATGGGAAGCAGCTGGCAAGATGGTGCTGACTGCAGTGAGTCAGCTATTGGTATTCTGTTCAGGAAATTTTCCCCTGTGCCCAGGTGCTCAAGGCTCTTCCCCAGTCTCTTTTATATTAGTTTCAGTATATCTGGTTTTATATGGAGGTCCTTGATCCACTTGAACTTGAGCTTTGTACAGAGAGATAATAATGGATCAATTTGTGTTCTTCAGCTTGCTAGCCCCAAGTTGAACCAGCACCATTTGTTGAAAAGGCTATCTATTTTTCCATTGGATGATTTTAGGCCCTTTGTCAAAGATCAAGTGATCATAGGTGTGTGCGTTCATTTCTGGGTCTTCAATTCTATTCCATTTATCTACTTGCCTGTCACTGTATCAGTACCATGCAGTTTTTAACACTATTGCTCTGTGGTACTGCTTGAGGTCAGGGATACTGATATCCCCAGAAGTTCTTTTACTATTGAGAATAGTTTTAGCTATCCTGGGTTTTTTGTTATTCCAGATGAATTTGAGGATTGTACTTTCTAACTCTATGAGGAGTTAAGTTGGAATTTTGATGGGAATTGCAATGAATCTGTAGATTGCATTTGGCAAGAAGGCCAGGTTTACACATTAATCCTGCCAATCCATGAGTATGGGAGATCTTTCCATCTTCTGAGGTCTTCTTTAATCTCTTTCTTCAGATACTTGAAGTTCTTGTCATACAGGTCTTTCACTTATTAGGTTATTGTCACACCAAAACACTATATTGTTTGTGACTATTGTGAAGCATGTCATTTCCCCAATTTCTTTCTCAGTCTGTTTATCCATTGAGTATAGGATGGTTATTGATTTGCTTGAGATAATTTTATATCGGGCCACTTTGCTGAAGATGTTTATCAGTTGTAGGAATTCTCTGGTGCAGTTTTTTGGGTCGCTTAAATATACTATCATATCATCTGCAAATAGTGATAGTTTGAATTCTTCCTTTCCAATTTGTATCCCTTTGACCTCTTTTTGTTATCTAATTGCTCTAGGTAGAACTTCAAGTGCTATATTGAGTAGATTTAGAAAGAGAGGACAGCCTTGTCTAGTCCCTGATTGTAGTGGGATTACATCAATTTCTCTCCATTTAGTTTGATGTTGGCTACTGGTTCAATGTATATTGCTTTTACTTTGTTTAGGTACGTGCCTGGAATTCCTGATTTTTCCAAGACTTCTAACATGAAAGGATGCTGAATTTCATCAAATGCTTTTTCAGCATGAAATGAAATGACTATGTGCCTCTTTTCTTTGAGTTGGTTTATGTAGTGGATTACATTGATGGATTTCTGTATATTGATCCATTCTTGCATCCATGGGATGAAGCCTAATTGATCGGGGTAAATGATCTTTTTGATGTGTTCTTGGATTCAGTTAGCAAGAATTTTATTGAGTATTTTTGCATCAATACTCAGAAATTGGTCTGAAGTTCTCTTTCTTTCTTGGATCTTTGTGTGATTTTGTGTCAGTGTAATTGTGGTTTTATAGAATGAGTATGACAGTATTCCTTCTGTTTCTGTTTTGTGGAATAGTTTGAAGAGTATTGGTGTTAGGTTTTCTTTGAAGATCTCATAGAATTCTGCATTAAAACCTTCTGGTTCGATGCCTTTTTTTGGTTGGGATGCTTTCAATGACTGCTTCTACTTCTTTAGGGGTTATGGGACTGTTTATATGGTCTATCTGATCCTGATTTGACTTAGGTATTTGGAATCTGTCTAGAAGATCATCCATTTCATCCAGATTTTCCAGTTGTCTTGAGTATTGGCTTTTGTAGTAGGATTTTATTATTTTTTCAATTTCCTCTGTTTCTGTAGTTATATCTCTCTTGTAACTTCAGATTTTGTTAATTTGGACACTGTCTCTGAGCCCTCTGCTTAGTCTGGCTAAGGGTTTACCTATCTTGTTGATTTTCTCAAAGAACCAGCTCCTGGTTTTGTTGATTCTTTGTACAGTTATTTTTGTTTCTACTTGGTTGATTTCAGCCTTGAGTTTGGTTTTTTCCTGAAGTTTATTCCTCTTGGGTATATTGGCTTTCTGTTCTAGAACTTTCAGGTATGCTGCTAAGCTGCTAGTGTATGCTGTCTCAAGTTTCTTTTTGGAGGCACTCAGAGCTATGAGTTTTCCTCTTAGCACTGCTTTCATTGTGTCCAATTAATTTGAGTATGTTGTGCCTTCATTTTCATTAAATTCTAAAAAGGTTTTGATTTCTTTCCTTATTTCTTCCTTGACCAATGTATCATTGAGTAGAGCATTGTTTAGCTTCCATGTGTATGTGGGCTTTCTATTGTTTTTGTTGCTGTTTAAGACCAGCTTTTATCTATAGTGATCTGATAGGAGACATGGGATTATTTCAGTCTTCTTCTATCTGTGGAGGTCTGTTTTGTCACCAATTAAGTTGTCAGTTTTGGAGACGGTACCATAAGGTGCTGAGAAGAAGGTATATTCTTTTGATTTAGAATGAAATTTTGTAAAGATATCTGTTAAATTCATTTGGTCCATGAATTCTGTTAGTTTCACTGTAACTCTGTTTAGTTTGTGTTTTTCTGATCTGTCCATTGATGAGAGTGGGCTGTTGGAGTCACCCACAATTATTGTGTGAGATGCAATGTGTGCTTTGAACCTTAGTAAAGTATCCTTTGTGAATATGAGTGCCATTTCATTTGGAACATAGATGGTCAAAATTGAGCGTTCTTCTTGGTAGATTTTTCCTTTGATAATTATGAAGTGTCCTTCTGTGTCTTTTTGGATAACTTATGGTTGAAAGTAAATTTTATCTTTTACTAGAATATCTACTCCAGCTTGTTTCCTGGGACTATTTGCTTGGAAAATTGTTTTCCAGCCTTTTACTCTGAGGTAGTGTTTGTCTTTGACCCTGAGGTGTGTTTCTTATATACAGCCAAATGCTGGGTCCTGTTTATGTATCCAGTCTGTTAGTTGCTGTCTTTTATTAGGAAATTGAGTCCATTGATGTTAAGAGATATTAAGAAATAGTGATTATTTCTTCTGTTATTTTTGGTTTTATTTTTATGTTGCTGTTGTTATCTTCTTAGGGGTTTATTGAAAGATTACTTTCTTGCTTTTTCTAGGGTGTAGTTTCCCTTCTTGTGTTGGCCTTTTCCATCTATTTTCCTTTTTAAGACTGGATTTGTAGAAAAATATTGTGTAAATTTGGTTTTTATCATGGAATATCTTGGTTTCTCCATCTATGGAGATTGAGAGTTTTACTGGGTATTGTAGTGTTCTCTTAGGGTCTATATGAGATCTGTCCAGAATCTTCTAGCTTTCATGGTCTCTTTTGAGAAGACTGATGTAATTCTAATCGGTCTGCCTTTATAAGCTACTTGACCTTTCCCCTTTGCTGCTTTTAATATTCTTTCTTTGTTTAGTGAATTTGGTGTTTTGATCATTATGTGACAGAAGTAATTTTTGTACTTGTCCAGCCTGGAGTTCTGTAGGATTCATGTATGTTCATGGACATCTCTTTCTTTAGGTTAGGGAACTTTTCTTTATAATTTTGCTGAAGATATTTACTGGTCCTTTAAATTATAAAATCTTTGCTCTTTTCTGTACCAATAATCCTTAAGTTTAGTTTTCTCGTTTTCTGGATTTTCTGGATGTATTGGCTTCCAAGCTTTTGCATTTTGCAATTTCTTTGACTCTTGATTCAATACTTTCTATGGTATCTTCAGCACCTGAGATCTTTTCTTCTAGTTCTTGTATTCTGTTGTTGATATTTGCATCTATGACTTCTGATTTCTTTCCAAGATTTTCTATCTTCAGAGTTGACTCCCTTTGTGATTACTTAGTTGTTTCTACTTCTGTTTTAAGATCCTGGATGGTTTTGTTCAGTTCCTTCACTTGCTTGTTTGTGTTTTCCTCTAACTCTTTAAGAGAATTTTTTTTGTTTCCTCTTTAAGGGCTTCTACCTGTTGACTCACATTCTCCAATATTTTTACGGGAGTTATTTATGCCCCTTTTGAAGTCCTCTATCAGCATCATAGGATGTTATTTCAAATCCACATCTTGCTTTTCCAGTGTGTTGGGGTACCCAGGACTTGCTGTTGTGGGAGAACTGGGTTCAGATTGTTCCATGTTGCCTTGGTTTCTGTTGGCAATGTTCTTGCATTTGCTTTTTGCCATCTGGTTATCTCTAGTGTTATCTGGTCTTGCTGTCTCTGTGGCTTATTTGTTCTGCAAGCCTGTGTATCTGTACTCCTAGGAGACCTGTTCTCTCTGGGAAGAATTTAGGTATGGGTTAGTTCAGATGTACAAACAGAAACCAGAAGGATCCTGTCCCCATTTGATCCTTGGTTCCTGTTTTCTGATGGCTCTGTGAAGGCCCCTCTTGGATGAGGAATTTGTAGATAGGTGGTGGTCTTACATGTGCACACAGGTATGTAGGCACTCCTGGGAGGCCAGCTGTCTTGTGGTATTTGTGTATGTAGCTCTAAGGCCCAGGATCAGTTCTGGATGGGGGCAGAAATCAGAAGACTTCTGTCCCAGGCTGCTCCTGGGCTCTTGTGTCCTCAGGATTTTGGACTGGTTCCTCTGAGCAGCAGGTGTGGTCCTACCTATGCTCTAAGGTCTCTCTTCACCCCTAGGTGGTCATCTACCTCCCTGTGCCACCTGGATGTGGTACTTTGTGGCAGAGGATAATCACCATCCAGAGACAGGAACCAGAAGGCTCCCACTTGGGGATTCTGAACATGTTCCTTTGTGCAGCAGTGTCAGTCCTATCTGTTCTTTCAGGCATATCTGCACTTGGGTAGTTAGATACCTCCCTGCACTAGAAAACTAATTTTTTAGTTGTGGGTTTTATGTATGAGTATGTGTGCGCATGCATGCATGCACATGCATAAATATTTAACAGAATTTAATATAAAGCTGATATAGGGAATTATATTAGGAGATGAGGATGCAGATCAATAAAAGTTTCTGGCAGTGGCTCAAAGAAGCAGTTCCCCAAGTTTCCATAATGGTAGTTCCAGTGGTTACAAGGGTAAAGCCACACTTAGTAGAAACATTTAGGAGGACTTAGATACTCCTTGATATGATATGATGGCTCAAAGCCTTACATCATCCTTCCAAAGAAAATGATTGACATAATGAGAATAATAATGTAATGGTAATCATGCCAGTGGCCTAATGAACCTGCTCATAGTGTGCCCAGGAAACCAATTCCTTTGGAATAACTCATGCAGAGCAAAACATACAAAGAGAGCTAGGCAATAAACATGTAATTATAGTTTTCTGGTTTTAAAATTATGTTTGGGTATGTGGTACACAATGTCTAAAATATAATTACCAAGGAACATAGTTTAATTTGTATCAGTCACAATTTGTAGCTTGTCTATGTTTATAGAAATGATTATGGTTCAAAACTCCTTGTACTTTCCTTGATGCATAAAAATGATTATAAAGACTTTAGCAGAATCCGCCTTCCCAGAGAATTGGCAGCAATGGGCCCTTTAATCAGGAACAAGATCTTACAGAGCCAAGGCATGTAAATATGCAATCTCAGAACAACAGTTAACTTTTCATAATGAGAGCATTGGAGACAACTGGGGTGAGACACCACAGAAAGTACCCACCTACCCTAATGACAATAATAACTGGCTACTAGGCACTGAAGGCTGTTCTCACTCCTATATAATTTTGTCAAGTCCAAACGCAAGCCAGGTTTTGCCATTGGTATATAATAGTAACATTTGTCATTATCGCAAATAGATTCCAATGAGAGTGGCTGCCAGACTTTCCTAAAAGATTTCATGAGCAGAGGGTGAGGAGGCAACCCAGAACAACTGCTCCTCATGATCACCATTGAGCTATTGTGGGGGTCATGAAAAAGTGCTTTCACTGCTTTAGACTCTAAATTTTCTCATCTCTGCATGAAGGGGGAAACAGAGAAAAAAAGCAAAATGAAACAAAATGGCTTTGAAAGAATCTTCCTGCCCCAAGAAATGGTGAACCTTTGTGAAAAAAACCCATGTAGTTCTTACAATAGCCACTCACATGGGTATACTCACCACATACACATGTAAAGGACACATTTAGACTACAAAATGTTCATGAATATACTATTTCTTTTGTGTGTTAGAAAGAGGGAAAAAGTTTGAGACATAGAATGTCTTTAGCTTTCTATATATATTGAACAGCATGTCTACGGGCAGTTGTCAGACACTTTTACCTGGAAAAGCTTGTAGTAGGAAATAATATGAAGTTCAACTCCCTTAATGTGACAATATGGATTGGCCCATCTCTTCTCAAGATCAGTCCATTTGTCTGGTCACCTAAGAAGCTGCACACCCTGTTCTTTGGTAAGTAGTTAATGCTTCATTTTTCACAAGAGTAAAAGCTATTTGAGAGAGACAGAAAGAAGTGTAAATGCACTTAAAAGGATACTCATCTCCAAATATACCTATTATGAGGCATTTAGATAGCACTTCACAGGTACAGAGTTCCCCCTAATCATCATATTACATTTGTATGAGATAAACACTGTGGAATTTATTATCTTATGCCCCAGAGTGAGTTTAAAGGCTTCAATCACTTCTGTTGAATGGTTGTATAGGAAGACACTTCCCTGTGAGTCTCAAATAATAACTCTTTTATCAAATTACTACCTAAGAAGCCACAATAGTACTGAGAAGAGAAGGTGAAGACTGGGTGAAGACTGGAAATTTAAGTTTCAATAGCAGTATTGAGTGAATGGAAGCAAATACCTGTTGGGATAGGATATAAGGCACAGGGATTTATGGGGTAGGTATACCCCAAGCACTTGGTGAGAGCCAAATCCTAATGGTATGATGAGAGCCTGCCTGTTGGGTGTATTAAAGGTTAAGGCAAAGGCAGTATAAGTGAGAAAGAGGTAGGAAGACTACCAGGCAAGTGGAAAATCTGCCACATGGGTCTGAGAAATGCCAACCATGTTTACTTTTTAAAGCTATGGGAGGATTTTGGACAGTAAATGAATGTAGTCACATCTTAAATACCTCTCTTTTGCAGTGTACCATGGAGAGTAGCTTGTAAGGTGGCAAGGACAGAGTTTGTGGGTGATTAGGTGAAAAGGATGAACTGGGAATCTTTACCCAGGAATATGGAGTTGTAAGGAAAGAGGAATTAGCCTCTAAATCAGTTGTTCTCAAACTGTGAGTCCTTACATATTTGGGGATTAAATGACCCTTTCACAGGGGTTGCCTAAAACCATCAAAACACACAATTAATATTACAATATATATTACAATTAATGAATTAGTGATTACTAAGTTAGCAATTATTTAAAAAGCTACAGTTATGAAATAGCAACAAAAATGTTATGGCTGGGGCCACCACCACATGTGGAACTATGTTAAAGGGTCATAACATTAAGAAGGGTGAGAACCACTTTTCTATAAAATTATCTTGAAGAGCAAGTCCCTAGTACTCCAGACAGTATGGACTGTTGGATGTGAGAGTATCTAAATGATCCCAAATGAATGGATTGAGTACAAGAAAGGTAAACTGAGAGAAGAGGTTAAGGGTCAGGTATATATTCAAAGTGAACAGGCATTAATCTCAAATTGAGATTTAGATGCTAAAGTCTAGTATTTGCTGCTAAACTGAAGCATTTCAACATCCTAGCTTGATGGGAAACTTTTAGGACTTCTGTGGTACAATTATCTTATGATCTATCATTTCCTGAGTATACCCACAAAGAAAAGGAACCAGCTCAGAGAGATATCTCCACTCTTGTGCCCATTGCATCTTCTCTCTCCAAAACAGAACCAGGCAGTGTTCACCAGCAGATGAACAGGCAAGATCTTTTGTTCTCTTATAATGGAATGTTATTCAGCATGGAAATGAAATCAGACCATTTGTAGTAATATGAAATAAAATCAGTGTCAAAGGAAAATGTAATATGACTCTACCTGAGTGACAGATATAAAAGAAAAGATGAAAAGCATAGAAGTACAAACTTGAACAAATCTACCTGGGATAAACAGGTAGGAGGGGTAAGGTTTAGATTAAGGCGAAGAAACCCACAGTATTATAAAATGGTTATGTACAGAGATCTAATGTATAAAAGGGAAATTACATTTAATAATACTGTTACAAATTGGAGAAGGGATAAGAGATTGAATTGTAGTTGTTCTCATCACACATGGGGTAATTACATGAGGAGGTGGATATGTTATGACTAGTAATTATTTTACATGTATGTGTTGGGAAGTCAATTTGCTTATATTATCTACCTCAAATATAGATAATAACGCAGATGAGATAAAAATAGAAGTCATGACACTCTATGTGTAGATGTAACTATACAGATTAGTGCCATGTAGATATAACTAATTGCCAGGCTGAAGCCTTAAGGCTAAATATCAAGAGAAGAAATAGGTAAAGCTCATGACAAGAGAGAGGGCACTGGAAGAAGACAGGCTGTTGAAGTTAAAGGGAAAAACAGAAATGAACTGTTCTGGAAGCTAAGTCAGAAAAAGATTTTAGGGAAGATGAGGCATTGAGGTTATTCATGTTTACATGGAAAATTAAGGATCTTTGGACCATATTGACCACCAAGGCTATCAAGAGGAATGGGTAATGGATATGTGTACATAACGGGGAGGAAAGAAGAGGGGAGGAAAGAAGAGGTCAGATACAGCCAGTAATGACCATGTTATTTGTTGTTATGTGATGACCAAGTATTTGTTCAAAGGGAAGAAGGGTGGTAGTTTAAGACCCGAAAAAAGCGAGGGTGCCCAACACCACATGCCTTGGACGGTGACACCCAAATCACTCCAGAGAAACCGTGTTGATGCAACAGCAAGAGGATTTTTATTCCAGAGGCTCTGGGGTTCACAGCCATACACCACACAGGGGTAGAGGACTATGAACCATGAGTGCAGAATTGGGACAGCTTTTATAGGTTTACAACAAAACCCGCTTATCACAAACCAATCATTCCTTAGCATGGAGAGCCCGCACAGTGCTAGCCAATTGATTTGTCCCACTCCATAGCTTCTAAGCCAGTCAGTTTAAATTATCCAAGCCCGCACTCCGAGGACCAATCAATTTCCTAGAGAAGCCAGATAGCAACTAGTTAGCTCATTTCCTGTTATGCATTTCCTGTTACAGGGCCAGGGTCACACAGGGTCATGCACACATTTCCTGTTACAGGGCCAGGGTCATATACAGGGTCATTTAAGAGTTAGGCACTCAAGAGACAACAAGTGCTGGCGAGGATGTGGAGAAGGAGGAACACTCCTCCACTGTTGGTGGGATTGCAAAATGGTAAAACCACTCTGGAAATCAGTGTGGTGGTTCCTCAGAAAATTGGGCATACCACTTCCAGAGGACCCTGGCATACCACTCCTGGGCATATACCCAGAGGATTCCTCTGCATACAATAAAGACACATGCTCCACTATGTTTATAGCAGCCTTGTTTATGATAGCCAGAAATTGGAAGGAGCCCAGATATCCCTCAAAAGAGGAATGGATTCAGAAAATGTGGTATATTTATACAATGGAGTACTACTCAGCAATTAAAAATAATGAACTCATGCAATTTGTAGGTAAATGGTTAGATCTGGAAACTATCATCCTAAGTGAGCTAACCCAATCACAAAAGAATACACATGAAATGCAATCACTGATAAGTGGATATTAATGAGCCCAGAAGCCCTAAATACTCAAGGCACAATTAGCAAGTCAAATGACTCCCAAGAAGAAGAAAGGAGAGGACCCTGGGCCTGTAAAGATTGGATCCAGTATTGTAGACCCAGAACAGAGAAATCGTGGGGGGGAGGGGAATGAGTGGGGAATAGCATGGGGGGGAGAGGAATTATGGGACATATGGTGGGGGGTAACTGGGAAAGGGGAAAGCCTTTGGAATGTAAACATAGAATATAGAAAATAAAAATTAAAAAAAAAAAGAGTTAGGCACGGGGGATTTTTAGCCGGTAATTCTCATCCTTTCAGTAGTTGTTAGGGAAAATGGGGTCTGTAAACATATTTTCTTTCAATTTTATGGTGAAATGAATAGATGTTTGTTCACCCACTGTGAAAGTGTTGAGGACACAGGAAACATTTCTCTGTGAACAGAAGGAAAAAACTGACTAAACTAGTATCACAACCATTGTGTGTACACAGGGCAGAACATGAAGAAATCCAGGTGGCAAAACACAAGAAGTCACAGGTGTTAGGGGTAAGCACCAAGAGGTGTGGAAATGGGTGACTCTGTCTGATGCCCCTTGATCAATTATGAGTGCCTCTGCACTGCCCCACCCTATCTCCTGCCATGTGAGACACAAGCCCTACTCTATCTAAACTTAGATTCCCAATTGCTCTTTGGACTGATTAAGAAAAACCCTAAAACCTGACTAAATTTTCTAGCAATTCCAAATGCATGCTTAAAGAGCAATCAAAACACATATGAGAGAAGAGAGAGAATTTCAAAGTCAATAAACTTCTAGAATTATACAGCTAGAAATCTTACTTCAAAATACCATTTTGATTACAGAAATTCAAAATAATAGAATTGTGGTTTGAATTGCTTATAAAGAGAGAGAGGCCAACCCTTAATGCAGAAGAATTCTGCATAGCTTACATTTCCAGAAGCCCCTAAATGAATGTTTGGCTTCTGTACTTGTGGCCTAAAGGTAGCATAAGGAAACCCAGATTTTTGTAGCTATAGGCAAAAGTGACTTGGAATGTGAAACAGCGTCTTTCCACCAGTGGAGAATCTCTGTAAACAAGGTGAGAGGATTCCCAACAGGGGTCAAACTTGAGTGCAAAGATGCAGAGCAGAAGAGTCAGGAGCAGCAACAGTAAGTGAGAAGGGGGGAAGAGATGCTCTTTTTGGCAAATCTTCAAAAGCAAATTCAGGATACTGGTTTAACTCAAGTCACACGCAAGGTTCAATGGCTGCTTTCTCCTTGGGGTATGGAATGAATCCTACTTTCTTCTACGGGAAAAATTTTCTCATTCAAACTAAGCATTTATTTCACTTGTGTGTGTGTGTGTGTGTGTGTGTGTGTGTGTGTGTGTGTGTGTGTGTGTGTATTCATGAGCACATGTGTATCCTTCCTCAGGAGCTACCAAAATTTCCCTCCTTTTTCATGACACAGGACATCTCACTGGTCTGGAGCTTGACAAGTTATCTATGTGAATAAGCTTCAGGGATCTTCATGTCTCTGTCCCTCCTTCTCAGGCCTAAGGGTACAACATTTCAATTATATGCTTGGCTTTTTTACATGAGTTTTATAAATTATACTCATGTCCTCACACTTGCAAGTCATATTCTTTAGCAGCTCAGCCATCCTTACCAGCAACTGATATCTACCACTCTTGGCTTTGCTAAGTCTGATGGTTAGCTCTTTTTCAACTTGATAAAAGTTAGAATTATCTGGGAAGGCAGAAAATTAGTTATGAAGATGCCTCCATCTTGTCTGTAGACAAATCCATGAGTCAATAAATGATTGATTTTGGGTGCTGCCTCCTTGAGCAGGTGGTCCTGGGTTATTTAACGAAGCAAACTGAGAAAACCATGAGGACTAAGCCAGTAAGGAGAGTTCTTCCATAGTCTCTACTGTACTTCCTGACTCCAGATTCCTGTTCTGCTTGAGTCCTTGCCTTGTTCCCCCTACATGCTAATGGGCTGCTAATGGAATTTGTAAGCCAACTAAATGCTTTCTCTGCCTTGGTTTTGTCCTGGTCTTCATCATAACAATAGGAAGCAAACTAATATATAATGCATTCAATGTAGTTTTCCCTCACAAATGTTCACATGTTAGAAGTTTGGTCCTAAGTATGGTGATACTAAGAGTAAGTTTTTCAGAAGTGGGAGCTTAGAAAAAGATGAATAGATCTTTTTATATGCTGCCCACAGAAAGATTAATTCTTGTGGGCCCTGTTTTTTGCCACCCTTTTCCCAACAAAGGTCTGATTTGTAGAGAGTGCCATGACTCTTGGGGTTTTCCAAGTCACCAGGAGAACTTCTCTTTCTGAGTCCCCATGGTTCACTATATTGTTATTCACCCAGGGAAGCCTTTGTTAAAGCAAAGAAAATATTGATGCCATGTTCTGAAAAGTGCAGAAATGTGAGTTCAATCTTTTCTGTTTACTATACACAATATTTCGGGAAGCTTGTTCTGGCTACAACAATAAACAAGAAAAAATAAATAAAACAATAGCCAGAAGAGTGTGTAACTCCATTCCCTTTAGCTGTTAGCTCAGTATCAATTTCATGTCAGGAGAATGCTTCCTAGATGACCTCTCACCCCTACCTCTCCAGCTTCTTTGGCTGACACACGCTTACAGAAAGCTTGCTACATGTCGCACTTATCTTCTGAAGAACTTCATAGAGATTGCACATGAACTCCTAACAAACATTTTATGATCCCACTGATTCCACAGGTAAACAAAAGTGCAACTAGACACAGAGAACTGATTTTTCAGAGACAATAATTATAACTGTCAGAATTACTGTTTCTAGAGTCCTCCCAGGCACAGTACTTTGACAGATGTATTTGAAACTCTGCTCTGGGGTTACTCCATAGAGTAGCTAAGTTATAGTTTTCATAAGTATAATTTCATTTCAGCATTTTCATATAAAGTGCTTTCTTAGCAGGCCAGAATTATGTCACAAACAATTAAACTTATCCACTGAAGTTGAGTATAATCCAAGTGGTCTCTTATTCCATCTGAGCCCAAATAAGAAAATAACTTGTTGAAAATGTTATGATGATGACAGAAATGGTGGGCAGTTGCTTCAACATTCACTTCTGTTACCCAAAATAACCTTCAAATCTGTAAGTGTACAGTGATAGCTAAATTAAAAAAAAAAGTCTGGGTTAATCTTGTTCATACATGTTTTGGTAGATTTATCCTTTCTCATGATTCTTCACATTCATTTCTGGAAGCCCAGTTCCTGGCCCCAAGTTCCCATGAACAGACAGACTTATGAGGACTCCCCTGGCAGGCATTACAAAGGAGACTGGACTACGCCCAGCAAAAGTACAGTGTTCTTTGCAGGGAGTCATGATCCAGACCCCTCTGGCTGCTCATACTTGTCTCACAGTGCATTCCTTTCTAAAGATCCCCCTTTTGTGGACATCTTTATCTGAAGCTTGGAGGAAGCCCTCTTCTAGCACCCTGAAACATTCTTACTTAGATGAAAAAAATGTGTATCAGAGAATAGCACTTTTCCTGATACATATGTTAGTCCTTCAGATCTGTATCTCTGTAGGTTTTCCTTTCTTCACATGCTCTATGTTCTGTAATTTAGACCCTTGTTACCCTGCTATCCTATCACAATTTGTAAGTCATTAAAAGCTTGATAATTACCTCTGATTAAGTATTTATTTGTAATCAGTCACTGAGGATTGATGGCTGTCCTTCTATCAGTTCTTTTAGCAAACATCATTGAAGATCTGGTGTTCTGTCTCTGTCTCTGCCTCTCTCTGTCTCTGTCTCTCTCTCTTTCACACACACACACACACACACACATCATACCACCCTACATATACATAGGCAAACACACAGACAAGCATACAAACACACACCTCTAGACATCAGTGAATGTTTATCTATATCAGGAGAAATCCATATTTGAGACTTTTAGCCTATCATCATCTTAAAAAAAAGCAAAATGTTTTGGGTCAATAATACACGATATAGACTACACACTCAAGAAATGTGATTCTCTTTCTATTCAAATTTGCCCTCCCTACTGTGCCTCTCACAGTCCTCTGAAATGTGCTATAAATATCTTTTAGAAGATTTGTTCAAGACATTACCCAAATGATGTAAACAAACTTTAGTGAAAAGAAAAATATTGGCAAAATAAATTTCCAAGTGAATGGAAAAGGAAAGAGAAAAGGAAAGCGGTGCATTCATCTACCCATGCTACCACTGTGAGGCACCCCTTTCCCATACCTCCAATGAAAACTGTCCCCTGATTTGTCCATTCATGCAAAGCATGTGCAGAAGCCATGGGAGAGAGTGTTCGTCAAAAGTACAAGGACATGGGTTTAATTTTTGTGTAAAAACACATATCAAAAACATCCCTGAAAGTTAGTGTGACCCAAAACCTTCTTGACAGGAATATCACTTGTAACACAAAGCTTATTACTATTATTATCAGTTATATATTCTGTAGGAAGGTATCTAAGGTTCTGGAAACAGAACTGTGTTGGACCATACTAGCCACTTCCATCAAAGAAATGATGTGCCTAGTCTGTTTTCTTCTCTATGAGAGTGAGAAAATACAATGGATTCCAACAGGGTACCTCTCCCTGCCTTGCTGTACTCACCTCTTTCAGTGAAAAAGACTTAGAAGAAGTCTTTGCCTTTTCTCCGGGGGATAATAAGTGAAATATGTTCATGAGGGTAGCAAATTTAATGCCTCTATCAGATCCTTAAAAATGGTAACTAAAAAACTAAATGATGGATACTTAAACATCCTCATTACTAGGCTGAGAAAACACTGAAACATTCCATTCTAGATGTCTCCAGCTGTGTTCTCAGGTTCCCATCTGTATAACTGCCAATAGTATACCATTTATGTGATACTCCCTCGCTGGCTTCTCTCTTTCCCCTAACTGTGTCTCCTGAGGTCACCCTGTGAACCAATGGCTTATCTCACAATCTGCTTCTGAAGGAAGTCAAAACACATCAGAAAATGATAGCATGTAACACTTTAGTAACTGCATGTCAATAGTTTAGTATGCTTATATCAGTCAATGTTTAACCAGAGAATCAGAAATAGTAGAGTATATTAAATAATATGTAATAAAATACTATATATAAAACAATATATGAAGTCTATGAGACAACTATTAGAAGAATGGACAGAAATCCAGAGCAAGAGTCCTGCCTGGGAGCAACCAAAAGCCAGATGTTCTTCCTTGGGAGACCTTCAGCTCTGCTCCTAAGAGCTTTAAACTGATTGTAACATGTCCAACAGATTCTATGAGACACAGTCTTCCTTACTTACAGTCAGTGAATTTTGTACATAGACATTTGCAAAAAATCCTCTATAGCAATATATACCTTTGTGTCTGATTCTGATGTGAAGACTAAAGTGCAGATAAGTTGCTGTGTTAAAAATACCATCACAACCAAAATAAATACTCAAAAATAACAGATTAGTGCATATTGGCACCATTACACAGCATCACATTTTAGTTAATACCAACTCTATTGCAAATATGTTCTATCTCATGAAATAAAATTCACCTTTTTAATGACTAATAACATTTTACTACTAATAAAAATTATTCTAATAATTCCATATTCTATGGATGATATGGTATCTTGTTATATTTTAATTCCTTCATGAATCGAAGTATATTGTGAAATCCCCCTGCATCTTATGGGGAATTCCTGGTTAATAATTAGCTTACTAGGCTCTTTCAAGCTATTTTGAAAAAGATTCAAGTTAGGATATCCTAAGAGAACCATTGAGTAGAGTGAATTAATCTCCCCTGGGGACTTAGAATGGTCTTGTGTGGAGTATTATTGGGAGAATTGGAGCATTATCTAAATAATTTTCAGACGCCATGAACCAGATGATAACTATACTAGAAATGTTTCTTGATGATTGGCATATTTGATTTTCTTTTAAGTTGATATTAGTGAATTTCTACTCTGAGCCATTTTTCTGTTTAACCACATTGTTATATTTGTACTTTAAATAACAAAGTGCCATTTTAAAATGTAGAAAAGGAGGTAAAAATGGATGTCTGCTGAAGAGTCAGCTTATGAGATAGGGAGGGTGCTTCTGTGGAGTTTAAGGCATTAGAATGCTTCTGAACCATCATCATCATCATCATCATCATCATCATCACCATCACAGTTTAATACATGACAGGAAAGCACAGGAATGCAGTCAATTTTTGTGTATTACAAATAAAAGTAAAGAAAGGGCTGGCGAATGAGGGTAGAATGTTGCTAAAACAGAATGGTTATGGATGGAGATGATGTCTGTGTGGAAGAAACAGCACGAAGGCTTCTGCAAGTTTCAAGCCACAGTTGGGAGCACTGAGCATCTTAGCTATGTCTCTCACTGAGTTTTTAGATTTAAGGCCTGCAGTGTTTTGTGTCACCATTTACAACCAAATAGAAATTATGATTTGATTTTATATAAGATTTCTCTGAGGCAAACAAAATGTCTCAATGAGAAGATCAATCTTTCGACCTTGATTATTTTCAAGGAAAGATATATTTACATTCTCCATATTCATGTGCAGAACTTTTGCTACATTCATACTTAGAT
Source organism: Apodemus agrarius (assembly GCA_964023405.1). Classification (NCBI taxonomy): domain Eukaryota; kingdom Metazoa; phylum Chordata; class Mammalia; order Rodentia; family Muridae; genus Apodemus; species Apodemus agrarius. The sequence continues at coordinate 68,309,519 of OZ030016.1, forward strand.
TAAATCTTTTAGCTAAATATTAAATCATACACGTAGTCATCAAGAACTGCATAAGGAATTTCAGTTTTGTGTGAAAAATGGAGAAAATAAAATTTTAAAGTGACCTTAGCAAAATCTCTTGAGTTTTTCTTCATGTATTTGATAAGTACAATACCCAAAATATTAAATGCAGACCTAGGATGTCTATTATCTCAATTGTCTCAGACTTTCCAAGGTGGATTTGTTGCAATGTACTGATCTTGAACTAAACCTTGAACATATCATTGACCTAAAACACCTTGGACCTCTCCTGTATTAAACTCTGGTATAAACAAACACAGTAGAAGTAACTTTGGACTACCTTAGTTCTCCCCTTTTTCTTCATTTGAAGTTCTTAATAATAATTCTATAATATGCTAAGCATGTAAAATCTTGAGATATAAAGAATTTGAGATACAAAGACTAAAATAGCCCGGGCTGTGTTTCAGGCACGTCACTTTACAGAAAGCTCTTCACTCACTTAGCTTAGCCAAGAGCACCATGTTTGTCCAGGACATGAAATCCAAGCCAGGCTACTTTCTGGATGTCCTTCAGCAAGGCTGAGCACATGAAGCTCAGCCTCTTTGTCTGCCCTGGGCAACACTTCAGAGCCTTAGAGGGCCATTTCATAAAACAATTTAATGGTTTCCTAGCTGGAAGTATGCTTTGGTTTAAGCAGGGCTTGGTATCAGTACCCTGAATGAGTTAATAACCAGTACAGAATGGCCTGCCTTACAATACAAGGGTTTCTATCAAGTACAAGACCTCTGAAAGTGTTTCCAACTGATGAGAGTGATGTGCCTCTGAAACAACAAAAAATAGTTTTTATCTATGTTAATATTTATGATAAATAACATGTTCCTCACCAAGGTGCACTGTTCTGTCTTCTGTTTGCTCTTCTTATCTGACATCAGTGTTGGATTTCAGGTTTGTTTTGGTGAGAATAAGAGACAAATGAAAATGAACAAGATTCCTAGTTGTTTAAGAACTGTGTAAAAGCAGGAGTGACTCTGATGTGTGAATTATCTCCATCTTTGCCCCCATCTGGGCTCACCTTACAACTGACACACATTCTTGACAAGTGGTTGTAAATCCTCCATGTTCTTCATCTCTGCTATTAAGTATGAAAATATATGGGGGAAGTGTAAGAAAAAAACCTGGGCTTCCAAGTGAAACCTCAAACAGATACAGTTTAGGTCTGCATGGTTCATTTGTACATGTGTTCTCATCAGTTGCAGTTAATGATATACTTACTACATGAGTCCAAGCAGTGAATAGTTTTACCTTTAATTATGCAAACTTATAAGGACTTTCCTCTAAATTGAACCATGAAAAGGGAGGTTCCTGGGTATAGGCTTAGATTTTTCAAAACCTAGTTTATTAAGGGTTCTCAGATGCTTCAAGCACACCCCTTTCTAGCCCACCATCCAAAAGTAGGGGAGAAAGATGGTAGATAGGACAAGAATGTGGACCTCTTTCAAAGTAGTTCTCTTCAGTCTCCATTTTTCCAGGATATCAGCAGTCCAGTTCAATAGTGTCAGGACACAAATTAGCAGCAATAGAATGATCAAGCAAGAATAGCCAGGCCTCTGCTTAATCTGCACCAGAATTAGATGGATGCTATGACTCTCTCAGTGAAGCAAAGATCAGCAAAGACTTGGGACCAAAATAGCATTTCACAGCTATCTATACAAACACCCCTTTATTGTCCACTGAATCTTTATAATCTCTTGAAACATCATATGTCCTTGCCTCAGCAGGAAAGTCCACCTCAGCAAAATACCATCTGAATCTGCATCACATGACATAAACAGATACTTCCACCTCACTTAGGACCCAGGATGCTCACAAAACTTACCAAGCTCAGGAAGCATAATGTTCACAAGTTTTTTTCTAAAAGCTACAATAGATCCAACTGTTGGGGAAAAACAGTATTTCTTTATAGGGCTGCATGAAGGTATCCACAACCCTGCAACTAGCCAAAATCTTCTCAGTGGCACACTAAGCAATCCATGGGTGTATTTATTTCCATTGTCTGTAGTAGTGTCCTTTCTGGGCCGAGTAGACATTTATTCAAGACACAACAGGAAAAGTAACAAACTAACTTTCAAGCAAGAGCAAAGTATGTCTGATATAAATCTGCTGATTCTGTTCAGTGATATACTGTGTGTCCCTCTTTGATAGTCTATGAAACTATATCAATGTCCAATGGAAATTTAGAATTTCAAAATAGCCTAATGCTTCTCACCTTGTGTTTAAAAAGAAAGAAAAGGAGAGGAGAGGAGAGGAGAGGAGAGGAGAGGAGAGGAGAAGAGAGGAGAGGAGAGGAGAGGAGAGGAGAGGAGAGGAGAGGAGAGGAGAGGAGAGGAGAGGGGAAGGGAGGGGAAGGGAGGGTAGGAGAGGGGAGGGGGAAGGGAAAGAGGGGAGGGAGGGAAAGGAAAGGGAAGGGAAGAAAAGAAAAGAAGAGAAGAGAAAAGAAAAGAAGAGAAGAGAAGAGAAGAGAAGAGAAAAGGAAAGGAAAAGAAAAGAAAGAAAAGAAAAGAAAGAAAAGAAAAGAAAAGAAAAGAAAAGAAAAGAAAAGAAAAGAAAAGAAAAGAAAAGAAAAGAAAAGAAAAGAAAAGAAAAGAAAAATCTTCACAGAAGACTAGCTAGAGCTGTTGACTAGAATTTAGGGTGTAGACATTTATCTATGGCCATCTTAAGTTGAGAAACCATCCCTCTGTATTACACACACAGCCACACAGTCACACAGTCACAGTCACACAGCCAAGTGTACTGATAGATCACTCCAGACATTGCCCAAACCACAGTGCAAAGGTCCAATATGCACAGAGGAGTATGATGCTGCAATAATGCTCAGTTTCATCTAACAACCGGATAAGTAGCCATTATTGCAATGAGTAGGTATGTGAGGAAGAAAGAAAAGAGCTAGAACTCGTCTTTTGCGTATGGTCCCACTAAGGCTGCACCAAGCTGTGCACCCTCCCCTTAACTAACTAGAAGATATAAGTGCAGGGAAAATGGAACCTGAACAAGAGTGGAATATCACATACTGGGAGCCACTTGGTTGTGCTGATGGCAAGGAGGGCAAAGAGCATGTGAAAATCATGATAATTTAATAGCTAAAGAGATTCAGGACTTTGTGTCATGGCATCATGGTGAAAGTGTCCAAGTTTTAGCAGCAAAGTAGATATCAATTTCTATACCACATTCAAAAGAAGACAGTCACTCTTTGGATAGGTCATTGGTGCAAGGGGAAGCCTAGGCACAAACCCAAGATCAACCTTAGGGGGCCTGTCAGCAGTGGCTTTTCTCATTCACGATTAGGGTAGCAGCTTGAACAGGTCTATATAAACTTTTCCAACAAAGTGTAGATTAGACCAGCAGGCAGAGGAGTGGGAGATGTCAGTCACTGTGAACCTAGCCTTATAAAGTCTGCCACCAGGATGTCATTGCTTTGAAGTCTCTTATTTGTTCTGTCTTTAAATTCATGAGAATCTAACACTTTCACACAATACATCTTGCTTTGATGTAAAAATAAGGCTTAAATTACCCACCATTAAGAAAACGTTGGAGAGACATGATGTATTGTTGCCCCCGGACTTGTGTTTGCTAAGGGAGATAGCCAAGTGGCCTCACAGACCTCAGGACTCATCACACTACAGACTAGGAGCTTGGAAGCACTGCAAGTTTGCATCATTCATTCATAACCCAACAAATACTGATTGACTGATGATTATTTGCATGCATGCTGTGCATATTTCAGTCATTACCTCAGACATCTTTCTTTCATGGAGAAGGGTTCACTATCTTCATTTCTAATACAAACCTAAGTGTCAAGCAGCTTGGCCAGGGATTGATGATCAGTAAGCAATTCAAAGGGTGTTTCAACATTGAATTTTCTTTGTGAATATCCTAAAAATGCTGTGGAAATAAAAGCAAATACATTAGCCTTATTTGGTTTCTCTCTCTTCTCTCTCTCTCTCTCTCTCTCTCTCTCTCTCTCTCTCTCTCACTCTCTCTCTCTCTCTCTCTCTCTCTCTCTCTCTGTGTGTGTGTGTGTGTGTATGTTATTGTTTTGGGTTTTTTTGCCTTGATAAAGAGACTCCTTAAATTATAATTCATAAAACAAAACATGAGAAAACATACTAGGGTATGCTTTCCTCAGTAGGCTTAAGAATTAAAGTATGCTAGAACCGTGCTACATATAATAACAATTGAAAGAAGTATATAGCTTATGTATGACCGAACTCATTTTTTGGTCTATTAAACAGTTAGTCCAAAATAATTTGTTTTCATTAAATAGATAGTTCTATTCAATTACTTCCCAAAGGGAATATTCTGTAAAACACATGTATGCTTTCAACTTTTGTAATGACTATATTTCAAATGAAAAAAAGAAAAAGAAAAAAATAAGAGATTTAAAATATATCCCAAACACTGCCATTTCAGCATTAAAATATAAACAAGAAACTTTACATTATTTGTATCCTACTTTCAATTACACACACAAACACACTGTATCCCAGCCCAAACTACTTTTAGTTTGCTTTGTGTGTTCAATAGACAGGGGTGTTTTGTGGTATCTATACCGGAGAATGTAGACACAGTATTTTATTTATAATTGTGAAGCCTAGGAAAATTTTCCATGATGTCATCACCATTAATGCTTTAAAAATTATGTCATGAATGTTTCTTTTTTTTTTAAAGAAACTGAAGAGAATTTATTTAGGTTTACAGTTTTTTTTTCTCATTTTTTTATTTATTTTCTATATTCTTTGTTTACATTCCAAAGGCTTTCCCCTTTCCCAGTTCCCCCCCACCATATGTCCCATAATTCCTCTCGCCACTAACTATTCCCCAATCACCCCCACCCCATTTCTCTGTTCTGATGTTCTCCTACAAATCTATATCCAGTCTTTTCAGGACCAGGGTCCTTTCCTTCCTTCTTCTTGGGAATCTTTTGATTTGCTAATTGTGTCTTGAGTATTCAGAGCTTTTGGGCTCATTAATATCCACTTATTAGTGATTGCATTTCATGTGTATTCTTTTGTGATTCGGTTAACTCACTTAGGATGATATTTTCCAGATCCAACCATTTTGCCTACAAATTGCATGAATTCATTGTTTTTAATTGCTGAGTAGTATTCCATTGTATAAATATACCACATTTTCTTTATCCATTCCTCCTTTGAGGGACATCTGGGCTCCTTCCAACTTCTGGCTATTATAAATAAGGCTGCTATGAACATAGTGGAGCATGTGTCTTTATTGTATGCAGGGGATTCCACTGGGTATATACCCAGGAGTGGTATGACAGGGTCCTCTGGAAGTGTCATGCCCATTTTTCTGAAGAACCGCCAGACTGATTTCCAGAGCGGTTGTACCATCTTACAATACCACCAACAGTGTAGGAATGTTCCTTTTTCTCCACATCCTCGCCAGCACCTGTTGTCCCTTGAGTTTTTAATCTTAGCCATTCTGACTGGTGTGAGGTGGAATCTCAGGGTTGTTTTGATTTGCATTTCCCTGATGACTAATGATGTTGAACATCTTTTAAGGTGCTTCTCTGCCATCTGAATTTCTTCAGGTGAAAATTCTTTGTTTAGCTCTGTACCGCATTTTTTGATAGGTCATGAATGTTTCTAATAAAACACATATAAAATAAAATTTTATCTAAGTTTGTTGATTTTTTTTGTCAAATTTCTTTCTTTTCTTTCTTCGTACATGCATGCACATGAAACATCATACATGTGGAAGTCATAAGAAGCTGTCCAGGAATTGATCCTCTCCTTCCTCCATGTGAATCCCTGGGATAAAAGCCAGGCCACAAGGTTTTTCAAGTGACTTTACTTGCTAAGCTGTCTGGCAAGCACTACTCTATCAGTTTTTTACAGTTTTGGCTAAGCAAAGTGGTTTGGATAAAAGCAGTAGTTACAATTCCTAAGAAGGATGGGTCTATGGGAAATAAAATTTATCCTTTTCCAATTATTCCTGTGCTTTATTCTTGTGTTTGTGGAGGAAGGATTTTTCTTTCTGTCTTCTCAATCACTATCCTGTTTTTGATCCTGTAGTGTTACACACACACAAACACACACACACACACACACACACACACACACACACACACAATGTGTATAAAATTCTACATGGAAGTAATGTCTTCTTAGTGCTAGAAACTAAAATAGTCTCCCATGAATAAAAATTATTTTATTAGCTTTCCTTTACCTTACCTCGGGGTAGTGGCAGTTTGAAGTTATGAGGTTGTTTTTAATGAACCTGCTGCATTTCAATTTTTTAAGATATTGTATCAGGCTAAAATATACTGACATGGCCTGTCTGAAGTCCCTTATAATCCATCAATACTTTGCTTCTTAAAATCTCCCTTGATTCATAAACATTTAATTATTTCTCAAACTATTAATTTTGCATGATTATAGAAGAAACTTATGTATATATAAAGGCTGGGGAGACTTGTTTTCTTTTGTGTGTGTGTTGTTTTGTTTTATAAATACAATGCACATGAAGTTATTCAGTCCTGTGAAAACTCTGACATTTCATTAGCTTAACACTGTTGCCCCAAAGGAAGTTCTTAGAACTAGAGTAGCTGCTGCCCATTGTGAGCACTCAACCAGTGAGAGATGTCTACACAAAACTAGGAAAGGAAATACTCCTCAATGAGCCATAGAAACATGACATTAGCTTGTTATACGATGACACTTAGACTACTGATGCCACACATAGGAATTCCGTATCAGCATCTTTACATGTACTGACAGCACATTTGTAGTTTTATCCCAGGCACTGCTCCATGTACTTCACATCCATTACCTCCCCTAATCCTCATATGTACCTGAAGAACACATATGCTTCTTATAATTGAGGACCAGACAGTGCTGTGGAAGGCTGATTATCTTACAGAAAAACATTGATATTGTGGGATGGTAAGAAACACACCTCTCTCAATCAAACTCCAAACTCTCAAACCTTTATGTCAGCCTGCTCTCTGTACTTGTAGCAAGACACTTGAGATATACAACTTAAAAGAGAAAAACAACATGAATTCTGGCTAACTCCTCCAGAGGTGTCAGGTCATAGATATTTGGCTTTGTATTTGAGTCTAAGTGAGATGTCACAGGATGCATGAATGTGTAGTAGAGTAGTACTCCTATCCTGAGATGCCAGCCAGGGTCCTAGGACTCCTTCAATGTCAGGCTTCCTTATGCTAGGTCCCATTACCTCCCACTGGTCCTGTCAGCTGTGGACTACTCAACACAGGAGCCTATGGGTCATGTTTTGCATCAAAACGTCAACAGTCATATTAGTCAGATCTCATTTTCTGGAGGGGTCCAAAAAAAGCAAAAGAAAGATCTTCTGAAGGCTCACAGACATAACTAATTCATGAGCTAGAAAATGCTTTCTTTAAACTCCAAGACAATGGCTTCTCAAGAGTAATAGTATAAGTTCATATCCAATACCATAGTGCCTTTCATTATATCAACTCTTCTACAGCAATAAATAATCATGCTTCTTAACAGCACTAGTCAGAACAGCAAAGGTAATCAACCTAGGTACATGTAAATAGATTAGATCAAAGTGACAGTTATATGCACATATGGAATATATTCTTTCTTTGAAAAAAATATTATGGGACTCACACTCCCAGCAACATAGATGAACCCAGCACAGGTAGCAAAGGACTGCCTTGTCTCACCTCAGTGGGAGAGGACGCATCAAACCCCATAGAGACTTGATGCCCCAGGGGAGGGGTATCCCTGGGTGAGCACACTCACAGAGGTGAATGGGAGGGAGGATGAGGTAAAGAACCCTGGGAGAGGGAAAAAGGTGGGGGAATCATTTGGGAAATAAATAAATAAAATAATAAACTTTTAAAAATAACATAAGGAAGGCACACAGAAACTATACTGTGAAATCTGAGTTACATGTTGCAGCTAAAATGAAGCATTGAATGACAGTAGTTGGCTCTGGAGCCAGAGGGGAAGATGAGAGATGTTTACATAAGAGGACAAAGTTTCTACTATACAAGACAAAAGTTTCTAGAGCTCTATAGTACTATAATATCACAATAGTTATCATCTTGCTGTACACTGTATTTGAAATTTGTAAAAGAATAGGTTGCCGGTGGTCTCACCACACACAAACAATTAACCTTGGAGGTGATAGGTGTATGAGTTTAACGGTGCTAATTGTTTCACTACATATGGAATAAATAATTTATCATATATATATATACATAAATATAATTAAATCCCATTAATACTAAAAAGAAAAGCTGTTATTAGATTCTTAGACTCATGATTTACCTAATCCATCCAGTTACCTGGTCAAAGACCACTGGTTCTGAGAGCTGAGCCCCACAGGATGCTCACAAGCCTTCATCCTGGCTGTTTTCCCAGTCTCATTCCTAAGAACCATCTGTTTCACTTTGCATCCTTCAGAATGCTATTTTTATTTGCCAGGGTTTCTGCATTCCAAGGTCCTTGATTATACTGCCCCATGTGTGAGCTGCTGCCATGGCCCTCCACCTTCTCTTTAATGGACGTAGATTCAGGAGACCTCACTTTAAGTCTACTTCTGCCTTGGATTCATAATTACCTCAAGACCTTGAACAAAAAGGTCTCTATATTCCAGGACTTGTGATAGCACATCAAGTGGTGAACACTGAATAAATGAAAGATTTATATCTATAGTGTCTATACACCACTTAGCACTAATCACAATGTGCCATCCCAATTCTAATCTGAACCTTGCATAAGTTTTTTCTTTATTCACCAGTTAAAATTATGTTGATCTCTTAACTGGTATAAATCTGTTTACTTCTCCAGCTATCACTAAAACATGCCTTCTTACAACACCTCCTGTACATTCTGAAACAGTCACCTACACAGGTACTAAACTTTCCCTGATAACAGTGGACCAAGCACAGCTGACTATGGCACCAGATGATAGACATAGCCATCATTCATCCCACTGCTGCAAAAGCTACCCCTCCCAGTTGACAGACAGGTGGTTAGTTGACATAAGTGACTTTGAAAAAATTACCTAATCCCTGAAAATTAAATTCTCCAACCACAAAATAAAGTTAATATCCTCTTAGTGAAAGTCAAATGGGCAGCCAAATAACAGGTAACAAAAATGGCCAGTGCCCCATCCCTTCCTGGGGTTCTGCTATGGCCTACTGGTCTTCCTCATCTCTCACATCTGATGGGTGGATGAACAAGGAACCTTGCTTACTTCCACCCATACTGGATCTGTAACTCTGTCTCTCGCTACCTTCTTTATATGCACCAGTCTGAGCCAGACATCACTCATTGATTTCTGAAAGTTCTATATTCATGTTCCTCTATTGTATGTGTTCATTTTTAATATATAAACCAGTCATATCTCCTCTCTACTCTAAACCCTCAGAAAAAATATTCAACTCAAGTAGAGACAAAATTCAAATGCGGTTGCTATGGACAAAATTCTCTGCAGTGTAGCCCAAGGTGCCCACCTCAAACTCCTTTCCATATGAAGTAACCTGTTCAGGGTATTCTGAGTATGGGAATCATTGTGGTCCATATAACTCCTGGGCACATTCTTGCCTCTAGGACATTTCACTCTTCCCTCTGCCTCCTCTTCCAGGAGGTTCTCAGGAGACATTCTGAAGATTACTGCCTGGGATGGATACTATTGTTCATGACAGGCAAACTAGCCCCTGTCTTCACAATACTGTATCCCTTCCTTGTCATTTCTTTCCTTTCAAAGCACTTACTTATAATTATAGGATTTATAAATTTACTAGTTCATTGCTTTCTCAGTGTATTCATATAAATAATCTCTGTAAAATAATGCATGCAGCATTTTACAATATTTACAGTAGATTGGCTCCTGGGAAGAACATAATAAATATTTATTAATTTAAAAAAAATCCAGCAACCAAATGTATGGCAACAATATCCACAGTAGATCTTGAGAGAAATTATACCCTTTTCCTACCAAATCCATTTTATTGCCTGTGTTCCTTGCTGCACTGGTAGTGGGACCCTGGATCCATTTCATCTAAGTGTCCTCTACAGCTTAAGGCAGGCATCAACCAGTAAATATTTAGTAAAGGAAATAATTCACCGATTTCATGATTTGTGACACTTGAGTCTTAGCAATCTAATGGGATGTGGGGGAAGTTATTATTTCCATCTCATGACTGCAGAAAAATAAGAGGAAATGCTTAACCCATAACCATATACATATGAAAAATGAATGAGTGAACAGAAAAAGCCAGATGAGGCCAGACATGTAGGCTGCTGCAGCAGATGGGGAAAAGCAGGGAATATATGCTTGGAAAATCGAACTTGATTCTCTATTATCTTGCAAAACAGTTGCACAAATTAGTAATGTAATAATCACATTCATTTCCTCATGTCATATAACAGCTCTGAGTTTAAACTTTACAGTTATGACATCCAAACAATCCATTCAACTGAAGAACTGGCCAGTCTCTCATCTATTCTCTGCAGTGTGGCTGGCCAAGTTCTTCCTCCATTTAATTTACATGAAGCTTTCAGTAATATCCATCTGTGCTGGGTTTCGAATACCAAGTCGTTTCAAAATTCTCTCTTTTACAAACATCTACTTATTATTTACCTATTCATCCATACATTCATACATTTCCTGATCCTTCATATGCATTGAGTACCCATCATATACAAGACACTGTACTAGAAATCAAATATTACATTTCAAAGTAGACTTATAAATATGTGTATGTGGGTACTTGACTATTTTAGAAAAGTACTTTTTATTCAATAATAGCAGCCATCATGGATTTGGCATCCTATAAATTATGAAGCTTTTGTAAAGGGATAGATTTATTCATTGTGTAAATGCCACATGGAATGCTTATGATGTACTTACTACTTGGTAAGGAGATGAGTCAAAATCCCTGACTGACCTTTATTCTATGTGAGAGGAGAAGGGAGGCACAAAGCATGCGTGTTAGCAGGCATTCTTATTCACAGTAGATGCAGGAATGTCATGTACCCAACCCACACTTTATGCACGGAGCAACTAAGGACCCTTGGTTTAGTAGGAAGCCAAAGATAGCACAGTTTGTGAATGAGAAAAATCAGAATGTAAATAAAATGTATTAACTCCAAAACTGATTCTAAGTCTTCCTTCTTTGTCTGCCCCTTTTTGTTCCTCTATTTCTAAATAAGTGATCCAAAAATCATCAGGAGGGACAGGGTAAGATTGACTTCATTGAAATCTGAATGGGGTCAGCAGTGGTATTCCAGAGCTAGTTTGTGTAGTAATGGCTACTTTCAGTTCTGTGGTATATAAGACTCAAACAGAGAGTAGGGAATGGAGACTACACCTGGGTACAAATGCACAAAGAATAACCCATATTTCCACTTATGAAACATTTGGAAGATTTTATGCGTGCCTCAATCTCTCCATAACCAAAACCTCTCTTCGCTCAGAAAAAAGCACAAATTCTCCCTCCTTAGAGATGAAATCCAACAGCATATTATAAGCATACCTTGTAGAGTAGAAGATATTCATAAATCCATTATGAAAAGCTTATATTGTCTCAGATGAAAAGAGATGAAAGCATGATCACTTTCCTGCCTTCATTCTGAAAGTATATAATGATAGAATCGTAAAGTAGATGTATTTATTTATTACAATTAAAATATTTTGTTTGTTTATGTAGATCCCAAATGCTGCTCTGCTCTCAGTCTCCCACTCACAGTTTCCCTCCCTCAATCCCTCTCCCTTCTCCTCTAAGAGGATGGGCCACCTGCAGGATTAGGAGCATCCTCTTCCACTGAGGCGAGACAAGTCAGCCATGATTGGAAACTGACTCAACAGTTAGACTTTAGGGAAAGCTCCCTGCTCCAGTTGTTGGGGTACCCACATGGAGACTGAGCTGCATTACTGCTACATATGTAGAGCATATATAGGGGCCTCATTTCAGCCTGTGTATGCTCTTTGATTGGTGGCTCATTCTCTGAGAGCTCCCAGATGTCCACGTTATTTGACTCTGTTGGTCTTCCTGTGGTCTTCCTTACCCCAACTCATAATATTCCCAGCATCAGTCTAATGTTTGACTGTGGGTATCTGTACCTGTTTCAGGCAGCTGCTGAGTAGAGGCTTTCAGAGGACAGTAATGCTAGGTTCCTGTCTGCAGATTAACAGAATATCATCAGCAATGTCAGAGAGGGGTGCTTGTGCCTGAGATGGGGCTCAAATTAGGCTGATTATTGGTTAGTCATTTCTTCAGCCTATGCTCTATCGTTGTCACTGAATTTCTTTTAGAGATGACAAATTTTAGATCAAAATTTTGTGAGTGGGTGGTTGTCCTTATCCTTCTACTAAGGGTCTTACCTGGCTACAGGAGGTGGCTTCCTCAGTTTCAATGTTCCCCATATTTGACATCTCAGCTAAGGTCACTCCATTGATTCCTGGGAATCTTCCACATCCCAAGTCTTTGGGACTTCCTAGAGATTTTTCCCATTCCCAACCACCTGAAGCTGCAGATTTCTATTTATTCTCCCGGACATCTGGCCCTCTCTCCTGTCTCTTCCCACACATAATCCTGACCCTGCACCCTTCCCCTACTCATCCATTCTCCCACCTAATTCCCTCTCTCCTTTTGCCTTTTATGACTATTTTATTCCACCTTCTAAGTGAGATTCAAGCAACCATGCTTGGCCCTCCTTCTTGTTTATTTTCTTGGGGTCTGTATCATGTGTATCCGTATTATATGGCTAATATCTACTTATCAGTGAGTAGCATATCCTTTTGGTTCTGGGCTGCCTCACTCAGGACATTTTCTAGTTCCATTCATTTGTCTACAAGTTTCATGATGTCCTTGTTTTAAATAGCTGGATAGTATTATATTTTTGTAAATGGATCACATTCTCTCTATCCACTATTCTGTTGAGGGACATCTGGGTTTTTTCCACTTTCTATTATGAACATAGTGGAGCACGTGTCCTTGTGGTCTTTTCAAGTGTCTTTTGAGCATATGCTCAGGAGTGATATAGCTGGGTCTTCAGGTAGAAGTATTTCCAATTTTTTGAGAAACTGCCAGATTGATTCCCAGAGTGGCTGTACAAGTTTTGCAATCCCAAACAAATCACAGTAGAAAACATGAAATTGCCCTTTGTTTTACATACAGATCAAAAGAATAAACTTTCCAGAAATACTACTGAATAGTTCTGACAAAAAAAGAGGTTAAGGACACAGGATATAATTTTATATTACACCCATCCCTACCAAGGACATTTGAGGGATTTTGAGATCAAACATCCCTGTTTGTCATGGTAAGTTCCTTGTTTTATGGAATTACTGTGATTATATAAAAGAATGTTCTTTAGGGAAGAATAAATATATTGTTCAGAGGACATGGAGCAGCCACTCAATAATACATATATGTGAGTATTATTCTTTCATATTAGAAATCTTTCAGCTGGTTTGGGATAATGTAATAAAATTGTTTATTTTCTGTAAATAACTCAAGAAATAGCTGAATATTCATGGCCTTATTCAAAGCAAGAAGGCAATTGAGGCTATATAATTAAGTCTCTTGGAAACATACAGAACCTCTATTCAGTTAAAATATACAAAGTCCATTCAAAAAGAAGAAATTAAGCCTAAACTTTATTGTAAAATTCTCAATCAGATTCTTTGGATTTACTTGGTATGGAGCTACTTGTTGCTTTGTGCTTCTATAAAAGGGAACAAAACCTGTCTCCTAAATTATTCATGTGTTCTATTGAGTAAGATCACAGCAGTTGGTATGAGATCATCAATCCACAATGTGTCATAATACTGTCTTGCTCAAGGAACACACAGTCAGGAACTGCCATCAATCTTTGTTTGTGTGATGCTCAGTCTGCAGTTTCTGCTATTCAAGACTATCTTAGCCTCTCTCAACTTTTGAAATTCACTTTGTCACTGTGGATAAATCCTATTCTTAATTGCCCATTGAATCACTTATAAAGCCAGAAAACATACTAGCCAACTTCTCAAAATGAAGGAAACCATATAACAAGTTGAAACATATGAAAAGAATAACAAGTGATCCTAAAACTTCTACTGCAGCTCACTCTGTTTAATATACTTATTCTCAGCCCTGTCTGCAGTAAACAATGTAGAAGTTATTTACATAGTGGCTTCACCATTTCTCACTTTTAGTCTTTTCCCTAAACATAAGACTATAAACTATTATCCATATTGCATGTGGTTGCTACACTGTAATTTTAATCCATACTAAACATATCTTTACCAGAGTGGTTGTTCAGGCTTCTTACCAAACATAAGTCTGACTACTCATTCAAACGATCCTGATTTCCTTACCATGAGCTTCTTCCTTTAAAGATTAGTCAAATTCAATGACTCCCTTGATTGACACCCGTCAAAATACACCATCATTGGAACATCAATCGTCTTCCTTTCACATTGTGTTGACAACAAAGGCCATCCAGTCATATGTATACACCAATATTTTATTTTTAATTATATTCATTTTGTTTTAATTGATCCATGAAATCTGTCCACACATATAGACTACACTTGGATCAAAACGTTAAATCCTCAAGCTCCCCCACATATTGCTACTTTTCTATAGCAGCGTATAGGTATCAATTACTTGTTTAGACAGAGCAAGAAAGATAAATACTTTATCCCTCATTTTTTTTCATGTGGAAAATAACAACTGAACATGTTTATGGACTATATAACGAGATGCTTTGACATATATTTTTGTGGAAAGAAGCAATAAAGACAATAGTATAGGGTTTCAGTCTATGCCCCGAGTTGATCCTGTGCCACAGGACTTCATACCCAAATAGCTCTGGTAGAGAAGTAGCCTTCCAGGAGTACAGACAAGCCTGTTAGCACAGCTAAAACCACCACTGCTGCTAAGAGTAACTAGCCCAGAACCCTCAGGATACAGGAACCAAGGAGGAGCCTGGGAGAGAAGACTTCTGGTTTCTGTCTACCCCCAGAACTGATCCTGTGCCACAGAACTACATGCACAAATACTGCCAGGAAAGAACTGGTCTCCCATGAGTGCAGACACACCTGCAAGTACAGGTGAGACCAGAACTTCTGTTCAAAATCCTGGCCCAAATAGGAGCCTCCCCGAGCCATCAGGACATAGGAAGCAAGGAAGAGCTTGGGACAGGAAACTTGTGGTTTCTGTATGCACCCCAGAGCTGACCCTGTACCACAGCTCTACAGACATAAGTATCTCCCTGAGAGAACTGGTCTCCCAGGAGTACTGACACAGAGGCTTGCAGGAGGGACAAGCCACAGTCAGAGACAACAGGACCAGCTAAAACCAGAGATAACCAGATGGAGAAAGGCAAGGGCAAGAACATAAGCAACAGAAACAAAGGTTACTTGGCATCATCAGAACTCATTTCTCCCACCACAGCAAGCCCTGGTTACCTCAACATACCAGAAATGAAAGACTGATTTAAAATCATGTCTCATGATGATGATAGAGGATTTTAGGAAGGACATAAATAACTCCCTTAACGTTATACAAGAGAACACGGGTAAGCAGGTAAAAGTCCTTAAAGAGAACACACAAAACTCTTCTAAACAATTAAAGGAAAACACAACCAAACAGGTGAAGAAACTGAACAAAACCATCTAGGATCTAAAACTGGAAATAGAAAAAACAAATAAATCACAAAGGACGACAACACTGGAGTTAGAAAACCTAGGAAAGAGATCAGGAGTCATAGATGCAAACATCACAAACAGAAAAAAAGAGGTAGAAGAGAGAAGCTCAGGTGCAGAAGATACCATAGAAAACATTGACACACAGTCAAAGGAAATGCAAAAAACTCCTAACCCAAAAGATCCAGGAAATCCAGGAAAAAATGAGAAGACCAAACCCTATAAAGGATAATAGGGATAGAAGAAAGTGAAAATTCCCAACCTAAAGTGCAAGTAAATATCTTCAATGAAATTATAGAAGAAAATTTCCCTAACCTAAAGAAAGAGGTGCCCATAAACATACAAGAGGCCTACAGAACTCCAAATACATTGGACCAGAAAAGAAATTCCTTCGATAACATGATAGTCAAAATACCAGATGCATAAAACAAAGAAAGAATATTAAAAGCAGTAAGAGGTAAAGGACAACTAACATATAAAGGCAAACCTATAAAAATTATACCAGACTTCTCACAGAAACTATTAATGATAAAAGATCCTGTGCATATCTCATACAGACCCTAAGAGAACGCAAATGCCAGCCTAGGTTACTATACTCAACAAAACTTTCAATTACCATAGATGGATAAACCAAGATATTTCATGACAAAACAAATTTACACAATATCTTTCCACAAATCCAGCCCTACAAAGGATAATAGGTTGAAAACACAACCACAAGGAGATAATCTACACCCTAGAAAAAGCAAGAAAGTAATCTTTCAACAAACCCAAAAAATGATAGCCACACAAATATAAAAATAACATCAAAAAATAAAAGGAAGCAACAACCACTATTACTTAATATCTTTTATCATCAGTGGACTCAATTTCCCAATAAAAAGACATAGACTAACAGACTGGATATATAAACAGGACCCAGCATTTTTCTGCATACAGATGCATACATGCACCTCAGTGTCAAAGACAAACAGTGACTCAGAGAAAATGGCTAGAAAACAAATATCCAAGCGAATGGTTCTAAGAAACAAGGTGGAGTAGCCATTTATAATCAGATAAAATTGACTTTCAACCAAAAGTCATCAAAAAGGATGACTTCATACTCATCAAAGGAAATCTACCAAGAAGAACTCTGAGTTATGAACATCTATGCTACAAATGCAAGGGTACCCACATTCATGAAACTTTACTAAAGCTCAAAGCACACGTTGCACCTCACACAAGAAGAGTGGGAGACTTCAACACCCAACTCTCATCAATAGACATACCATGGAAATAGAAACTAAACAGAGACATAGTGAAACTAACAGAAGTTATGGACCAAATGGATTTATCATATATATACACACACACATATATATGTATATGTATATATATATATATATATATATATATGATAAATTGAACATTTCATTCAAAAACTAAAGTATATACCTTCTTCTCAGCACTTCATGGTACCTTCTCCAAAATTGGCCATAAATTGGTCATAAAACAGAGCTCAACAGATGTAAGAAGACTGAAATAATCCCATGCCTCCTATCAGATCACTATGGGTTAAGGCTGCTCTTAAATAACAACAACAACAACAACAAAGCCAGAAACCCCACTTACAGTGGAA
The DNA here is from genome assembly GCA_964023405.1 of Apodemus agrarius. Classification (NCBI taxonomy): domain Eukaryota; kingdom Metazoa; phylum Chordata; class Mammalia; order Rodentia; family Muridae; genus Apodemus; species Apodemus agrarius. The sequence goes on from OZ030016.1 coordinate 68,326,851, forward strand.
GCTGAACAACACTCTACTCAAGGTTAACTTGGCCAAAGAAGGAATAAAGTAGGAATTTAAAGAATTTTTAGATTTTAATGAAAATGAAGGTACAACATACCCAAATTTATGGGACACAATGAAAGCAGTGCTAAAAGGAAAACTCACAGCTCCGAGGGCCTCCAAAATAATGGAGGGAACATACACAAGAAGCTTAATAGACCACCCAAAGCTCTAGAACAAAAAGGTGAAAATACACGCAAAAGGATTTGAAATCAGGAAGTAATCAAACTCTAGACTAAAATCAACCACATAGAAACAGAAAGAACTATACAAAGAATTAAGAAAACCAGGAGCTGGTTCTTTGAGAAAATCAACAAGATAGAAAAACCTTTAGCCAGACTAATGAGAGGGCACAGAGACAGTATTCAAATTGAGAAAATCAACAAGATAGAAAAACCCTTAGCCAGACTAATGAGAGGGCACAGAGACAGTATTCAAATTGAGAAAATCAACAAGATAGAAAAACCCTTAGCCAGGCTAATGAGAGGGCACAAAGACAGTATCCAAATTCACAAAATCAGAAATGAAAAGGGAGATATAACAACAGAAACTGAGGAAATTAGAAAAGTCATCAGATCCTACCACAAAAGCCTATAATCAACAAAATTGGAAAATATACATTAAATGGACAATTTTCTAGACAAGATACCAAATATCGAAGTTAAATCAGGATCAGATAAACTAAACAGTTCACAACCCTTAAAGAAATAGAAGCAGTCATTAAAAGTCTCACAACAACAACAACAACAACAACAACAACAACAACAAACCCATCCAGGACCAGATAGGTTTAGTGCTCTATCGGACCTTCAAAGCAGACCTAATACCAACACTCTTCAAACTATTCCACAAAATAGAAACAAAAGCAATACTACCCAATTTGTTCTATGAAGCCACAATTACATGGATAACAAAACCTCACAAAGATCCAACAAAAGAGAATTTCAGACCAATTTCCCTTATGAATATCAGTGCAAAAATGCTCAATAAAATTCCTACAAACTGAATCTAAGAATACATCAAAACAATCATCCACTGTGATTAAGTAGGCTTCATCCCTGGGATTCATAGATGGTTCAATATACAGAAATCCATCAATATAATTCACTACATAAACAAACTAAAAGAAAAAAACGCATGATCATTTTATTAGATGCTGAAAAAGCACTTGACAAAATTCAACATCCCTTCATGTTAAATGTCTTGGAAAGATTGGGAATTCAAGGCCCATACCTAAACATAGCAAAAGCAATATACAGCAAACCAGTAGCCAACATCAAACTAAATGGAGAGAAACTTGAAGCAATCCCACTAAATTCAGGGACAAGACAAGGCTAACCTCTCTCTCCCTATCTATTCAATATAACTTGAAGCTCTAGCTAGAACTATTAGAGAACAAAAGGGAGTCAAAAGGATATAAATTAGTAAGGAAGAAGTCAAACTATCACTATTTGTAGATGATATGATAGTATACTTAAGTGGCCCCAAGAACTCTGCCAGAGAACTTCTACAGCTGATAAAGAACTTCGGCAAAGTGCCCAGATATGAAATTAACTCAAACAAATCAGTAACCTTCCTATACTCAAAGGATAAAGAGGGTGAGAAAGAAATTAGGGAAATGACATCCTTCACTATCATCATAATCAATATAAAATATCTGAATGTGGCTCTAAACAAGCAAGTGAAAGATCAGTACAACAAGAACATCAAGTCTCTGAAGAAAGAAATCAAAGACCTCAGAAGATGGAAAAGTCTCCCATGTTTATGGATTGGCAGACTTAACTAAGTAAAAATTACCATCTTGCTGAAAGCAATCTACAGATTCAATGCAATTTCCATTAAAATTCCAACTCAATTCTTTTTTTTTATTTTTATTTTCTATATTCTATGTTTACATTCCAAAGGCTTTCCCCTTTCCCAGTTCCCCCCCCACACCATACGTCCCATAATTCCTCTTGCCCCCAAATATTCCCCAATCATTCCCCCTCCCCCCACGGTTTCTCTACAAAACTGGATCCAATCTTTACAGGCCCAGGGTCCTCTCCTTTCTTCTTCTTGGGAATCATTTGACTTGCTAATTGTGTCTTGAGTATTTAGGGCTTCTGGGCTCATTAATATCCACTTATCAGTGATTGCATTTCATGTGCATTCTTTTGTGATTGGGTTAATTCACTCAGGATGATATTTTCCAGATCTAACCATTTACCTACAAATTGCATGAATTCATTATTTTTAATTGCTGAGTAGTATTCCATTGTATAAATATACCACATTTTCTGTATCCATTCCTCCTTTGAGGGATATTTGGGCTCCTTCCAATTTCTGGCTATTATAAACAAGGCTGCTATAAACATAGTGGAGCATGTGTCTTTATTGTATGCAGGGGAATCCTCTGGGTATATGCCCAGGAGTGGTATGCCAGGGTCCTCTGGAAGGGATATGCCCAATTTTCTGAGGAACCGCCAAACTGATTTCCAGAGCGGTTTTACCCTTTTGCAATCCCACCAACAGTGGAGGAGTGTTCCTCTTTCTCCACATCCTCACCAGCACTTGTTGTCTCTCGAGTTTTTAATCTTAGCCATTCTGACTGGTGTGAGGTGGAATCTCAGGGTTGTTTTAATTTGCATTTCCCTGATGACTAATGATGTTGAACATCTCTTAAGGTATTTCTCAGCCATCTGAATTTCTTCTGGTGAAAATTCTTTGTTTAACTGTGTACCCCATTTTTTGATAGGGTTATTTGTTTCTTTGGGGTCTAACTTCTTGAGTTCTTTGTATATATTGGATATTAGCCCTCTGTTGGATGTGGGGTTGGCGAAGATCTTTTCCCACTTTGTTGGTTGCCGTTTTGTCCTTCTGACAGTGTCCTTTGCCTTACAGAAACTTTGTAATTTTATGAGGTCCCATTTGTCAATTCTTGATCTTAGAGCATAAGCTATTGGTGTTCTGTTCAGGAACTTTCCCCCTGTGCCCATGTCCTCCAGGGTCTTCCCAAGTTTCTTTTCTAATAGTTTCAGTGTGTCTGGTTTTATGTGGAGGTCCTTGATCCACTTGGAGTTGATCTTAGTGCAAAGAGATAAGAGTGGGTCAATTCGCATTCTTCTGCATGTTGACCTCCAGTTGAAACAGCACCATTTGTTGAAAAGGCTATCTTTATTCCACTGGATGTTTGTGGCTCCTTTATCAAAGATCAAGTGACCATAAGTCTGTGGGTTCATTTCTGGGTCTTCAATCCTATTCCATTGATCTACTTGCCTGTTGCTGTACCAATACCATGCAGTTTTTAACACAATTGCTCTGTAGTACTGCTTAAGTTCAGGGATATTGATTCCCCCAGAAGTCCTTTTATTGTTGAGAGTAGTTTTAGCTATCCTGGGTTTTTTGTTGCTCCAGATGAATTTGAGAATTGCTCTTTCTAGATCTATGAAGAATTGCCAATTCAATTCTTTGTAGAGTTAGAAAGAGCAATTGTGGAGCATGTATTCTTATTACATGTTGGGGAATCCTCTGGTTATATGCTCAGGAGTGGCATAGCTGGGTCCTCTGGTAGCATCATGCCCAGTTTTCTGAATAACTGCAAGACTGATTTCCAGAATGGTTCTACCAGTTTGCAACCCCACCAGCAGTGGAGGAGTGTTCCTCTTTCTTCACATCCTTGCCAGCACCTGTTTTCTCCTGAGTTTTTGATCTTAGCCACTCTGACTGGTGTGAGGTGAAATCTCAGGGTTGTTTTGATTTGCATTTCCCTAATGACTAAGGATGTTGAACATTTCTTTAAGTGTTTCTCAGCCATTTGAAATTCTTCAGGTGAAAATTTTTTTGTTTAGCTCTGTACCCCATTTTTAATATGGTTATTTGGCTCTCTGGAGTTTACTTTCTCGAGTTCTTTGTAGTATATCTTGGATATTAGTCCTCTGTTAGATGTAGGGTTAGTGAAGATCTTTTCCCAATTTTTTGGTTGCCATTTTGTCCTTTTGACAGTGTCCTTCCCTTACATAAACTTTGTAATTTTATGAGGACCCATTTGTCAATTATTGATCTTAGAGCATAAGCTATTGGTGTTCTGTTCATGAACTTTTCCCCTGTGCCCATGTGCTCAAGGTGCTTCCCCAGTTTTTTTTCTATCAGTTTCAGTGTGTCTGGTTTTATGTGGAGGTCTTTGATTCACTTGGACTTGAGCTTAGTAAAAGAAGATATGAATGGACCAATTCCCATTATTCTGCATGCTGATCTCCAGTTGAACAAGCACCATTTGTTGAAAAGGCTCTTTTCTTCCACTGGATGTTTGTAGCTCCTTTGTCAAAGATCAAGTGACTATAGGTGTTTGGGTTCATTTCTGGGTCTTCAATTCTATTCCATTGATCTACCTCCCTGTCTCTGTACCAATACAATGCAGTTTTTAACACTATTGCTCTGTAGTACTGTTTGAGGTCATGGATACTAATTCCCCCAGAAGTTCTTTTACTGTTGAGAATAGTTTTAGTTATCCTGGGTTTTTTCTTATTCCAGATGTATTTGAGAATTGTTCTTTCTAACTCTTTGAAGAATTGAGTTGGGATTTTGATAGGGATTGCAAGCCACCCTAGTTAAAATAACTAGAAGCTGGAAAGAACCCAGATATCCCTCAACGGAGGAATGGATACAGAAAATGTGGTATATTTACACTATGGAATACTACTCAGCTATTAAAAACAATGAATTCATGAAATTCTTAGGCAAGTCTGTGGAACTGGAGAATGTCATCCTGAGTGAGCTGACCCAATCACAAAAAAGCACACATGGTATGCATTCACTGATAAGTGGATATTAGCTCAGAAGCTTGGAATACCCAGGAAACAATTCACATATCAAATGATGCCCAAGAAGGAAGGAGAAACCCCTGGTCCTAAAAAGGCTCACTGCAACAATGTAGGGTAATACCAGGACAAGGAAGCAGGAAGGGGTTGATGGGGGAACTAGCGGAGGAAAGAGGGATTATGAGACTTTCAGGGAGGTGGGATCCAGGAAAGGGGAAATCATTTGAAATGTAAATAAAGAATATATCCAATAAAAAATGAAACTATTAAAAAAATAAATAAAAATAAAAAGAAAGAGCAATTGTCAAATACAGTTGGAATAACATTCACTAATTAATATTCACTAAATAAGTGAAGAACAGATAAAATGGAAGGAATGAAAAGAAAACTAGAAAACAGATTTTTGTATCTGTCTTAGTTTGCTTTAACTTTCTATGATAAATAGCATGACCAAAATCAACTTGGGGAGGAAATTATTCAGTTGGCCTATAGGTACCAATCATAATCTATTCTGAAAGGAAGTTAGAACAGTAACTCAAGGCAAGAATGTGGAGCCAGTACCCTAACACAGGCTATGGAGTAATGCTGCTTACTGGCTTGTTCCTCACAATCAGGTTCAGCTACATTTTTTTTTTATTATTATTATTTTTAATCTTCTATATTCTTTGTTTACATTCCAAAGGCTTTCCCCTTTCTCAGTTTCCCCCTCACCATATGTTCCATAAGTCCTCTCCCTCCCCCCCTTCCCAATCCCCCCCACCATTTCTCTGTTCTGGTACTCTCCTACAAAACTGGATCCAGTCTTTTCGGTACCAGGGTCCTCTCCTTCCTTCCTTCTTGGGAATCTTTTGAATTGCTTATTGTGCCTTGAGTATTCAGAGCTTCTGGGCTCATTAATATCCACTTATCAGTGATTGCATTTCATGTGTATTCTTTTGTGATTGGGTTAACTCACAATGATATTTTCCAGATCCAACCATTTGCCTAAAAATTGCATGAATTCAGGAATACTACTCAGCTACATTTCTTATACCTTCCAAGTTCCTAGGAGAGGAACCACTCATATTGGGCTTCACCTTCCCACATCAATCATTAAGCAAGAAGATGCCCAATAAACTTGACTATTGGCCAGTTTACTAGGATTTTTTTCTCAATTGAAGTTTCCTCTTCCTATACAACCATAGTTTCTGTTGAGCTGACACCAAAGTTGGTCAGCACATCTGTAAGAAGTCTCAGATATCTTAACAATGCATACTGAAAAGGGGAAAATTAAACATTACAGCAAAAAATATGACATTAGAAAAGAAAAAGATATCACTGTAGAACTTATGTATAATTATATATACTGTATACTTATGTAGAAGTTATATAGTCTACAATGAGAATAAAAGGCCTGTGATCCTAGCAAAGTATAAAGTGAAAATTATACATCTCTACAATTAGTGTGATAAGAATAACTTTATTGTAAACAATCATTACACTACTGGTGATAAAAGACTAGAAGACATCTTGTTTATTGATGATGTCAGAGACTCTTTGTCTCATTTTGTCTTATAAAATGATTACTGAAATCTTGTACAAGACAGTTAGGATTTATGACTGTCTACACTCGTTTTCTATAAGCCCTCTAGTAACACGAGATATTAGAATCTGAAAGGCTTCTTAATCTAATTTTCTGAAAATTCAGGAAAGCTAATGAACTAGCTTGAACTTTTATGAAAATTAGTTTTTGTAATTAGATCTTTCTTTGGGGACAAAGTTCACGGCTTTCACTGGGTTCTCAGATATTTTCCAAAGCCTTGGAGAGAACAGAAATCTTCTCTCTCTCTCCAGCAATGGAACATATTATGCCTTCAATTATTTTAAAATACATAAAAATTGCTTGGCTTATCCAAACAACAGAGTGAATGGGAAAATATTCAATCACAAAATTCTATCAAATTCTAGAAAAATAAGCTAAGATTTTATGGCAGAGAAAAATTAACATTAGGAATGAACAGAATATAATATTACTGAGAATTAAACAGAAGTATCATAGGGACATTAAAATTTGCAACAGCTAATTTGATAAATTAGACGAAAGAAGCAACAGTGTGTTAAGAGAAACAAACTGCTAAAAGTAGTGGTAAAAGAAAAAAGAAAGGGGGCTGATAGAATTCACAGAGATTAAATTAGCAATTTTACAAATTTTCCATTAAGGACATCTAAGTCCCTCTTAAAATTACTTCACATTTATTTAACATTTTAGAAAATTTAAAACTTCCACAAGATAGAAAGATATTTAGAAAATCACAAGCTTCCACAAAATGGAAGAAAAATTGTACTTATTGGTTGGTTTTATGAAGTTAATGTCCCCCTAGTACAAAAATAGGTAACAACATCACAGGAAAATTAAAGACAAGTATCCCTGTAGACACAAACACAGAGATCTTCAGCAAAATTCTAGACAACTAAAAACATTGATAGTAGGAGTAAAACTTGGTGCCCACTTCCCCTGTCCATGCTGTGATTTTTATCTGGCTTGGACTTGCACAGGTCATCTACATACTATGAAAACATTTCCTTTAGTATGGAGACCAAGATCCAGACAAATACGTAAGCTTCTGTCAGGTGTATTCAACACTGTACTGGAGTTTACCCAGAGCAATCAATCAAATAAATGAAACAAGTCAAACATATGAGGAAGGAAAGTATAAAATTATCTTTATTTACATAAGCTTGCATAGAGAATTTTCTTTTAAAAATGCAATAAAACCATAATTAGAAAAAATAAGTAGTTTATCTTAGTTACTAGATACAATGTAGAAATGTTAATCATACACTATACATAAATACTGATTATTCTAAAACTAAAATGAAGAAAGTAATTCAATTCTTTGCAGCATAAAAAAATAATGTCTTTAAAAACTTAAGGACGGGGCTTCAAGAATAGTTCAAATATTTGTCTTGCAAGGATGGAGACCTGAGTTTGACTCCCAGGAGTCATGTAAAAGAAGTTTAGTGCAATAACATACATGTGATGTTAGTGCTTGAGAAGTAGAAACAGACATCCTAGGCTATACATCATATTCTAGGCTTATGAAAGACCCTCTTTTAAAAAATGGTTAACAGAACCTGAGAAATAATTATAGATTGCACCCTGGCCTTTAAAATACAAACTCATAAAAGTAACCTCTTGTGTGTGTGTGCGTGCAAACACACACACACACACACACACACACACACACACAATTTCAGCAAAAATATGAAGTTCCAAAAGAGCCTAAAAATGATTACCTTGCCATGGGTAAAAACTCACCATTACTGAGACTGCAACATTCTCTAGTTGGTCCTCCTATTCACTACACTTGTAATTAATCTGTTAGATAACCTTCTGTTTTCCATTAATTCACAGATCTTTTCTAAATTTCATAGGAAATGTACTATCAGTAACTATAAGAAATGAGGGATCATGTTGGAAAGTTTGACATTCATATATTTTTAAAACTTCATAAAAAACTGAAGTAAGCAAGACAGTGTACTGCTTGCATTAAGGTAAACATTCATGGAAATGGAATAGAATTCAGGGGCAAGAAATAAATCCTTATATTTATGCTCAATTTATTTTTAAAAGGTGTGCCATTAAAATTCAGTGGAGAAAATTTTAACAAATAGTGCTAGAATACACAAAAGAATGAAGTCAGCACCCAACCTCACTTTGTACAAAAATAACTCAAATGTATCATAGACATTAATGGAAGAACAAATATTATAAAATTGTTATGATAAAGCAACTTTAAATGGAATCTTCTTGATATTATATGTGGCTATGCTTTTTATAGATATAATACCAAACACACCTACAACACAGAGAAAAAGAGAGGATAAGGGAGAGATAAAGATAGAAAGGGAGAACTGACATTGGTATAAGTTCAGTGTGACAAGCATCATCAGTGATGGAAAAGAAAACTCCCAAAATGAGAGAAAATATTAACAAAATTGCATACATAAAAGTGGATTTTTATATAAACCATATAAAACCTTTGACAATAAAAAGATAAACTAATTTAAAAGATAAAGGATTAAAGTACTTTTCTTCATAAAAATATATGCAAAGACCTAATAGGTAAAATGATTCTTTAGTCCCCAACTAATTAAGGAATCAAATGAAGACAATAAGATCTCCACTTCTCAGCAACTGATAAGCTCAAGCGAAAACAAACCCAGATGACTACAAGTGCAGATAGAGATGTTCAGAAGAGACCCTGCCCCCACCAAGTGTTGGCAGCAAAACAAATAGAGGCAGTTGTTTTGTAAAACTACTTGACAGCTTCCTAATTGCTGTAAAGTTACCATAGGAATAGGCATTTCCATGTAGGTGGTAAGAATATCTGTATGTCTGTCTGTTGTTTGTTTGTTTGTTTGTTTGTTTGTTTTGTGGTGGTTATGAGAGTAGTGTTTAAGAGGTATGAGCCTTGATTTATGTGGGAAAATTTGTTCCAAGATCATATTACATTCATTGCCCTCTTACTATATTTAAATACATTGATGATAAGTTTTACAAATTATTAAAACTTAAAAAAATCTTACAGTCATTGTAAAAATAGTACATAACATTAATTACATGCATCAGATAATCAGAACATCCTCAAATTAGTACAGCTAAGTCCTTAAGGAACTATAATTAACACAGCTATACAATGACAAACTTCTAACACATTCCACGTGAATTCTCCTCCCAGGCCTGATTTCACCCCAGCATCACTTCCCCCATGAAGCCTTTGGTATATGCCCATGGAGGATTAGTTTTTCTTGTATTGCCTCACATACCAACAAAACATTATCTATCGGCACCCCATCCTGTGGGTATAAGTCAGTCACACTGGGTGCTGTGTCACTTGCATTTGTTTCAAAGTTATTTAATACACGGGAAGACATTTGTACAGAAAAACACATACAAGGTGCTCAATCAATGGTTGAAAATTTGTGTTCAATTGACTACAACTAGACAGATGATACATTTTGCTTTATGTACTCAGTTGTTGACCAAAATATTCTTCTTACCAACATTGCACATTCCAAAACTTTAGACCACATTTTTAGAGAGTTGAACTTTCACAGCATTGGACATTCCTACACTATAGACCACAGATTTTGACAGTTGAACTTTTGAGTAAATTGAGCACTCTATTCCCACAAGGACACCAAGCCAAATTCAAATATGCAGTACTAATTTTCAGTAAGCGTCATCATTGCTGTCTATGTATGCAGGCAGTTTTCTTCATTCACCAGCTGCCAGTCCTGGGTGTGGTTTTGAGGATTCTTTCAATTTGGGGACAGTTTTAAACACATAAAAACACCTACTTTAATTTTACTGAAAGTGCCTTAGAACTGAGTCTATCATCAGGGCTCCAGAGTTCCCACCCATATTGGGTATGCTTCAGTGAGTCATTAGGTGTTCAGGCATGCCAGCATTCACCCTGTTATCAAGACTGGAAGGTGCGCCTTCTACATCATTCTTCAGGGAGACAGTGGTTAACCAGCCAACTACTAAATAAGTTACCATCATTTTTTTTCAAATGAGTAAAATTCCCCTTTGAAAAAAAAAGAAATATCTTTTTCTTCCTCTTTTAAAATATTTGGGATCAAGAGACAACAGGTGCTGGCAAGGGTGTGGAGAAAGAGGAACACTCCTCCATTGTTGGTGGGATTGCAAGATGGCACAACCGCTCTGGAAATCAGTCTGGTGGTTCCTCAGAAAATTGGGCATGACACTTCCAGAGGACCCTGTCATACCACTCCTGGGCATGTACCCAGAAGATTCTCCTGCATGCAATAAAGACACATGCCCCACTATGTTCATAGCAGCCTTATTTATAATAGCCAGAAGCTGGAAAGAACCCAGATGTCCATCAATGGAGGAATGGATATAGAAAATATGGTATATTTAAACAATGGAATACTACTCAGCAATTAAAAATAATGAATTGATGCAATTTGTAGGCAAATGGCTGGACCTGGAAAATATCATCCTAAGTGAGTTAACCCAATAACAAAAGAATACACATGAATTGCAATCACTGATAAGTTGATATTAATGAGCCCAGAAGCTCTGAATATTCCTGTCACAATTAGCAAATCAAAAGATTCCCAAGAAAAAGAAAAGAGAGGACCCTGCTCCAGAAAAGACTAGATCCAGTTTTGTAGGAGAGTACCAGAACAGAGAAATGGTGTGTGTGTGGGGGGGGATTGGGGAATGGGCAGGGGGAAGAGTACTTATGAGACATATCGTGAGGGGCGAACTGGGAAAGGGAAAATCCATTGGAATGTAAACAAAGAATATTGAAAATAAAATAAAATTAAAAAAATAGTTGGGGGAGAGGAATTATGGGACGTATGGTGGATGGGGACTGGGAAGGGGAAAGCCTTTGGAATGTAAGCATAGAATATAGAAAATAAAAATTAAAAAAAATTGGGATCTAGATAGAAGTCCATTAGTTTCAGTGTGTCTGGTTTTATATGGAGGTCCTTGATCTACTTGGACTTGGGCTTAGTACAAGGAGATAATAATGGATCAATTCACATTCTTCTGCATGCTGACCTCCAATTGAACCAGCACCATTTTTTGAAAAGGCTATCTTTTTTCCACTGGATAGTTTCAGGCCCTTTGTCGAAGATCAAGTGACCATAGGTGGGTGGGTTCATTTCTGGGTCTTCAATCCTATTCAATTGATCTACCTGTCTGTCACTGTACCAATACCTTGCAATTTTTAACACTTTTGCTCTGTAGTATCGCTTGAGGTTCAGGATACTTATTCCTCCAGAAGTTCTTTTACTGTTGAGAATAGTTTTAGTTATCCTGGGTTTTTGTTATTACAAATGAATTTGAGAATTGCTCTTTCTAACTCTATGAAGAACTGAGTTGGGATTTTGATGGGAATTGTGTTGAATCTGTATATTGCTTTTGGCAAGATGGCCATTTTAACTATATTAATCCTGCCAACCCACGAGCATGGAAGAATTTTCCATTTTCTGAAGTCTTCTTCAATTTCCTTCCTCAGAGACCTGAAGTTCTTGTCATACAGGCCTTTCACTTGTTTGGTTAGAGTCACACCAAGATACTTTATATTGTTTGTGGCTATTGTGAAGGGTGTCATTTCCCTAATTTCTTTCTCAGCCTGCTTGAGTATAGGAAGGCTACTGATTTGCTTGAGTTGATTTATATCTAGCCACTTTGCTGAAATTGTTTATCAGCTGTAGGAGTTCTCTGCTGGAGTTTTTTGTTGTCACTTAAGTATACTATCATAGCATCTGCAAATAGTGATAATTTGACTTCTGCCTTTCCAATTTGTATCCCTTTGACCTCCTTATGTTGTTTAATTGCTCTAGCTAGAACCTCAAGAACTACAATAAAACTAATAGAAAATAAACTGGGGAAGACCCTTGAGGACATGGGCACAGGGGGCAAGTTCCTGAACAGAACACCAATAGCTTATGCTCTAAGATCAAGAATTGACAAATGGGACCTCATAAAATTGCAAAGTTTCTGTAAGGCAAAGGACACCGTCAAAAGGACAAAACAGCAACCAACAAATTAAAAAAAGATCTTCACCAACCCTATATCTGACAGAGGTCTAATATCTAATATATACAAAGAACTCAAGAAGCTAGACCCAAGAGAACCAAATAACCCTATTAAAAATGGGGTACAGAGCTAAACAAAGAATATTCATCTGAAGAACTTCAGATGGCTGAGAAGCACCTTAAGAAATGTTCAACATCATTAGTCATTAGGGAAATGCAAATCAAAACAACCCTGAGATTTCACCTCACACCAGTCAGAATGGCTAAGATAAAAAACTCAGGAGACCTCCTGGGAATATACCCAGAAGACTCCTCAGCATGCAATAAGGATACATGCTCCACTATGTTCATAGCAGCCTTATTTATAATAGCCAGAAGCTGGAAAGAACCCAGATGTCCCTCAACGGAGGAATGGATACAAAAAATGTGGTATATATACACAATGGAATACTATTCAGCCATTAGAAACAATGAATTCATGAAATTCTTAGAGAGATGGATGGAGCTGGAGAACATCATACTAAGTGAGGTAACCCAGTCTCAAAAGAATTCCCATGATATGCAGTCACTGATAAGTGGATATTAGCCTAGAATCTTGGGACACCAAAGACACAATTCACATACCAAATGATGTCTGACAAGAAGAAAGGTATGGACACTAGTGCTGGAAAGGATCAAAGCATCAGTGTAGGGGAATACCAGAACAGGGAAGTGGGAGGGGTGGATGAGGGAGCAGGGGGAGGGAAAAGGGCATGTGGGACCTTAAGGGGGTGGGGAAACAAAAAAAGGGAAATGAAATGTAAATATAGAATATATTCAATAAAAAAAATACACAAAAAAAACCTCAGGAGACAGCAGGTGTTGGCAAGGATGTGGAGAAAAAGGAACAACACTCCTCTGCTGGTGGGATTGCAAGCTGGTACAACTACTCTGGGAATCAATCTGGTAGTTCTTCAGAAAACTGTGCATGACACTTCCAGAGGACCCTGCTATACCACTCCTTGGCATATACCCAGAGGATTCCCCTGCATGCAACAAGGACACATGTTCCACTGTGTTCATAGCAGCCTTATTTATAATACCCAGAAGCTGGAAAGATCCTAGATGTCCCTCAATGGAAGAATGGATACAGAAAATGTGGTATATTTACACAATGGAATACTACTCACTAATTAAAAACAATTAATTCATGAAATTCTTAGGCAAATGGTTGGAACTGTAAAATATCATACTAAGTTAGGTAACCCAATCACAAAAGAACACACATGGAATGTAGTTACTGATAAGTGGATATTAGCCCAGAAGCTCTGAATACCCAAGACACAATTCACATATCAAATCATTCCCAAGAAGAAGTAAAGAGAGGGCTTTGGTCCTGGAACGGCTTGATCCAGCATTGTAGGGGAGTACCAGGGCAGAGAAGTGGGAGGGGATTGATTGGGGAACTGGTGGAGGGTAGAGGGCTCATGGGACTTAGGGGGAGGAGGGAACAGGGAAAGGGAAAATCGTTTGGAATGTTACCAAAGAATATAGAAAATAATTTTTAAAAAAATGAAAAAACAATGAAGTCCAAAAAATTTCCCCAGGATGAAGCTGCGCCAGGCCATTCTTGTTTATTGATTGATAATCTGCCATCCTAGAGGTTCAACTAGCATGTCCTCAGAAAATAAGCCAAGTAACTCCATTAGCCCCTGACTTCCATACTACCTATAACTTCACCGTGTAATATTAATTGGGCTTTCTCTCCATATATGTAGTGTACATGCCCAATAACCTACATTTTTCCCCATTAATTAACTTATTTATTCAGTTTAAATTCCAATTGGAGTCATCCTCCTCCCAATCACCCTTCACACAACTCCTCCCCTACCCTGTTCACCTCAGAGAAGGAGAAAGTTTCTGGGGAACCAATTCACCCTGACACCTCAGGTTACTGCAGGACTAGATACAGCCTCTCCCACCAAGGCTGGACAAGACAGCCCTGCTAGAGAAGTATCGCTACGCTTAATCCATTTGGGAAGTCAAACATGTCAAACATGAGGTCTCCATAACTCCTGAAGTATCTCCTCTTTCCATTGCCAGTTCAGGTCCACTCCTACTCCTGGTTTCTGTAGCAAACCCTTGGATCACACACTTAGTACATATCCACATCTGCAATACTCCTCCCACTGGTGCTCCACCACCTACCTAAGCAAGCCTATCCCCTTACTGAAACCCAGGAGCCTCAGTTGCTGTCTTTCCAATCTTCTGAGTGATCCTGAGTCCTGGTCAATGTGTTACCAACCAGCAGTAGAGCGAGCACCTAGGTGCTCACCACTAACCTCCCTTATCCTGTAAAACAGCAGCCTGACAGTCTGAGCATTACAGATGACCCACCTTCTTGTCATCCCTTAAATCATCTCAATAACAGTCTCCCTTCTCCACTCCACTAATCTGATGCCCCTGAATACTGTAGAATGTTCTTTTCTGTGCATCTGTGTGTATAGTGCTTTAAGCTGCTCTTTACTCAAATTCAATTCTCTCCATGAGGCATCCACAGATAATTCATTAAAATTATTCACCAGCTTCTTCTGATCCTTACCTACTCATTCATTTGTTTAACAAACATTTTTTTATTTTTCTATTTTATACCAATCTGAAAATGCAAATGCTAAATATACTTGGTTATGTTCTGCTGTTATAGTGCTCTGTGTGTGTGTTGTGTGTGTGTTTGTGTGTCCATCCATATGTACATTTGCATATATGAGTCCACTGCCTTTGAAGAACAGACGAGACTGTAAGATCCTCTGCAGCCTGACTTACAGGAGATTATGAACTCCCTGATGTAGATGCTGGGGATAGAACTCAGGTTCTCTGTAAGGGCAGTAAGTGCTCTTAATCACTATGGAACTTTTCTAGCCCAAAAATGATCATGTGATAAAGAGAAATGTTTATTTCCGCTAACAGTTCAGAGAAGTTCAGGCCATGTTCAACTGGCCTCATTCCTTTGAGCCTATTGCAAGGCAGTGCCTCATAGCAAGGAGAACTTCTGGTAGCCAGTAAAACAGAGAGACCAAGATGAAGGACCAGCTTTCATATTCCAATGATGTGACCACTTGACCTCTTACTGGGTATTATCTCTTTTTTCCATTATCTCACATCTTAACTCTGTAAGATGGAAAGAAAACCTTTGATATATATGTTTTGGGTAGGTGTTTAGGGTACAAACTATAGAATTATGTTCCTGAACTCTCTAAGTGTCCAACACTCCTCACTATGCAAAATGCATTCAGTCCATCCCCGGAGTCAGGAAGTCATAAATATACTAGTAAGGATTCAAATATAAATTCTCTAAGACTCAAGTCAGACTCAAATGTAAGTGACTATAAAGACAAAAAAAGAATTTCTTATTGTCAAGATATGGTAATGAGATAGGGACAAGATAAATATTTCCATTCCAAAAGGGAGCCTGGTGGACAACAGAATGGGACCACAGTGAGACTGAAACCTAGGAGAGCAATTAATCCAGAACCTTTGCTAACAGCATTCTCGCTCTCCATGGGAAGACAAGCAAGCCCTCCTCCTGCAGCTTTGCTGGTTGTGCCCCCACAAGTCCCCACTCTGGGTAATGTTTTTTTTTTTTTTTGCATCCATTTTATTTCTATCACTATAGCAAATATTAGAGGTAAACAGCTTATAAAGAGAGAAACTTTTTGTTTGGATTAACATTTTGGAGGATTCTAGACCAGCACTAGCTGGGTCTGCTACTTTTAGAACTGAGGAAAAGCAATGGTTTGTATTAAAGAGCATGTAGCAGAGTAAGAGGAAAGAACTATTATCTACTGTACCTTTCAGGGGAATAATCCCCAGCCACTGGTAGATTCTGGATGAGCTCCCACCTCATATAGGATCACCCATCTCTTGTTAGCATCAACCTGAGTACAAAGAGCAACATTCTTCCTCAAATGTCAAGATAGATAAGCTTCATAGAGCAGACATTTTTCTTGGATCATCCCCTTACTGCACCCCTATATGTGAGAACAGGTCTTGGCACCAAGAATTAGTCCCTGCCAGCCATTCCACTGGCCAAATCCAGCCACATGACCTGGCCATCGTGAATTCTGGGAAATACAAACGTACCAAGGGAGATGGATTGGACTATACTCATGTGCCCCAGTCCCATGTTGTGAAATAAAGCAGTAATTAATCTCTCGATGCCCAGCATGAACTGTGCCAGTCGCAGGATAGTGTTAATTCTCTGTGCCTTCTCTGTGACACAAACCACTACTATCTTCCTTTAGCCAGGTGAGCCTCTGCAATGAGGCCTCTTTCTAGCTGCATTTCAGTGAAAGAGAAGTGAAGCTAGGACCCATACCTGAGAAGCCAGATCTCCTTCAGCTTTGTGAAGGAAAACCCCATTTCCTTCACTAAATAAAGGCACATTCCTTTCTTACTAGAAATTTGGCAGCTCCCCAACTGTTCACACAAAAGAACCTCTCTGCAATGCTCCAGAGTTCCTCCCACCTTAGAACTTCCTCAAACTTGAAAGTACTTCTCCCAACTTCCTGATTTAAAAATAATAGAGTTGCCTGAGGCACACTGAACTTGAAGTTTACTGGAGGAGCAGAGTACAGACATCGACAAGTCAAGGGCCCCCAAAATTATAAAGTTTCTCTATACAAAGACAAGAAAGGGAAGTAAAACTTCAAATTCTCCAGTTATATTTATAATATCGCAGTAATTAAATGTCCCAAGAGAAAATGGCTGTTCCTTTAATTTTACACTTCAGAGATAGTAAAATGTCTGGCACACTGTGAGAGCACAATGCACAAAGATTAAACAAATGTTGGTCTCAGGGACTCATTCTGCAAATCTGTAATGTATATAAACTCGAAGGAAGATCCTATCATTCTAAATTTTAAGACGAAAAAGTAGGGATACCTGGAGGCAGAGGAAGGAAGGAATAAAGCTTATAATGGGAGCAGTTTCTTTTCTGTGACATCTGACTGCCTGGTAAGTTAGAGAGGAGTCCTGTCGGTGCCTGCAAGAGTCTTTGGGATAAGGCAACCAATACAGACAAAGGAGGTCAGTCAACCATGCATGTATTGCACCAGATGCCTTCTCTTGTTTCCAGGTGGTAGGGGAACTTCTAATACCTTTAAGCAGGAGACACAAAGAAAAGCTTTACAAGTCTTCTTCCTTGTCTTTTCAAACAATAGAGACAGGCACACTGCCCCACACACACCTACATGAGCAGTAATCTCATATCTACATGTACATGTCTTCTAGGAGATTAGTGGTGGCTATGCTGATCTTAGTGGGTACTACTTAATATCTACCGGTCATTATGATGTCATTCTTTTATTTCATTTAGTCACTATGTCAATCTTCTGTTAAAGACTGTCATCTCTGTTTCCAATTGTTCAGTGACTGTCTTATGACCATATTTTCCATGGTGCCCAAACAGGAGCACCAATGATATTTTGGTCCTGGTGCTCTGGCACATGCAGAAAGATAAACAGACTCCCATGCAAAGACACTCCTAGCCTTGAATTTGGGGATGTTTTATCCATAGATAAGGAAAATAAAGCCACCATTTCTAATCTCCCATCCTACTTCCTTCCAAATGGTTGTCCAGCATAAAGATATCAAGTAGCAAGGAAGAGGAGAGAGAACTTTCAAAGTCAAGACTTATCTGCCCTGGTATATTAGCCCAGAACTAAGTCTTGATCAATCACCAATGTGCATAGCTTATACAGCCATTTACTTATTCATTCTCCCATTACTTCCTTCTTCCAACAAGGTAGAAAGAAAATGACATATGGTAGGCATCAATTGAAATATAGTATCTCAATATAGAACATCTCAAGCTGAGATTGTTCTTATTTTACATAAGAACCTACTAAGACCCTGGGATAAACTCTATGGAGACCTTGTAACCTGTTAATGTCAGAACAAAATAGAAGAATATACCACTCTGGACCCTGTCTCAGTCCCTTTACAGTTTGTGAATGTGGTTACCTTCTTTGCATAAACAAAGGTGACTAAAATTAGGTATGGAGCAAATGACAGCCCTGTTTGAAGTTTTTTGATCAGTTTTATATTTAAGTCACACGGGATTACCATAAGCAGTTTCTATTATTTTGTAAATAGTAAGGATGGAGATGATCACTTAGTAAACATTGTGCAGCAGAAATGGGCAAAGTTAGAGTTCAAACCCCAACTGGGGCATCAGAACCCAGGCCTTTACGTATTGCCAGGTGCTCGCAGGAGAATGCACAGTGCAGGGTGAGCTGGGAGGACAGCCTGCTGAACAAAGGAGCTAGCTCAAGACAGTTCCTACCTATACTCTCCCCAGGCTATCAAAGTCACCATGTCCATGGAGAAAAAACAATTATGTCCTACAAAATGAGTTTGTGTGCATATGTTTGTACATTCAAACAGCCAAATGAAATCCAACATGAATATGTGCTGTTAGTGCTAAGGTCTTTTTAAAGAAGAAAGATATAACTAATATTCAGTCAGAAAGGATTTCTAATCCACATAAAGCTTATTTTGTTACATTCACATTGGTAGGTCCCTATGGTTTTTTACTTTTAATAAAGTCAGAAGTTACTCTGGAACATTCTTTGTCATTCAGATAACTTATTGCTTCTATTTTTCTCAACCTATAGGTTCAGTTCCTGAATCCTTACATTCTTATTGATATTAAAGGACACTGTGGAGGCTCTCCTTTGCCATGATAACAATTTTACAACCACTGCAAAGAGATTACTGGGGAACAAAGTAAGAACAATATCCAAGAATAAAATCAGATGATGAGGCAGCCCTTAGATGTACCTAATGGGGACGCCATTGCTGGTAGATTTATTTCAGCAAATGTTTCCTAGAAAAGTTCATTGAAAGTCAGTACAGAGGGAGGCAAGGGCAAACATAATGAATCACAATAACACTCAAGCAGAAAGCAGTAACAAGCTAGGGAGAACTAGGACAGGGTTTCTCTAGATGACAATGGGATGTTCTGGGGGATAATCAGAACAAAGTATATGGGACAGAGAGAGTGGAATCATACAAAATTGTGCCTGTTAAGTAGTGATCCCTTTGGAAGTACAGGCAGTGACACAATCTAATTCTTTCCTCCTGGTGTAGCTAAAACTCTATGAGGAAGTGAGACTTTGTCTTGTCTTAGGGAGACCTGAAACAGGGAATATTCAACTTTTGTACAGTACAACCAGAGCCATTTTAGCAAACTCTCCCCAGAGAAAACAAAAAAAAAAGGAAAAATCTAAGAAAGGATCAGTGATGAGTTTGATCAGCTGTGTGCAATCAATTCTTCTCTCCCTCCTAGTTAGTCAAAGAGGTAGGACTTAATTTGTATTTGTACAAAGAAAACTCACAGTCACTGGGAGATAAGGGCCATCACTTTTGCTCACAGTAGTTCCAATCTGAGTATGCCTATCTAAGTTATAGGCTTTAAGATAATAATACCAGAATAAAGTGAAGCTCTCTCTAATGTTGATGGAATACAGTTTGGCATAAGAAACATTATTTGATTTCTTTTTGTCTCCCCCCCTTTAACTTGGGTGACCTCATGAACATAAAAGAACTTAGAGGTGATAAGCCATGGACTTAAAGTAGGTAAGTACTCCTCATTCAGCCATTTAAAAGTTGTAAGAGCAAAACAAAAATATGATAGTAACTTATGTTTTATGAGTGCAACTTCTATTCTGCTAAATAAAGAATTAAAGGTCTCATTCATGCCCCTTTGTCTACCACCATGACATAATAATTACCTGATATAAACCATGATGCTTGATGACAAGAAGTTTAGAAAATGTCACTAAACTTTCTTAAGCAGTTGAAAACAAAGATGTTGGTAGATTTCATTGTTTCCCTAGTCAACTACGTAGAGAAAAATT
This sequence comes from Apodemus agrarius, assembly GCA_964023405.1. Lineage (NCBI taxonomy): Eukaryota > Metazoa > Chordata > Mammalia > Rodentia > Muridae > Apodemus > Apodemus agrarius. The sequence continues at coordinate 68,347,150 of OZ030016.1, forward strand.
ATAACCAATGTCAGGGAAAAAAGAATGGCACAGTTATACAAAGTACTTTGGGGTATCCAACACCATCAAATATTTAAGGTATTTAATTTTTATTTCTATTCATTTAGACTGCTTTTATTAGCTTCATTCTCCATACAGCAGCCCACCAAAAAAAATGTCAAGAGAAACATCTTTGTCTTATTCCAGAACTTGAATACCCTTAAATTAAAAGGTGCAAGAAGACAAGCAAATGTGTCTTAGAGACCAAACAGATTTTTCTAAATCATATTGTATATGATAAAATATTTCAGAATAATGTCCATATCAATTACTCTTGCTCTTTCCTTTCATGTTGAAAAGCATATAAAGGGCTGAGTAGTAGAATAATTGCTTAACATATTGATGTTGGTTCTCAACACAATGATCAAATAAAATAAATGAAAATGTAAGTGTCTAGTTTTTGCAGTAATCATATGAAGGCACATATTATACTAGTTCTGAAATTTTACAAATACAATAAGTGATCATAAGTAAAGAATATGTCAGAAAAAAGTTAAATGGCACAGAAATAGTTATTTAACTCCATGAGAAAGGCTACAATTCTGTTGTGAGATTATAAGATTCTTAATAGTCAGGGTGAAAATAATACAGAATCTTTCTTAGAAATATGGTTGCTGAGATGAAACAATATGACCAAAGAAACTTAGGAATATAATTCCAAATCTGTTCATCACAGAAAAAAAAAAAACAGGACAGCAACTTAAACAAGGCAGGGACCTTGAGGTAGAAGCTATTGCAGGGATGCTGCTTACTGGCTTACTCCACATGGATTGCTTAGCCTTATTTCTTGTAGAACCTAGCATAAGTAGCCCACCCACAATAGTCTGGGCCCTCCCATATCAATCACTAATCAAGAGAATTCCCCACAGGATTGCCTACAGCCTAAGATTAGGGGGATATTTTCTCAAGTGAGGATCTTTCCATTCTGATGACTTTAGCTTGTGTCAAGTTGACATAACACTAGCCAGCACAGCATATAATTATCATTACTGGAGACAAAAAGGTATTATTAATAAAGATTTTTATAGAATAATTTTATACATGAGGCACAAGAAACAATGGTTAACACAGAAGAGCTGGCAGTCCCAGGCCTGGTTAGTGAGTCTCAGAACATTGCTTCCTGTCTACTGGTTTTAGGCATGTGTGAACATGGATGATAAATTGAAAAAAATGGTCCATGGAAATGCATTCCTACAATACTTCTGTTATCTGGTGAGTTGTGTGACCTTATGAAAATTAATATGTGGCACTGTGAGTAAAGATTAATACCAAGAAAACCCAAAATAGAAATATAAATTGAATTTAAAGTCAGAAATGATAATCCTCAACAACAAAATCCAACTTTAATTGCAAGAAAACTATTGGATACTCCATGCCACACTGAAATATTTCTCTGCTTGTGAATCTGTGCAGGTCTCCATTCTGTGATATTGAGTCCTTTAAAAGTCAAAGCAAAAATATGAAAGTTCATCTTAAGCAGCCATTTGTGGAAGACAATGAATGAACTTGACCTACATGCATCAAATCATATATTTAGGAAGTTGTATGTGGAGGGAAAGCACACTGATCACAGAAAGAATAATTGTATTAAATATTTAAAAATTAGTATATTGTTTGTGTATTAGAGATTTGGCACTTGATGACTAAATTGTAAATGAAAGTTATCTTAATAACTCTCTGAGAAGGAGGGAGTGGCAGGGGACTGAGCATCAAGCTCAATCTTTACAATGATGCTATTTTGTGAACCAAACTATGTGAAGAAAACATGAAATGTTAATACTTATTAATTATAAATGGCAGGCACACAGATGGTTGTTAAATTATTCCCTTTTGACTCTGTATGTTTTCAATTTTACCTTTTCAAAGAATCAAAACATACTTGTTTAATAAATTCACATTGAGAGATAAATACAGCCATGCTGGGACTTGTTTAGAATGCAAAGTCATGACCTGGGGCAGTACTCCCGCCCCAACTATAGACTAAATGGGTTTGGTTCAGAGTATCCTTGAGAGGGAATCTTCAGAATCTGGGACAATGTCAAGAACTCCATAGATATGTAAGTGTGCCACTCCTTGCTCTAACAGTCCTTTAAGAAATCTAGATGAAATGGCTTAGTTAGTAAAGTACTTGCCTGAATTTAGATCTTCAACATACACATAAAAAGGCAAGCACAGTGGCCTGAATTTGGAATCTTGGAGTTGAGGAAGCTGAGACAAGATAATCTCTGGGACACACTTGCCAACCACTCTGGTGAACTGATGAATTGTAGATTGAATAAGAGTCCCTGTTTCAAAAACTATCATCAGTGGGACTGAGGGAAAAACACTTGTAGATTTAGAGTTTTCAAAACTCTCTTTAATAAACTATCTTTAAAGGCTTCAACCTCCTTTCTAGTTTGCCTGCCAAAGTAGAGAACGATGATTAATAGGACAAGGGGGATGGAGACCTGTTTAGAAGTAGTTCTTTGGTGTGATTCCAATCATTGTTGTCAGGATATCAGCAGTCCAGTCCAAAAACACCAAACAAAAACCAGTAATGGCAGTCCAGTCCAATCTGCAAGAAAGTAGACCCATACAAGAGAATCATCAGGGAAGACCAGCGAAGCATTGCAATGTGAATGAATGCAAGAGTATCCTACACTGTCTCTTGGGTTTTTTTATTTATACTCTTTTCAAACATCACATGTCCTCTCAAATATCAGGCTCAGCAAAACATCCTTTCATAAAACAGCTTCAGGGAAAAACATCACAACTGAGATTCCAAAGAAACCAAAAATTTCAACTTGACACACTGAAACAACCCCTGCCATTTGTACACACACACACACACACACACACACACACACACACACACACACATACACATACACACAGCCTAAAATTATTTATGGAGAAATTTTGACTAACCCTCTTTCTACTGTGATTGCATTATAGAACATGATACTTTTAGGAAGGTTCTTCTAACAAAGTCTATAATAAGAAACATTACAGTGTATTGGTTATATACAGTTTGACACTTCATACATCCTCAAAAGTAATAATACCTAAGCAAGGTTTCTCTGGAATATAGCTTCTTTGTGCTCTCAGAAAACACTTCCTAGAAGGTTTTACCTCAGTTATGCTGGTCTCTTTTTAATTACCACTAATTTCTTAGCTCCAGCTAACTGGCATCAATTGTCCCAGTAGTCTCCTTCTCGTCTTTAATATAAACCCAGAGACACAAGGCCCATTTGCTCTCTTCATTATCACTTGCTTCCTCTTTTCTAACTCCTTCTGTCTTAGTCAGGGTTTCTATTCCTGCACAAAAATCATGACCAAGAAGCAAGTTGGGGAGGAAAGGGTTTATTGAACTTACACTTCCACACAGCTGTTCATCACCAAAGGAAGTCAGGACTGGAACTCAAGCAGGTCAGAAGCAGGAGCTGATGCAGAGGCCATGGAGGGATGTTACTTACTGGCTTGCTCAGCCTGCTCTCTTATAGAACCCAAGAATACCAGCCCAGAGATGGCACCACCCACAAGGGGCCCTCCTTCACTTGATCACTAATTGAGAAAATGCCCCACAGCTGGATCTCATAGAGGCACTTCCCCAAGTGAAGCTCCTTTTCCTATGATAACTCCAGCCTGTATCAAGTTGACACACCAAACTAGCCAGTACAATTGACCCCTTGTCAACTTGACACACCAACATATCACTATTAAGCCTCAACCCTTACTTTCTTATTCATCCCCAAGATCTCAATAATGTAAAAAGTCCCACAGTCTTTACATATTAAAAGTTCAATCCCTTTAAAATGTCCAATATCTTAAAATTCAAAGTCTTTTAAAAATTCAAGTCTCTGAACTGTGGGCTCCACTAAAATACCTTCTTTCAAGAGGGAAAAATATCAGGGCACAGTCACAATCAAAAGCAAAACTCAAACTCCAATGGTTCAATGTCTGGGATCCAAGTCACGAACTTCTGGGTTCCTCCAAGGGCTTGAGTCAGTTCTCCAGCTCTGCCCTTTGTAGCACACACCTTGTCTTCTAGGCTTCAGCTGCCTGTACTCCACTGCTGCTGCTGTCCTTGGTGGTCATTGCATAGTACTGGCATCTCCAAGCCTCAACTCTTTTGCATGACCCCTTCAGTCTTGGGCTGTCAATTACAACTGAGGGTACACTTTCACCAATGGCTTTCCATGGCCTCTCACTGTACCAAGCCTCAGCTGTTCTTCATGATGCCTTCATGCCTTCAAAAGCAGTACCACCTGGGTGACTCTTACACAGTACCAAGTCCTGCTACAGCACGAGGCACAACCTTGGCTATCTGGAACACACCCTCTGTGCTCCCAGAAAACACTTCCCAGAATATTTCACCTCAGTGATGCTGGTTTCTTCTTAATCACCGCTAATTTCTTAGCTCCAGCTAACCAACATCAATAGTCCCAGTAACACAAAGGTTGACTTTAATGGTTTTGGTATCTTGTTACTCACAGCTGATTCTTCAGCCCCAGCTAACCAAAACCACAGAATCTTCATGGCCCCGGTAAGAGTCTTTAATTTTCCCTCTGAAACTTCACAAGCCAGGTCTCCATCTTCTGCCTTGTTCTCAACATTATCTTCCAAGCTCCTACACAATGGTCTTACAGAGGTCTCAACACTGAATGGACCATCTAGCCCAAAGTTCCAAAGTCCTTCCACAGTCCTCCCCAAAACATGGTCAGGTTGTCACAGGAATACCCTACTATGCTGGTACCAATTTGTCTTAGTCAGGGTTTCTATTCCTGCACAAACATCATGACCAAGAAGCAAGTTGGGGAGGAAAGTGTTTATTGAGCTTACACTTCCACTCAGCTGTTCATCACCAAAGGAAGTCAGGACTGGAACTCAAGTAGGTCAGAAGCAGGAGCTGATGCAGAGGCCATGGAGGGATGTTACTTACTGGCTTGCTCAGCCTGCTCTCTTATAGAACCCAAGAATACCAGCCCAGAGATGGCACCACCCACAAGGGGCCCTCCTTCACTTGATCACTAATTGAGAAAATGCCCCACAGCTGGATCTCATAGAGGCACTTCCCCAAGTGAAGCTCCTTTTCCTATGATAACTCCAGCCTGTATCAAGTTGACACACCAAACCAGCCAGTCCACCTTCACTACCTAAGTTTGGCTGTCATGGATCTTTCTCTGTGGACTGACCTTGAACTCAAAGATCTTCATGCCTGTCTTCTTGGATTAAATATGTGCACCCCCATGCCTGGATTTAAGCTTTGCCTCACCTAGAACATGCTCTGTCTCTGGCTGGCCTTCAACTCAGCCATCTGCTTGGCTTTATGTCCAGAGATTAAAGGTATGTTCCACCATGCCTGGATGGAAGTTTAACTGGGTAGGATCTTGTCCCAAAGTCCGATTACTTTGATTAAATTTGATATCCTTGAACTCAGGACTCAGTTCCATTTCACTTCCTGGTATTCCTTTAATACTCAAACCATATACTTTATATTTTTCCTTTCTCAGCTTCTTGTGCTTGGTTAAAATGCTCTTTATGAGACTTAACCAGAGAATAAAGTCTATGATGTTTGTTTCTGAGACTTTCTTGCTCAATGCAATTATTCTGAGTCTCTTCAACTTAGCCTCAGGAAGTCTCTTCAGACAAGGCACAAAGTAGTCATGTTCTTGACCAAAATACCACAAAAAGTTTCTATGCCACACATTGAAATTGTCTACTGAAATCTTTTGGGCCCGGTCTGCACAATTCAAATGACTCTCAGTAACAAAGTCTTCCATATTCCTACTAGGATAGCCCATTAAGCCCCATTTAAAGAATTCCATGGCCTTCCAAATCCAAAGTCCCAAAATTCACATTCTTCCAAACAAAAGCATGGTCATGCCTATCACAGCAATATCCCAGTCCCTGGTACTACCTTCTGTCTTAGTTAGGCTTTTACTGCTGTGAACAGACATTATGACCAAGGCAAGTCTTATAAAGGACAGCATTTAATTGGGGCTTGTTTACAGATTCAGAAGTTCAGTCCATTATCATCAAGGCAGGAGCTTGGTAGCATCCAGGCAGGCATAGTATAGGAGGAGCTGAGAGGTCTACTTCTTCATCTGAAGGCTACTAGCAGAATACTGACCACCAGGCAGCTAGGACAAGGGTAAGAAAGCCCATGCCTTCAAGGCTATACCTTCTCCAACAAGGCCACCCCCACCAATAGTGCTAATCCCTGGACCAACCACATACAAACCATATCACTCTATGTCCCTCTCTGTGTGTCCCTCTGTGTCTTTCTCTGACTCTGGCTCTCTCTCTCTCTCTTCCTCCATCTTGCTCCCTCTCTCCCTCCCTTCCTCCTTACCTCTGATTGTGGTGTGTGTGTGTGTGTGTGTGTGTGTGTGTGTGTGTGTTATAGCTCTTTGTCTATAGCATATATAATCCTTGAAAATTGCTTTCCCTGTCCATGGTGTTTCCAAACTATAATTCCTAGTGGTCAGGAAGGAAGTCGAGAAAGTAGTGAGTATGAGGTTGGCCTGAACTACACAGTAATTTAAACTCTGTGCTATATAGTAAGAGCATCTCTCACACAAACATAAAAGAACACAATTATCTTTATGTAGACCCAAGGGAATGTCTAGAAAACATCTACATGAGTACTTCTAAGGTATTTTTGTTCAAAAGATGATTTTGAATATCCTTATTTTGCACTTTAAAATAACTGAGGTTCAAACAATGAAGTTACATGCTGAAAGTAATACTTTGAAAAATACGTCAGGCTCTAAAAACTACTTTGGTGGTTATACAACACAGAGATTAGAACAGCGGAACATCACTGGCTGAAACAAATGCTATAAGATGGGAAAGATGGATGTTTTCCTCTTTTCCTTCATTTAAATTAGGACTGAAATTCATCAATGTGGAGAGTGAATTTTTGTGGTGAATAAGATTGACTCTATTCAATAGTGAGTCAGGTACATGTGAGCCTGTAGTCTGTATAGCACTAATACTAGCACAGGTGTGACCCTGTGTAAATGGGAAAGCCTGGGTTAAATGAAATGAAACTACAGAAAAAAAATCAAAATTCCAAGTTAGCTAGATATTTGACCTGCAGCATTTCCTAGCATTTTTGTTTTGTTTTGTTTAGGGTTTTAGTTTTTTTCTTGTGTATTACATCAATTCTGCATTCTACAAGTTTGGAGTATAAATCAGATGCAAGAATAGTTTATTTCATTGACCTTGGGCTTTCTAAGTACTTTTCCTTCTTGCTGAGATGTTTCATTGTAAAAAATCAGAAAAATAATCCTAGTATATATCATGAACCTCTGACACAACAAAATATAGTGCCAGGGCTAACAGCTCTCCCTGGCTCTCAACTACTTTCATTTTGATTTTGTGAGGCACACAGAAGAGACCTACAGAGGAGCTACTTAGTCTTAGGAAGTGAGGCTTGGGAACAATAAACAGTCTCTGCTTTATTTTCCATTACATCATTGTGGCCAACATAGTGGAAAGAATAGCTAAGAGGATGAAAGATTGATATTTTCTTTGTCTCTTGGTGTTTTGTGTTTGAGCAGAATATCATGGTGGTCACAGCCTCTGAGAAAGGAGCCCCTTTGCCTATTAAATAAGAATCAGAGACAATGAATGGAAGGTATTGAGGAGACATCACTTTCAAAAGCACAGGCCTAATGACCTACTTCCTCCATATAGCCCCAGCTCTCACTTCTCCGGAAGCTTCCAACATAGAATCATGAAATAGGTACCAAACATGCCACATATGCACCAGTGAGAATATTTAATGTTTAAACCATATCAATAACCAAATAACACCACTTGGCAGGAAATAAAAGTAGAATTTGAAACTAATATTTGCCTTTTCCCAAGACCTCTACTTTTTAGAACAGAACCATAGCTTATGTCTTATTTTACTTACTTATTTCCCAGTAAACATATCTGTTCTTGATAATTTTTTAATTAGTTACTATCCCTCTGGCCTGCTTAGAATGTTTGAAGGCTATCAAGGATTCTGCCATTCCTATAAGACAGGGCCACTGTGCTCAAACTTGAATGATAGATAAATGTCATCTGCAGGAAGCATATTCTTATGGATTCCCTAAGAGTTGGGTTCATATGTTATTATAATGTCACTTAAATAGGCATATCCATATGTATATATAGATATAGATATATAGGTATAGATATATGTTTATATCTAAATATCTATATATGCTCATTAAAATCACCTTATGCTAATAATTTTATGCTAGTATAAAACGGAATATATATATATATATATATATATATATATATATATGAAGTAATCACTAAACACACAGAAACCCGTTATTATATACACGACTGCCATCAGATTCAGATTGCCAGTGTCTTAGTTAGGGTTTACTATTGTGAACAGACACCATGACCAATGCAAGTTTTATAAAAGACATTTAATTGGGGCTGGCTTACAGGCTCAGAGGTTCCGTCCATTGTCATCAAGGCAGAAACATGGCAGCATCCAGGCAGGCATGGTGCAGGAGGAGCTGAGAGGTCTACATCTTCATCTGAAGGCTGCTAGTAGAAGACTGACTTCCAAGCAACTAGGGTGAGAGTCTTAAGCCCACACCCACAGGGACACACCTACTCCAATAAGGCCACACCTCCTAATAGGGTCACTTCCTGGGCCAATCATATACAAACCATCACATTCCACTCTCTGGCCCCCATAGGCTTGTTCAAACATGAGTCTATGGGGGCCATACTGAAACATAGCATAATGTGAAATACATCTAGTCCAACTTCAAAACCCCTGTGGTCTATAGCAGTCTCAAGAAGTCCAAAGTTCAAGGTCTCTTTTGAGATTCATCTAATCACTAAACTGTAATCCCCCAAGCAAGACAGGAAACCAAATGGGCAAAGTCCAAACTCTGCATCTCCATGTCTGATGGCAAAGCAGTCTTCAGATATCCAACTCCTTTTTCATCTTTGTTGACTTCAACAAGGTTCTTTCTCCTGGGCTTGTTCCACTCCCTGTTAGCAGTTTTCCTTGGCAGGCATCCTGTGGCTCTGGCATCTTTAATATCTTGGGTACCCCAAGTCAATTTCAGCTTCACAGCTTCTTGTTCCAATTTCTGAGATCCACACATGATCTTTTGTACATCTCCAAAGAGCTGGTACCACTTCTCCAGCTCTGCCCTCTGTAGCACTATAGGTTCAGATTGATCCACTCCACTGCCACTGCTGTTCTTGGTGGTCATCCCATGGTACTGGCATCTCCAATATGCTAGGGTCTTCCACTGCAACTATGCTTCACCAAAGCCTCTCATAGGCTCTCTTCATGTACCAAGCCTCAATTCCTTTGCATGACCCATTTAGTCCTGGGATGTCAATTACAACTGAGGGTACACTTGCACCAATGGCCTTCCATGGCCTCTCACAGTACCAAGCCTCAGCTGTTCTTCATGATGCCTTCATGCCTTCAAAACCAGTACCACCTGGATGATTCTTTGATGTTACCAAGTACAGCTGCAGCATGAGGAACACTTGACTATCTCTAGAATACAGCTTCTTTGTGCTCTCAGAAAACACTTCCTATATTTCACCTCAGTGATGCTGGTCTTTTCTTAATCACCCCTAATTTCTTAGCTCCAGCTAACCAGCATCAATTGTCCCAGTAGTCTCCTTCTCCTCTTGAATATAAAGCCAAAGACACTTGGCCGAAGCTGCTGAGTTCTGCTGCATGCAGGAGCTGAAACATTGCCCCCCCCCTTGTTCTATTACATTATCACTGGCTTCCTTTTTCCCAGCTCCTTCGCTGCCTAAGCTGGCTGTCCTGAATCTTGCTTCTTAGACTGACTTTGAACTCAAGAGATCTGCATGCCTGACTCCTAAACACTGGGATTAAAGGTGTGGTCCACCAAGCCAGGATTAAAGTTTTTCTTCACCTAGAGTTTGCTCTGTTCTAGGCTGGCCTTGAACTCAGAGATCTGCTTATCTTTGCCTCCTGGGATTAAAGGCTTGTACTACAGTGCCTGGACCTAAATTTAGGTGGGTGGGATCTTGCCCCCAAGGTCACCACTCATTTAGTTCAATTTAATATCATTGAATTCAGCTACATTTCACTTCCTGGAGTCCCTTTAATTATATATTTTGTACTTTTCCTTTCTCATCTTACTATGTTTGTTCAAAATTCTCTTCATCAGACCTAACCAGAGAAAAAAGTCTTTGTTGGGCTTTCTTGAGACTTCCTTTGCAGAAGCAATTAATATAAATCTCTTACCTTAGCCCTAGGCAGACTCTTCAGACAATGGCAAAAGGCAGCCATGTTCTTCACCAAAACATCACAAAAACAGTTCCTCAGCCACATATTAAAGTTCTCCACTGAAACCTCTTGGGCCATCAGGCCCACACAGTTCAAATGACCCTCAGCACCACTATCTTCCATAGTCCTACTAGTCTGGCCCATTAAGCCCTACTTAAAGAATTCCGTGGCTTTCCAAATCCAAAGATCCAAAATCCACATTCTTCTGAACAAAAGCATGGTCAGGCCTATGACAGCAATACCCTAGTCCCTGGTTCCAACTTCTGTATTAGTTAGGGTTTTACTGCTGTGAACAGACACCATGACCAATGCAAGTTTTATAAAAGACAACATTTAATTGGGGCTGGCTTACAGGCTCAGAGGTTCAGTCCATTGTCATCAAGGCAGAAACATGGCAGCATCCAGGCAGGGATGGTGCAGGAGGAGCCGAGAGTTCTACATCTTCATCTGAAGGCTGCTAGTAGAAGACTGGCTTCCAGGCAACTAGGGTGAGGGTCTTAAGCCCACACCCACAGGGACACACCTACTCCAATAAGGCCACACCTCCTAATAGGGTCACTTCCTGGGCCAATCATATACAAACCATCACAGCCAGTATTATTTAGTTAAAATTAAAGGTATTCACCAAAGTGCGTGTAATAGCGGACACAGTAGTGGATTGTAGGTCATGTATGTGTTTTGCTTTTATTGCTTTAGTGTGGAAGTTTTATAACTTTAACTCTTCAACTTATTATTGTGAGTAGTGATGTCTTGTGATTCTCATCTGATGTCATCTGTTTCTCATAAGAAACTTCTGAGCAGAGAATGCTTTTCAACTCTTACCAGTACCGGATACGAGAGCCACAATGATAGCACAATGGGCAGTTTTCAGTTATAGTTAGTTGTTGTGGTGTCTATCACACATTATTGACAATGAAATTAGTCATATGCAACTTGTTTTTGTGTTTAGCTTACAGTCCTTTCCTCGCATTCTTCTTCGGTGGCTATTAATCTAACTGAAGTGGGGTTTCTGGGAGCTCTTGCAGAACATGTAAGCACTAACAAAGAACATCAATGACATTTCTCCATCATTTTTATTTTGTTGTCAATTAATATTTAGGAGTGTTTAGAAGGTTCCCATAATAGCATTTGAGAACTGCTTCATGAAGTGACCTATGTAGAAAACATGTGTGTGTGCACATGTAACTGTTGCATCTGGGGTGATTTTTTCATATAGTTGAGTCTCCTTTCTTTAATTCATTATTAGCTGCCTTACATAATTGTAAATTGAGTTCTGCATTACACCTTGATGCAGTAATATTCATTTATTACATGTCTAGGTCATGTAATTTGATAGATTCTGCTGCTAGGCTGCAAGGACAATAGGCAATCAAAGCCCTGTCTCCTGGTAAAGTCCTTATAAACAGATATATTTTCCTCCAGCAGTAAAAGGGACTTGCCCATCTTGGGAAAAGAGAAGTTACTGATGCCTTTGTCATTCTTCCAAAGTTTCTAGGACATGATCATTCCATATTGACTTCTGTGGAAGGTGATAACTCCTTGACTGATTAGACAACATTCTTATTATTCCCAACAATACAGGTCAAATGAATATATCACTTAATTTGATCCAACAGCTGAAGTTTAAGCCTCAGGTGACTTTCTAAAGTGATCCTCTCTTAAAAGTGTTGAAGACTCAGTAATCATTACACACCTAACACCATAGTGTTAATAGTTCAGACTCAAAAATTTTCCAGATATACCAGAAGTTACATATTAGTTAATGTAGTTTTAGAACCCATTTTATAAGCATTCTTAAATGTTATAGCCTCCCTTCTAGCTCACCATCAGCCAAAGGAAATGTTAATAGAGTAAAGTAGGATGTGGACCTGTTTAGAAATGGTTCTTTTTAAATATAATTTTATTATTATTCTTTTTACTTATTCACTTTACATCCTGCTTGCTGCTACCTCCCAGCTACCACCTCCCAAAATCCTTCCCAGATACCCCCTCTCTTTCTTCTCTGAGTGGGTGGTGCCCCCTGGGTATACTGACTCCACCCTGGATCTTTCTTTCGCATTGAGAGACAAGGTGGCCCAGTCAAAAGAATATATCTGATATATAGGCAACAGCTCTTGGGATAGCCTCTGCTCCAGTTGTTCAGGAACCACATGGAGACCAATTGGCATATCTGCTATATACATGCAGAGAGGTCTAGGTCCAGCCTATGTCTATTCTCTTATGGAAGAATAAGAATAAGGATTGCAGACCCTGAAGTAGATAAGACCTCCACTGGAAGACCAACAGAGTCAACTAACCTGGACTCTCGGGGATCTCGAAGTATGAACCACCTACCACAAGAAGTGGTTTTGGGGACGATTCCAATCTGTTATCAGTGTATCAGCAGTTCAGTTCACATGAATCAGCAGCTATAGCTCCATCCATTTGCAAGTGCATTTAACAAATCAGTAATGTCTGTTTGATTCAGAAGTAACTGGGAGGTTCTGCCAATTGGTCAGAGTCTTTTTGAAGTGGCAAGTAGCTGCCAGAATATCATGAGAAGTTCTTTGGTGCATTTTCCTATACAAAGTCACAAAACAATGATCGGTGAAAATGACACAGTGAACTATTGCCATAGCATCAACAGTGAAGACCAGTGTCAGCAAAATCCATTGAAGACCAGCAAAGAGTGACAAGATGAACCAATGCCACAGTGTCATCCACTGTCTGTTGGACTATACATATATCCTTTACAAACATCATATGCCCTCTCAAGCATCCATTCTTGCAAAACATCACATATCCCTTTTCCGGAAAAATACTATGTATCTGTTCTGAGCAAAACATATTCCCACATGTCTGCTTCAGCAAAAATATCATTTCATGTGTCTGCTTCAGCAAAACATCTTTGCATAAGACAATTTCCAGAACAACATCATATGATAGAACTGAGTCTCCAAGGAAAACAGAAGTTTCAACTTAAAGTTAAGGGCAAAGCCAGTGTAGAATTCTGTATCCAAATTCAGTTACCAAAAATTGTGAATATAATATGTGTGCTAGTAGTTGGAGATACTGGCTAGCTTCTAGGACATTATAATGAAGTGAAATAGTGTATTAGTCTTTTTTGGTATAACAATGCACGTGTTTTGAGTTGAACAATCTAGATTCAAAGCTCAGCTCATCTACTTACCATACATTCTATTTCAGTTTTAGGATGTGAAAGTGGTTCTGAACATCATTTTATATTTTAAAACTATTTTATGAATTAGCTGGTATTTATGAATCTCTTGATGACCAACATATTGTGACCAATTAGTTTGTTTTTGGCTATCAACAATAAAACTATTGCACTCATTATAATTAATAGACATATCCTGAGAAAAATAAATAAGGTTTTAAAGCAGAATTTATATAAAAGGACCATAATCCAGATTCTGAAGACAAGCTAGATTTGGAAACAAATAAATAAGAAAGGTACAATATGCTGAATTAAACTTCAAGAAGCTATCAACTATAAATGCCTTAAACCTATTAACGTTACCTCATTAGGGGAAAATAAGTCCACCAATGTGGTAAAATTAAATATTTAAGTTTGATGAATGAATTATTTTGTATCATGGAGGTGTGTCTGAACACAATCACAACTATCTCCAAAAGGGAGGCAGAGGAAAATTTGATACTCAGATACTAGAAAGGGCATTTGATGATATTGGCATTGAAGACATCGGTGACATTACCACAAGACATAATACATCAACCATGTCAGACAAAAGGACTCCCTAGAACGCATGGAAGACTCCAGAAGGAGCAGTTACATTTAAGTAGGGTCCAGGGACACAAGATTTGGAAATCTGTACAGCACAACTATAAATGGAAAAGATTAGGTTGTCTTTAGATATTGTGTTAGTGGTATTTGTTCTATCAGTCAAGGAAATAAATATAGAAGACTTCCTGGAAGAAGGGATATTTTAGGTTCACAGCAAAAAAATGAACAAGAGTTAGTTTAGTGGGAAAGAGAAGAGGGATTGATTCCTACATAGAAAATCTCTGACATAGCACTCAGTTAACAATTCTATAATGCTTCAGTGTATGCTACATATGAAATTCTTCCTGACTATAAGTAGGAAGTGGAAATAAAGAGAACATTTTCCAAATTGTGTTTTCTTATTTCACTTTTGAAGATTTTTCTAAAGCCATGGTGTTTGATCATGTTCATTTGACGCAGCTTAAAGAAAAGATCCCAAATGCATGATTGTTCTTGAATAAATACAACAAATCTAAGTAATTTTACTTGAAAATAAAGCAATACCCCAGTCTTACCCCAGAGCATGAAGAGAGACATGAAAGCATCCTGTAGTGATATGACATTCACCCGCACTGGTATTGCTGAACAGTTTCTCAGAATGAAAGGACAGTGTGTATCTCAGCAATTCCCATAGATATAATGTGTGATTCTGGAAATCACTTTGTTTGGTCAGGCAGGAGAGTATCTGTCTTGGAAATCTTACTTTACTAAGAAACATTTTGCTATCCAGTTCAAAGAACAAGATGACCAGGAAAGGCAGAAGCACAACCTCAGGTTAGTATGGAAAGAAAGTGCTAAAATTTTGCTCAAAATATCTGTTTTAAGTTTAAAAACAAAACAAAACAAAAAAAAGATTCTGGGTTATCTTATTTTAAAATTTCAAAATGATGCTAGAAAATTTATAGAACACTGTATTTATTATTTATAAGTTTACTTTCTCTTTCTATGATTGGATTTTTCCATATTTTCTCCCAGAATAACCTTCATTGGACATGAAGACATAGCATCAAAATAAGAGTCTAGATATAGTTTGCCAATAGTAATCACACAAATCATAATCTATAGGCATTCTTATGCAACATGGTCTTGAGAATGGACGAGCTGAGCAAGGCTGCTGGAAATATAATAAAAATTGACCAACTGACACACTCCAAGCCTGGCAAGAAACTTGCTGTAGACCAACCTGTTTCAGTGGCATCCCTACATTATGTGCAAATGCATATCCTAAACTAGGAGAAAATGACCAGTGTCACACAGAAATGGACAGAATTGCCATCAAGATTTAGAACCAGGTGATATCTACAAGGTGGTAGAGTGGTTAAATCAGCACTTGATATGAAAATTTAGTGTATTAATTTTGATTCAGGAAATTGGTAAAAATGTCAAGATAAGCCCTTTCTTACAAACACCCTTTCTTTTGAAAGAGTCCAATGCATAGCAAAACTCACTATGCAAATTAATAATTATTAGTCATACTTCTGAACAAAGATACAACTCAATACACTAAGTAGAGCTTATTAACATTTATTAGAAAGTTGTTTAACTCAGAGGAGTTATATGAGGGCAAGTGATATGCCTCAGTGGATAAAGGTACTTGGCGCCAATTCTGCAAACCTGAGTTTGACTTCCAGAACATACATGGTAAAAAGAGAGTATTGACTCTCTAAGTTGTACTCTAACCTCCATAAGTGTGCCCTAGTACACATGTTAACAGATGTACTCAAGCCAGTGTACATGTGCTTGTGCACATTCCCAAACATAAGGAAGCAGAGTAAAAAAGCAGACATGCAGTGAATTGAATGACAAATCCACACATCAACTACTTGGACTCAAAAACACTAAGAAAATTTTCATGTTGAGTCAATTGTTGCTCTGTGTATTTAATTTCTTCAGTAAAGCAAATTCAGGTCTCATTCAATTTCATGTCTACAGTCTTTACTATGAACCTCTTATAACCACAATCTCCTCTATCTTTAATAGTATTTTAACACCTAACAAAGTTAATCCTACTTCTTTACTATAAACCATATTCAGGGAAAAATCAAATTTATTCATTCACCTTTATAATATCTTTTATGATTATTTTTAAAACAATATATCTACAAACCAGAAAGTATAATGTGTCTTCCAAACCTCTATGTCTAACTATTACTCTGAGTAAGTTTGTATGCAGGTCAATGTCATTTAGAAATTAATTCTTCTGGAACAATCTTGCTCATGCCTTTACCCTCAGATGAAAGTTTGTGAGTGAGGTGGTTTGAATATGCTTGGCCTGGGAGCATGGAATATGCTTGGAGTTGCACTGGTAAGACATGTGACCTTGTTGGAAGAAAAGCGTCACTGTGGAGGTGGACTTTAAGGCTCCTATGCTCAGGCTCTTCTCTGTGGAAGAGAGCCTGATCTGGCTGCCCTTGGCTGACAGTCTCCTCCTGACTGCCTTTGGATCAAGAATTAGGGTTCTTATCTCCTCCAGCACAATGACTGCCTGGATGCTGACATGCTTCCCACCATGATGATAATGGACTAAATTGTATAACTGGCTCTTAATTGGAGCTGGCTTGCAGTTTCAGAATTATTTGAGATTATCAGTGCTGCAAAAATCAGCCAGTAGGCTGAAGGTGGGGAGTCCTGATTCTTTTATTGTCTTCACAAACCTTTCATTCAATGGTTTCCTCCTAACTCACTGTTTGTCTCCTGAAAATGGACACTTTCTAATCTCACCATTCTATACCCATGTAACTAGTATGCTTCTCTGAAGAATTTTTCTTGGCCACAAACAGCTCCTACACTAATCTCAAACATATAAGGATGACCACACAAATGCCTCACAAGTTTTAATTCCCAAATATAAGCTTGAAAATTCATAGCATACAATGACAGACTTTTATATCTTCTTTCCTTTTGATTTGTTTTATTTGAGTGGTTGTTAGTTGAGGACACTTTCATTCCTCCCCATTACTATTTTAGTGTAATTATGAGTTCAAGTGAACTCATTAAGTTAGTTAAGCTAGTTTTAACCTAACCAACCTATTCTTATGTTTATATAAGAACATGTATATATGTATACACATATATACATGTTCTTATACAAACATATATATATATATATATATATATATATATATATATATAGGCACATATATGTTAGAAGATAGATGGCCTCATTATTTTTCATAGTTTCATAATGAACATTTCATTGTTTGCTTGCAATATATTTTTTTTACTGTATTGTTTGGTGTACTATATTAGAGAATGTTGCAATGCATTTGTTTTCTTTGTTTTTCTATACCAGAAAGTACTTCATTAAATATCCTTCTGCATACATCAACTCAAACATTTCTGATACATTTCTGGAGAATTGTGGTAGACCATTTGGTTTATAAAAATTATAAACAGTCCAGACATCTTTTGCTCCTCCCTCATATTTTGAAAAAGGGTCTCACCATGAAACTGCAGCACACTGTTTTGGCTAGAGTGGCCTGATAACTAATCTCTGAGATGGCACCTGCCTTGTTTTACAGTTTTAAATATTCTGCCATGACACCTTCCTGTAAATGTAAACAATAATCTGTCTAGTCTTCAATTTATCTGCTTTAATAAGTGCTCAAATTACACATATACAAATGGCCTGTCTTAACACTATTTTTAATAAGTTATCAGTAAATTCTTGACATAGTTGGTTATGTTATATACCTATATACTAGGGTCATATACAAGTTTCTCAGGTGAAAAAGTCCAAATAGGAATGTTTAGGAATCTCTCTGATTGAGAGAACAATTGTGCACATAGGAATGTAGGTTTTAACCCAGTGACAGAGTACTGGTCTACTCTAAGCCACACCTAGTGTTTGATTCCTAAAACTTGTCCTCCAAAGTTACATCCTCATTACTCATATGATGCTGGTTGGGATTATTTTCCATCCACACATGATTGAGTGCTTGGAGGTAGAAGACAAACAATGTTTTTTCTGAGATTCCTTTGGAGGTGATTGCCTACCTGACATGGTGGAGGGCATAAGTTTATTACTTCTATATTGAAATACACTCTTGCTTGGGTAACATGGCATGATATGGTTATAGAAATGTCTTCCCCAGAGGTGATAAGACCCACTGAGGTTGTTCGTTTCAAGCCTCTTAACATTGGAAAAAAGTACACTGTGGCCCACACATGTCATTCAAAAGAACAACAGTAATCTAGAACTTGAACAACTTATGTCAAAGAAAATGTTATCTATTTCACCTTGCTACTAAGGTTGTAATCTACTGTCTGAAAGCTTTCCTGGGATCAATGCAAAATCAAGGACTCTCATTCTTTAGTGGGGCTTCCTCTTCTCCACCTGATCTGGGGTGTCTGACTCTCAATCTTCTTCCTTGAAGAACATAACATAGTTCTTGGCAAAATTAAAGGTTCAATTTCCTCTCTCAAGATAAGAACCTACTCAATAAGCACCTGGGTTTTGCATGACTTTCCATGCAAATAAAGGTATCCTCAGAACCTTAATCTTCAGTCAATGAAACTTCACCCCAAGAACTTCTTCCCACTTTCCAAGACTCATATATACATCCCTTGATTCAACACAAATAATGCATATGTTCAAAAGATGTTTCATTAAATATCATCTAAGAAAGTTCTAACACTGAAATCCTCATATTCACAGAGAATTGTTTCCATGTCTCCCACCCCCAACTCTGTTATTCACTGTCATACCGAGATTCTCCTGATCCACCCATTCCTGCATTTGCTCCATCCTTCCCCTCCCAGTTTACAGAAGGGACTGGACATCTCCAGAGAAGAAGAATCCCAGAACCACAATGAACTGTATTTTTTTCAGATTTTTGGACTGCAAATTTTCTAATAAATACATTGAAGTTGGCCTAAAAAAAATAGTGCTCATAAGAAGCTACTCTTTAAAATCACTAAGAAATCTGTTAGGGTATTCATTCAGTATTTTCAAAAGGGCAAGTCCTCTGAGTAGGTTTGGGAGAGATTCTTGTACCAAGAATTATCTGTTTGTCATCCTAAATCTGTACCTCCTGCAGCCCTACCCTTCATCTTGTCACCATCCTTCTTACAGCCCCTGCTTCATCATAAGGAAAGAAAATAAGAACAGTGTAGAAGACAAATTCCTCTTCAAAGCCAGATCCATGGCTTCACATCTGAAATGTCAATGGGATGTGCCACCAACTGGAGACCAAGAATTCAAATTTTTATTTAAATCTCTACATTCTTTAAAACATTCCATGCCTGAGTAATGACCAAAGATATTACCAGAGGTGTTACCACAGGACTTTCACTAGATTTTAATTTATTGTAAGGAAAACTAGAAATTAGTTTATGTCCAGTGTTAAAAAACTTCTAGCAAATTGTAGAGTAGCTTTTGATTGAGTATTGCCCAACCACTAAACCTCAGCCTAAAGGAGCACATCAGGGGTATCTGTGTCTGGAGAAGTGATGCAATTCTCTGTAAGACAACTTAATGGAAGAGTTTCTAGTTTGCTGAAAATGTATGTCCATAATGTGGGATTATGTACATTATGATCATCTCAAATGTGCACTTTAAATAGATGTACTTCATTGTTTGTAAATTGTACTTCATTACATATTCAGCTTTCAATAATCAAGAAAACCGTACTGAAGTAATTGCAAAAAAGAATGGATTTGTGCACATGTTCATGTGGGTTTCTTTTGATTATAAAACAAAATAGCGCTGAAAGTTGAAAGTGCCAGTGTTCATTGTGGACAGGAAAGAGGCATGCTGTCCTGACATGAATATAGATGTGATATTGATTACAAGCACCTTCAGGAAGGATGAAGCTCACTGTCAACTGTAATACTGTGACATACACATACCCTCTACAGGAAAAGACTCTCCAGCATCTATGCAGTTCTCACAAAATTCATGGATAGAGGACATTTGCCTTCTAGAAAGTCATAAAAGACTTCCCATACAGGAGAAGAAGAGTTCATGCTGGGCAATTAAAATATCTGGGTTCAATTCCTGTCACAATTTCCATGGATAAGTATTTGGGCAACTGTAGGTATAGGGAATATTAGCTTTCCCATATGCAGAACAATTTTATGCAGGTATTGTGAAGAATTAGGTGTTATAAAACATTAAAAATGTTGTTTTTCTTAAATTAAGGTGTGTATTTCACATGTCCTGGTCAGATCTGTTGCTTTGACTGTATTTATATTGTGAGTGTTACCTCTGCTAGATACAACATATCTCAGTTCTTGTCATTGATTATGAGCAAAATCCCAAAGTTACTCTTTTTTATTGTATGTATTTTTCCATGTGTGTGTGTGTGTGCTTACATAAGTTCATGTATGTCATGTGTGTGAAGCAGTCTATTCAGAAAGTGCCACAGAAACTGTAGTAACAAGCAGTCATGAGCAATCTTGTCAGTGCTGGAAATTGAACCTAGGTCCTCTATGAAAGCAGTAAGCTCTCTTACTCACTAAGCCATTTCTCCATACTTCTCCAACTGAATCCGATGTTTGCTAAACATCTACTATTGCCTCAGCTCCTTGAAAATACCCCAACCATCTTTTTTTTCCCTCTCTTTTCTGCCTTCTTCCCTTGCCTTGTAGCAGAAGCTTGTTTCTGGCCCCATACTGTATGATGTGTGGAGTTTTACTTCTGTCTTTCTCGTGACATTCTTCAGAGTACTGTCTATCTCTATAGCTTGACATTTAAGCTGTTTGTAACTAAGATATATGTAATTAAAAATCCATTACCAATGTGTTACAAGCCACCTGTTCTGTTGAAAGACAGACATGGACTTTGGAGACAAAAGGAACTTTGATCAGTGCCTCATCCTGCATGTGAGATGCATTGCTTTACCTCCCTTGACTTTATTTTTTCCTCCATGAAGTCATATCATGCCATCTTCTTTGTTACCATGAGTTTATGTGTAGACTATTCTTATAACTGAAACTCAAACTCACTATAGGCTTGTAAGCTAAAAGCATCATGATGTTTTCATGGCACTGTGGATGGTGGATCAGGACCAAAAAACACCCTACACTTTTCCAGATTCCAGAAGGAGAACTTCCCCCAGAGGAGCCTAGCAAGCTAGACAGATGCCAAGGCTGTAGTAGGCACACTATTGCCAGCTTCTCCTCAGAACTCAGCTCATGTTGAGCTGACTAGGGATCCAAAAGTTACATTATAGTCCAAAAGGTGACATCACAAGCTTTCAAAATTAAAAAAAAAAACTATCATTCTCTGTAATCTTGGAAGATAGATCAGAAAAAGCATGTTGGGGCCAGCAAGCAAAACTGTGTGACTATTTTTATTTTATATACATATTAAGAAGGCTGGTGAAAATTCAGACTGCATCTGTAGAAAGCCTGGATGGTTATGTCCATTCACCCCATCATGAACCAACAAGACAATGATACAACTGGTGGTGCCCTCTCACCCTGGACAGCAGACAAAATAATGCCCAGAAATGTGGCCATTTAGTTACTTCAACTCTCTCTGTCCTTTTCTGCCTGCCTCTGTCTCTGTCTCTCTGTGTCACTATCTTTATCTCTTTCTCTCTGTGTGGGGGTGGAGGGAGATCACAAATATACCATGACAGTCTGTGAACATCATAAGCCAAGCTTGAAGAGTTGAGTGTCTCCTTTCACCTTTCATGGCTTCTGTAGATTGAATTCAGATCATCAGGCTTATGCAGCAGTAATTGTATGCAGAGCCATCTCATTGGCTCTTGAAACTGGATTTTGAACATTATTTTTGTCAGGCTCTATACCAGATAAGAAAGGTACCACAATGAATTATCCCTGCAGTGATGAGTGAAGGTTCAGATGGCACACTAAAAACAAATAAACAAACAATAAAACATAATTAATGTAACAAGTCTGGCATGTAGTAGATCTCAGGGGCTTTTTGAGAATACATACAAGAAAACAGGCATAGAAGACAAGGTGCTATACTAAATGATGAGTGCCTAGTCTAGGAACTGACAGGATTTACATGCCTTATAGAAAGCACAGAGCATAATAATAACTACAGTTAATGAAGATGGTGGTTTGTATAAGAATGTCTCCCATGGGCTCATATATATGGAGGCTTGGTCATTAGGAAGTTGCACTACGGGAATTTGAAGACATTATCTTGTTGGAGAAAATGTGTCACTGGAAGTGGACTTTGGGGTTTCAAATGTTCAAGGCAGACACAGTCTGTTTTTCTGTCTCTCTGTCTCTGTCTCTGTCTCTGTCCCTGTCTCTCTGTGTCTCTTTCTCATCTTTATCTTTCTCTCTCTCTTCCTGCTAGCTGCCAACCAGCTACTTTTCCAGCACCATGCCTGCCATCTTCCATGTTTCCTGCCATTACAATGATAGACTAAATCTCTGAAATTATAAGCCAGCCCTAATTAAGTATTTTCCTTTATAAGAGTTGTCATGGTGTCTCTTCATAGCAACTGGACTTTAACTAAGACACTGAGACATCACTGTGGCAAGCTTTGATCCAAACCCTAGCATGTTGTCAGAGACAAACTCTCTGCTACCATGCTTTTTTTCTTAATTCACAGATAAGATGTGGAAGCCCAGATAAATGTGGTAATCTCCAAATCATGTGGTCAATAATGGCTCACATGAGGAAACTTGATTTAGAACAAGAATTCCTAGAACAGACTGTGTGTTACACATAAGAAATTGGCCCCTACCATTAAAAGGCCAAGAATGTCTAATTCTTCTATCCTTGGAAGTGCCTCTCATTTTCAATCAGTCCATGACAATAACAAGTAAACCTACCAGTCAAAAACAATGACAAAGAATTCATTGTATACTTATTACATCAAATATAAGTTATGGGAAGAGTACTGTTTGCTAATCTTGCTACCAAGTACCAGAGACTGACTAGCTTAAACCCCAGAAATTAGGGTTTTTTTTAACCTTCAAAGACTCTAAGTTTGAATTTAAGATATCAGCAAGAAAGATTACCAGTCTCTCTCTTTGACTTGCAGATGGTGATGTCTTCCTGTCTTCAAATCCTTTTCCCTACATCTATTTCTGGGTCAGAAATTCATCTGTTTAAAGATAATACTTATACAGAATCTGGACACACCCAAAGGAACTCAGTTTAAAATTACCTTTGCAAAGACTCCTTCACCAAACTGAGTCGCACTCTGAGATATTGGAAGTTAGTGCTTCAACATATGAACTTGGGGAAGGAGACAGTTTAATCCATTAGAGTTAACAATGGGCAGAACTACTGTCTCCTATGGTTTCCAGTAATATACACATGTTCTAAAATTTTTATGTAAGTTCCTGTGGCAAAATGACTTTGAAGCTGTAATTAAGGTAAGATTTAGGTGGCAAATGAAGCCTGGATTATGTGGGTTGGCAGAATGTAAACTATGTCTTTATGGGAGGAGAACCTGGAGTCACAGCCAGGGAGATGTTAAGGTACTTACTTTTAGATGGCCAAGAACCAAAGGAGAGAAATCATGCCTAGAAGCAGGAAAAGGCAAAGGGTGGCTCCTGCTCTAGAGGATTCAGCAGGTGCCAGTTAGACTCTGACCTCCAACACTGCAGAAAGATAAGTGTGTACTGCTCATAACAGCGGTAGCTATGGTTCTTTGTTTCAGAAGCCACAGGAAATTCAAACACCAGCCAAAGCTGCCAGGCCAGCAGTGAAGCAGACTATTGAAATACCACAGCTGAAGAAATAGTGTGAATGAGCCAGGGACCCTTCTGAGTGGCAGTCACCTCCTCGCAGGAAAACAAGTTGTGTGTAAATAAACTCTCAGAAGAGGCATCCCAGAGGACTCTAGGGAAGAGATGTTGCACCATGGATGACTTGAGGGCACAGAGATGGGACTGTGCACTCACAATGTGTTAAACCCAAGCACTGAGACAAGGGCGAGCAGCTTACACACTGGCATCAGCAGAGAGAGGAAATGAAATTCTTCTGGAAAAAAATCCATAAAAACAAAATAATAATAATAATAATAATAATAATAATAATAATAATAAAAAACCAGGAAGCCACAGTGAAAAACTTTCACCCAGTCAACAATGTTGGTGAATGGCTGAAGCTAAATGTGATAATCCTGAAATTTACAACATCAAACCTTTACAATTGCTCCATTGTCTTTCCCTTGTGAGAACAGTGATGTTAAGTAAGGACATGGGGCCATATTCTAGGCTTTATTTGAATTCATGATGCAAAAGCAGTATAGAAGCACAAGATAGCTGATCACAGGAGGCACACTAAATGGACCTCTGACCACCATGCTGGGTTGGGAACATGAGTCAACCTCGATGCCTTTCATCTTTCTTATCACCTGTATACTGCATCTCCTCCACTCTTTCTGCATCTGCCAGCTCCTTCCTGAGTGCCACTTCAAGATGCTTTGCAGAATGATGCCATAGGTAACCTTCAGAAAGCTAATTACATGCCATATCTCAACTTCCTTGATTGGCTTAAATAGCAGCTAATTGATCAGAGGTTTCAGGAGATTAAAGAAAACTACCCATTAGTCACCAGGGAAAATCTCTGTGATCAGTCAGATGACAGGAGGCTTTCTAAGTGTATGGCATGACAGGAGCCCTGACAGTCCTCCTATTGGGTGCCAAGTCTAGGTTGCTTCCTCAACAGACCCCTCCAAGATCTGACTTATGCTGACAGCACTGAGTGAAAAGCAGAATGAACCAAGAGGGGCTCCTAGAGTGTCATTGAAGGTGCAAGGTCTTTGTTTCCAGTACTTGTGGTTTCACCACTGAAACTTGAAAACACCTTCCTTCCTACTCTCTACTGTCCTTGGTGTTTTTCTCTTTCTTCTTCTTTTACTATTTTCTCTGTCTCATGACCTTCTTCTTCTTCTTCTTCTTCTTCTTCTTCTTCTTCTTCTTCTTCTTCTTCTTCTTCTTCTTCTTCTTCTTCGCCTCCTCCTTCTCCTTCTCCTTCTCCTCCTCCTCCTCCTCTTCCTCTCCTCCTCTTTCACTCCTCTGCCTTCTCCTTCTATGCCTTCTTATTCTCCTCCTTCTCTTTCTCTTCCTTCTCCTACCTCCTCCTCCTGTTATTTTATTTATTGGGCAGTTGCAGCATCTATCACATTTTTCAGAGACTTTAGAACAATCTACCTTCCTTACATAATGGAATTTTAAATACAGAAAATGACCAGAGTCCTGGTCAGAAATCTTAGACTCAAATGTAGGTTAACAAAACCATGACAAGTCCTACGGGGAGAAACCAACATCAAGAGAAACTCAATAGTTTTGGACTGGATAATATATCTGTCCTAAATCTCCTCATTAACTCAGAAAAGGATTAAGTACTGAGCAGAGTCAAGGTTAACAGAGTCCTGCCCTAGCTCTTCATGTTATATATGTTACTTGTCTGCTGAATCCAAACAAGTGATAATCTCTTAAGAAAGCTATAATCCGGCAGACTGATCTGCATTTGGAGGGGATCTCTGCCATCTTGGCTCCTGGACAGACCAGACAGGCAGTACCAGGTACACAGAGATATCCCAAGTCTAACATCTCATGGGACACAGCCTGTCAGGATTCTGCTTGCACCCAGGGCCTGGGCAGCTCTGCGGGCCATCTATGTGCCAGTCCTGTCAGGGGACATTTGCCCTGCAGATTGATGGACAGCTGGAAAAGGTCCCCGCAGCATCCACCATCTTCACTCCCAGACAACGCAGACAGGCAGCACCAGGTACACAAAGACAACCCCAGTATAACATTGCTTGAGGCAAGGCACACCAGGGCTCCAACAGCAGCCAAGAGGAGGGCAGCACATCAGCCATCTGTGCCAGGGTAAACCAGTTATCAAGTGGTGCAGAAATAGCCTTACAGGCTCACAGGAGGTTCAAGCACCAGCCAGTGACAACAGGACCAGAGATAACCAGATAGCAAAAGCAAATTTAAGAACTTTGCTAACAGAAATCAAAGCAATATGGCAGCCTCTGAACCCAATTATCTGACAACAGCAAGTCCTGGATACCCCAAGACAGCAGAAAAATGAGATTTAGATTTAAAATCACTGGACTTGATGCTGTTAGAGGAACACAAGAAGGACATAAATAAATCTCTTAAAGAAATACAGGAGAACATGAATCAAAAGGTACAAGCCCTTACAAGGGAAAAACAAAAATCATTTAAAGAAATTCAGGAGAATATGGGTCAACAGATAGAAGCCAATAAAGAGGAAATGCAAAAATCACTCAAAGAAGTACAGGAGAACTGGGGTCATCAAGCAGAAGTGAAAGAGGAAACACAAAAATCTCTTAAAGAATTTACAGGAAAACACAAACAAATGAAGGAACAGAGCAAAACCATCCAGGATCTAAACTCAGAATTAGAAACAAAGAAAAAAATCACAAAGGGAGAGAAATTTGGAAATAGAAAACCTTGGGAAGAAATCAGGGACCATAGATCCAAATATCAACAACAGAATACAAAAGATAGAAGAAAGAATCTCAGATGCCGAAGATACCAGAGAAACCATTGACTCAAGAGTCAAAAAAATGCAAAATGCAAAAAGCTTATAAACCAGAACATCCAGGAAATCCAGGACACAACAAGAAGACCAAACCTAAGGATTATAGGTATAGATGAAAGTGAATATTTGCAACTTAAAGGCCCAGCAAATATCTTCTCAATCACCATAGAGAAACCAAGATATTCCATGACAAAACCAAGTTTACATACCACAAACCTAGCCCTACAAAGTATAATATGTGGAAAACACCAATACAAGGAGGAAAATTACACCCTGGAAAAAGCAAGAGAGTAACCTTCTTCCATCAAACTCAAAAGAAGATAACCACTCAAATATAAAAATAACATCAAAAACAATAGGAAGTAATAATCACTATTACTTAATATCTCTTAACATCAATGGACTCAAATCCCCAATAAAGACTTAGAATAACAGACTGGATACTTAAACAGGACCCTACATTTTGCTGCATACAGGATACACACCTCAGTGTCAAAGACAAACACTACCTCAGAGTAAAAAGCTGGAAGACAATTTTACAAGAAAATGATCTCAGAAAACAAGGCGGAGTAGCCATTCTAATATCAGATAAAATTGACTTTCAACCTAAAGTCATCAAAAGAGACTCGGAAGGACACTTCTTACTGGTCAAAGGAAAAATTCACGGAGAAGAGCTCTCAATTCTGAACATCTATGCTCCAAATGCAAGGGCACCCTCATTCATAAAAGAAACTTTACTAAAGCTCAAAGCACACATTGCACCTAACACAATAATTATGGGTGACTTTCCTCTTTCACCTCTTTCCTCTTTCCTCTTTCACTGGCGGACACTCAACTTTCCTCATTGGAGCAATCAGGAAAACAGAAAGTAAGCAGGGACATAGTAAAACTAGTTGAAGATTTGGACCAATTGTAATAACATACATACATACATATGTGTATATATATGTGTATATATATATACACATATGTATGTATATATATGTATATATATATATATATACATATATATATATATAATTTCATCCTAAAGCAAAAGAATATACCTTTTTCTCAGCACCTCATTGTACCTTCTCCAAAATTGACCATATAATTGGTTACAAGACAAACCTCAACAGATATAAGATCAAACTAATCCCATGCCTCCTATCAGATCACTATGGAGTAAGAGTAGTCTTAAATAGCAACAAAACAACAGAAAGCTCACATACACATAGAAGCTGAACAATACTCTATTCAATGATACCTTGGTCAAGGAAGAAATAAAGAAAGAAATCAAAGACTTTTTAGAATTTAATGAAAATGAAGGCACAACATACCGAAATTTATGGGACACAATGAAAGCAGTGCTAAGAGGAATACTCGTAGCCCTGAATGCCCCCAAAAAGAAACTGGAGAAAGCACACAATAGCAGATTAATGGTACACATGAAAGCCCTGGAATAAAAAGAAGCTAATTCACCCTGGAAGAGTAGAAAACAGGAAATCATCAAACTCACGGCTGAAATCAATCAAGTAGAAACAAAGAGAACCATATAAAGAATCAACAAAACCAGGAGCTGGTTCTTTGAGAAAATCAAAAAGATAGATAAACCCTTAGCCAGACTAACCGAAGGGAACAGAGACAGTACCCAAATTAACAAAATTCAAAATGAAAAGGTAGATATAACAACAGAAACTGAGGAAATTCAAAAAATTATCAGATCCTACTACAGAAGACTATGCTCACCACAACTGGAGAATCTGGAGGAAATGGACAATTTCCTAGACAGATATCAAATACCAAAATTAAATCAGCATCAATTAGATCAGCTAAACATTTTCATGACCCCTAAAAAATAGAAGAGGTCTTAGAAAGTCTTCCAACCAAAAAGAGCACAGGACCAGAGAGTTTTAGTGCAGAATTCTATCAGAACTTCAAAGAAGACCTAACACCAATACTCTTGAGATTATTCCACAAAATAGAAACAGAAGGAACACTAAACAACTCATTCTATGAAGCCACAATTATGATGATCCTAAAACCAGACAAAGATCCAAAAAGAAAGAGAACTTCAGGCCAATTTCCCTTATGATTTTCAATGCAAAAATACTCAATAAAATTCTTGCCAACTGAATCCAAGAACACATTAAAAGGATAATTCACTGTGATCAAGTAGGTTTCATCCCAGGGATGCAGGGATGCTTCAATATAAGGAAATCCATCAATGCAATCCACTATATAAACAAACTCAAAGAAAAATACAACACTGTAATTTTATTAGATGCTGAAAAAGCTTTTGAAAAAATTCAGCATCCTATCATGCTGAAAGTCTTGGAAAGAATAGGAATTCAAGGCCCATACCTAAACATAGTAAAAGCAATATACTACAAACCGGTAGCCAACATGAAACTAAATGGAGAGAAACTTGAAGCAATCCCACTAAAATCAGGGATTAGACAAGGCTGCCCCCTTTCTGCATATCTTTTCAATATAGTACTTGAAGTCCTAGCTAGAGCAACTAGACAACATAAGTAGGTCAAAGGAATACAAATTGGAAAGGATGAAGTCAAACTATCACTATTTGTAGATGATATGATAGTATAATTAAGTGACCCAAAAACCTCCACCAGAAAATTCCTACAGCTGAAAAATGACTTCAGCAAAGTGGCTGGATATAAAATGAACTCAAGCAAATCCGTAGCCTTACTATACTCAAAGGATAAGCAGGCTGAGAAAGAAATTAGGGAAATGACACCATTCACAATAGCCACAAACAATATAAAGAATCTTGGTGTGACTCTAACCAAACCAGTGAAAGATCTGTATGACAAGAACTTCAGGTCTCTGAAGAAGAAAATCGAAGAAACCCTCAGAAAATGAAAAAAATCCATGCTTGTGGATTGGCAGGATTAATATAGTAAAATTGGCCATCTTGCCAAAAGCAATATACAGATTCAATGCAATCTCCATCAAAATCCCAACTCAGTTCTTCATAGAGTTAGAAAGAGCAATTCTCAAATTCATCTGGAATAACAAAAATCCCAGGGTAGCTAAAACTATTCTCAACAGTAAAAGAACTTATGGGGGAATCAGTATCCCAGACCACAAGAAGTACTACATGAGCACAGGGGGAAAGTTCCTGAACAGAACACCAATAGCTTATGCTCTAAGATCAAGAATTGACAAATTGGACCTCATAAAATTACAAAGTTTCTGTAAGGCAAAGGATGCTGTCAGAAGGACAAAACAACAAACAAAAAATTGGGAAAAGATCTTCACCAATCCCACATCCGACTAAGAGTTAATATCCAATATATACAAAGAACTCAAGAAGTTAGACCCCAAAGAACCAAATAACCCTATTAAAAATGGGGTACAGAGCTAAACAAAGAATTTTCACCAGAAGAAATTCGAATGGCTGAGAAGCACCTTAAGAGACGTTCAACATCATTAGCCATCAGGGAAATGCAAATCAAAACAACCCTGAGATTCCACCTCACACCAGTCAGAATGGCTAAGATTAAAAACTCAAGAGACAACAGGTGCTGGAGAAGATGTGGAGAAAGGAACACCCCTCTGCTGTTAGTTGGATTGCAAGATAGTACAACAGCTCTGGAAATCAGTCTGGCGGTTGCTCAGAAAATTGGGCATGACACTTCCAAAGGACCCTGTCATACCACTCCTGGGCATATACCCAGAGGATTTCCCTGCATGTAATAAAGACACATGCTCCACTATGTTCATAGCAGCCTTATTTATAATAGCCAGAAGCTGGAAGGAGTCCAGATGTCCCTCAAAGGAGAAATGGATACAAAAAATGTGGTGTATTTATACAATGGAACACTACTCAGCAATTAAAAATAATGAATTCATGCAATTTGTAGGCAAATGGTTGGATCTGGAAAATATCATCCTAAGTGAGTTAACCCAATCACAAAAGAATACACATGAAATGCAATCACTGATAAGTGATATTAATGAGCTCAGAAGCTCTGAATACTCAAGATACAATTAGCAAATCAAATGATTCGCAAGAAGAAGGAAGGAGAGGACATTGGTCTAGAAAAGACTGGTTCCAGTTTTGCAGGAGAGTACCAGAACAGAGAAAGGGTTGGGGGTGTGATTGGGGAATGTGCAGGTTGGGGAGAAGAGGACCTATGGGACACATAGTGATGGGGGAATTGGGAAAGAGGAAAGCCTTTGAAATGTAAACAAAGAATATAGAAAATAAAAAAAAAAGTGTATGGCATTGGTACAGTGACAGACAGGTAGATCAATGGAATAGGATTGAAGACCCAGAAATGAACCCACACACCTATGGTCACTTGATCTTCAACAAAGGAGCTGAAAACATCCAGTGGAAAAAAGATAGACTTTTCAACAAATGTTGCTGATGCAACTGGAGGTCAGCTTGCAGAAGAATGGGAATTGATCTATTCTTATCTCCTTGTACTAAACTCAATTCCAAGTGGATCAAGGAAGTCCACATAAAACCAGACACACTGAAACTAATAGCAAAGAAACTAGCAAAGACCCTTGAGGACATGGGCACAGGGGAAAAGTTCCTGAACAGAACACCAATAGCTCATGCTCTAAGATCAAGAATTGACAAATGGGACCTCATAAAATTACAATGTTTCTGTAAGGCAAAGGACACTATCAAAAGGACAAAACAGCAACCAACAAATTGGGAAAAGATCTTCACCAACTGTACATTCAATAGAGGGCTAATATCCATTACATACAATGAACTCAGGAAGTTAGACTCCATAGAACCAAATAACCCTATTAAATAATGGGATACAGAGCTAAACAAAGAATTTCACCAGAAGAACTTCGAATGGCTGAGAAGCACCTTAAGAAATGTTCAACATCATTAGGCATTAGGGAAATGCAAATCAAAACAACCCTGAGATTTCACCTCACACCAGTCTGAATGGCTAAGATTAAAAACTCAGAAGACAGCAGGTGTTGGTGAGGATGTGGAGAAAGAGGAACACTCCTCCACTGCTGATAGGAATGCAAGTTGTTACAACCACTCTGGAAATCAGTCTGGCAGTTCCTCAGAAATCTGGGCATGACACTTCCAGAGGACCCTGCTATATCACTCTTGGGCATATACTCAGAGGATTCCCTGGCATGCAATAAGGATACATGCTCCATAGCAACCATATTTATAATACCCAGAAACTGGAAAGAACCCAGATGAACCTCATTTGAGGAATGGATACAGAAAATGTGGTATATTTACACAATTGAATACTACTCAGCAATTAAAAACTATGAATTCATGAAATTCTTAGGCAAATGGTTGGAACTGGAAATTATCCTAAATGAGGTAACTCATTCACAAAAGAACACACATGGAATGCAGTCACTGGTAATTGGATATTAGCTCAGAAACTCTGAATACCCGAGACACAATTCACATATCAAATAATTCCCTAGAAGAAGGAAGGAGAGAGCCCTGGTCCTGGAAAGGCTTGATGCAGCATTGTAGGTGATTACTAGGACAGAGAAGTGGGAGGGGGTTGATTGGGAAAGGGGTGGAGGGGAGAGGGCTTATGGGATTTGTGGGGAGGGGGGAACCGGGAAAGGGAAAATCATATGGAATGTAAATGAAGAATATAGAAAAAACAATTTGTGCATATCTGTCAAAATTAAAAGCTTATAAGTTGCAAAAAAAGAGGAAAGAAAAAAAGAAAGGAAGGAAGGAAGGAAGGAAGGAAGGAAGGAAGGAAGGAAGGAAGGAAGGAAGGTATAATCCAAGCACAATTATCTTATTTTTCATTTGTGAGAATTGTGGATGGGAAAAGCTAAGTGACCCAAAGCCACATCGCTGATGAGAAGCAGATTTGAAACTATCTCAAGTTGACACTAGAGTCTTTCTCTTCCCTGGGTGAGTTTGAGATAGAAGTTTCCCAAAACATCAGAGATGAAGGTTACCATCTAAACCTGGAAGTGCTGAACAAAGCCAAGTCCTTCTTACATAAGTTGAAAAGTTTTTCTCAGAACATCAGAATGGCTATTACATCAATCTTTCCATCTTGGGATGGTGGAAGGCTAGACAGAAAGAACTGAGCTAATTCACAAGCAATTGTGGTACCAGCTAATGTAGAGCTTTGCCAGACCCCTAAATCCACCCTCCTCACTTCTTTAGCTTTATTAAACAAATTTTCTGATGCACAATCAAGGGTCCATCAATATTTAGTTCATTTACTTTAGCCTATCTGTCATACAAAATGCCAAACACTGTTAACTTAATTTTGTCAGATGGTCCTGTCATCCAGATGCACCAAAAAGAAAGCATGCCAATTCTGAAGTTTGAGATCACTAATACCTGAGTTTTATGTACTAGTCTTCTTCTAAAAATCAACCAAGAATCAGTTACCTTCTTTATACCACACCTACTCTCTACACAAACACACACACACACACACACACACACACACACAATGTTGGATCTATCTGCTCTGCATCCAAATATAACCCAACACTGCCTCTTTGGTCATTTGTGCCAAGACTACCATGCTCCAAAAAAGCTAGTATCCCTTTTCAAGCATTTTTCTGCCAATCTTCCTGTTTTTAGACTTCCATCTTCTGTTACAATGTGAACCCCTGGTATATTTATAAGGAAAAATATCCCATTTTCTGCCCTACTTGCTGCTAAAAGTGTGCATGTAATACCATTCTGTCTATTACAGACCCAAGTCGTAATCTGCTGCTAAAATCTAGGAAAGCTTTGTGTCTCAGCCTTATGAACTTTGTGCCTGCCTTTCCTCCTCCTTTATGACTAGAATGTTTATCAGTGTCAGGGCATGGGGTAAACATTCTGTAAGCCCAGAGGTAACAGATGCTAAAGATGTTGTAACAGAAAGCTAGCAAGTTCTGGATCATCCCTGCCTCGTAGAACAACTTCACAAGCCCAGAAACACTTAAGAAACTGAAGTTTAATTTCCCCTCTGGTTGAAAACTAATGAAGGGGTATAGAAAGACTGTGATTCCATGGTTTGGTGACCTCAGCATTAACCTTTAAGAAAGCTGCATATTTTGACAAATTAATTTTCTGTCACACTCATCATTGCAGGTGATATGATTTCAAATTGGCTTGCATATTACTAAATTAGCTAGTTTTGTTATCTACCCACAGCAATGAACTACTTTCCCAAGGTTTCCTTTCCTACATTTTTCAATTATCATGAGTCATAAGAAAGAATTGTGGGGAACTCTAGAGCATAAAAGAAAACCAGTTGTACAGCTCACATTTTTAAATCTGACTTGATGACTCTCTTAATTGACATAAGCATCAGCTGGGTCTACAATTTCTCCATTTCCTGTGAGTTGCTCCTTTGATTTATGACTCATGCTCAGAGGTAAGTACAGCAATATTCTTCCAGTTCTGCAAAGTTCTTGCATTCTTCCAGTTTAAATAAAACCTCCTTACTATGACCTTCAAAGTAAGAACAGAAGTGGGGTTCAGTATATGCTACAGGGGTTTCATCTCTTGCTTTTGGATTACCTCATGCTCATGATTTTTTCCCTCTTCATTGCCTCTCTGTGGACGGAAGGACAGTCTTACACATTCTTTAAACAAGCTCCCCAATGAAGGCCAGGCACCTGTAGCACACAAGATACTTCTGTTTATCCATCTCTCTATATATCCTTCTTTCCTACAGCTTCCACATGATTGATCTCAGACTGATACTGTCATTATTTGGTCATGATTAAAATGAACATAGCTAATTTGTTAAAATGCTGCTATGCTTTAGACAATTTTAAAGAATGTATTGTACCCATAAGCATTCATAATTGCTCTTAGAAGTCACTGGCTGTCTTCTTTTTTTTTCATTTCAATGACAATGAAAAGGAAGGTACAAGAAGAATAGATAGCTTACTAAGCTGTGCAAATATGGAAGATTACATTCCAGAAATTATTTGCTATTATCCAGACTTGAGCTTACGTAAAGTTAACTATTATGGCTTGTCATTCCACTGGAGCCTTGACTTGTAAGCTAGTCAGAAACCAAATCAAAACACAGTTCCTATAGGATATACCCAGGGCATTTTTGTTAAATTATCTGGGTGACTTTTGAGAACAGTCTCATGTATAACTGCCTGGCTTTGAACTTACTAAGCAGCTAAGGAAGACCTTGAATATCAGATTTTCATCTTGCTACCACCTCACACAATAGCAATATGAACATAATTCACTTTCCATAGTTTAAACTGAGTTCTTTAAAAACCCAGGCACATACCTCATACTCTGTCTTAATGGGATTTTGCACATATATTATGCTTTGGTTGATGAACATTCAAATAACCCAACATGGTTCTGCTCTTTTATTTACATGCCTCTCATATGGTACCAGGGATGGTTTAATATAAAGGCAAAGCTGAACACTAGTCTCTAGAAAAGTTAGACAGAGTGAGAGCTGCAGAGCTCCTGAAATCTACCATTAGTAACTCACAAAGAATCAAACACTCTGCTTGCTTGGAGGGAATGTATTAGTGCTATTTGGTTATTACTTGTTTTTCACATACCCCTCTTTTAAAGGAAGTTTTGGAGGATTTTAACATCATCCCTTAGATCAGCTTTCTGTTTTCTTGTAAAGCATGCATGTCATGGTGAGCAGGGGGAGAGAGAGAGAGAGAGAGAGAGAGAGAGAGAGAGAGAGAGAGAGAGAGAGAGAGAGAGAGAGAGAAGGAGGGAGAGAGTGCCATGAGTCAGAAGTCAGAAGCACAGGGTCCTCTTCCTTCTTTCATCTCTGATTCCCAGGGTCACCTTTGGTCAAATCTCTTAAATTACCGGGGCTTTCCATCCTGCCCTTGGTTAAGCACAGACATTCAGACTGTGTTACAGCAGGTGAAGGAATGGGAGATAAGGCTGTAACAAAGAAAGCTTCAGCTAGGGAAAAAAGACCTCAGGAAAAAATTACTATGCTCAGTCTAAATGTAATTTACTGTGAAGACTGAAAAAGTTAGAGAAGGTTTCACTTGATGCCATGCTCAAAGGTGCTTGACAGAGAGTTCTGACACAACTCCAAAATTTTCTCACTCTCAGAGTTAGGCTTTAGCTCAAATGTGATTACTAAGTGTTTTTATTCAGCCTGAACAAGAATTCCATTGCAAAAGCCAGAAGAATGGAAATCTCTCCTTTCTTACTAGGGAGTGAAGAATTATGGAAATATGGTTAGACTTTTAGACATGAGCTCCACAAAACTGACTTGGGAGTTTTTGAGATGCTTGTGTTTCTTCTCCTCAAGTCTCTTTACCCATTTGCATAATATACATAACTGTGGGAATCCATCACCAGGTTGGGAAGGACTCAGAGTCTAGATACTTAGAGTGGATCCACAGTATTACCATTATCCAGAGGCTAGACAGGCATGAAGAAACATCTGCTAGAATGCACATGTTAAAATATCCTTCAGGTTATTTGAGCACTGGTTTAAAACATATAACTAAAGTCAAATTCAAGTCTGGTGTACAGTTTCACAACATATTATATGAACTTGGGAATGTCTTTAGCTTTGTAGCCTAAATTGACTTGTCTGGAAAGCTAGCATAATAATATTGTCTCTTTGTTCATTCTGAAGATTAAAGAGAACTTAGTACACATTCCTCAATGTAATACAATCTGTCATTCTTATTATTATTCCTATGTCATTGCTATCTCATAAGAGACTAATATGGTCACACAGGTAGAGGTACAGAAATCTATAAATCTTCTATATGGACTGTAATGTAAGTCACTTTTGTCTAGATTTCCCCAACATAAACTGAGAGATTTTGGCAACAAAGTATAGTGCCTATTGGATAAAAGCATAAAGGACTACAAAAGATTATCCAGATGTTATAGAAAATACTTTTGTTTAATTTTATTATTCTATTGTAAGTCTAACTCAGAAGACCCATTTTATATAATGAGCCCAAAGATCCTCAGTGTAAGCTTCTAAACAAACTCCAATTCAGAGCAAGAAAGTGAAGGTCATAAAGATATTAATCAAGGTGAATTTAGGCCAAAAGAATTAACTGAAGACATGCAACATTCAAACAGATGAACACACAGCAGAGAGAAGATGTCATGTAATTCATGACCTGCCAAATAGACCACATCAATCCTATCTCATGGGGAAAAAAATGTAACTTTATTTAATTCCTAGTCCTCACCCCCCCTTGGCCCTTATCTCACCATGCCCACCAGTTCTCAACTGTGTGTTTCTGCTGGGCCCATGTTCAAACTTCTTGCTTTTCCCTGTAGGTTTTTGATTTGGTGATTTCCGTAATTCATTTTCTTTAATTGCAATGTGTCCTAGTTAGTATTAACTGCTAGCTTGACACAAACCGTGGTGTTACCTAATAAAAGGCGTCTCAGGTAAGGGATTTCCCAAATCAAATCATTCTGTCACACAGTCCTTAAGACTGAATTGATAGTGATTGGCATAAGATAGTCCAGACCACTGTGAGTGGCATCACTTCCAAAATAGGTAGTCCTAAGCAAAGTTAGATGAGCATAAGCTAGTAAACTGGCAGCAAGTTACTGGGTGGCTTCTGCTTCAAGTTTCTGCCCTGACTTATAATATTGGTCTGAAGGTATAGCCGAATAAATCCTTTTTCCTTTCTTGCTACTTTTGGACACAATGTTTATCACTGGAATGGAGATCAAACTATGACACACCAATACAGGAACTCTCCCAAATTTGCTTTTCAGGGCTAAAGACTTCCCTGAATTCCAGGCTTCTGTATACCATTGCGTCTTGGTGTTTCTACACATAGATGTACAAGTGGACTTTCTGTGTGTTTCTGTACCAAAACCTACACTGCTCTTCTATCCCTATCACAGAAAATGTCCAGTATCAACCCAGGTAGGTGAGCCCTAAACTGGAAATATAACTAAGATTTTTTTTTTGTTTTTTTCTCTGAATTTAACCTATCCATCAAATAATCTTATGGGTTCTTCATCTGAGACACATCTCCAATCTTGAAATTCTACCCCTAGAAACAAAATATTGGAATGGCCCAGGGACATCATCTTTTTTTTTTTTTTTGGTTTGGTTTTTTGAGACAGGGTTTCTCTGTGTAGTCCTGGCTGTCCTGGAACTCACTCTGTACACTCAGAAATACATCTGCCTCTGCCTCCCAAGTGCTGGGATTAAAGGCATGTGCCATCACCACCCAGCTCAGGGACACCATCTTAACTTGAATCCTTATCACCACATAGTAGACCCTAAAGAGAGACAGCTTTGACAACAAAAATATAAGTAATCCATAACCATGCCATCCTCATACAATGTGCTTTCAAGGCTCTTCATGACATGAACCCTGTGTATCACTTGATCTTCATCTTAGATGATTTCCCCTTTTCCACAATAACATTCTTCCTGCCATGACAACGGCTACATACTAGGAAAATTATGTCAAGTACTTTGCACCAACTGGGAATCTTCTTTTGAGTATTCCCCTTCAGGTTCTCACCCAGCCACTTTCTCATCATCCCAGCAGGGTAAAAGTTACCTCAACCCTCCTACCCCCAGCAACAGTCTCAGTAACTTTCTCTCTCTCTCTCTCTCTCTCTCTCTCTCTCTCTCTCTCTCTCTCTCTCTCACACACACACACACACACACACACACAAACACAAACACACACACACACAAACACAAACACACACACACATAAACACACACACACAAACACAAACACACACACACATAAACACACACACACAAACACAAACACACACACATAAACACACACACACACACACACACATACACAAAAGTCATTTTTTTCTGGTAGGGTTAATTAGGACCTAACATTTTCCTCAACAGCTTTTGGTTACATGTTAATTTCTGCCTTATCCAGAATGTGAACTTCTTGAGGACAATCTATTTGTATCATACCTATA
The DNA here is from genome assembly GCA_964023405.1 of Apodemus agrarius. Lineage (NCBI taxonomy): Eukaryota > Metazoa > Chordata > Mammalia > Rodentia > Muridae > Apodemus > Apodemus agrarius. The sequence continues at coordinate 68,385,614 of OZ030016.1, forward strand.
AAATTGCTACCCATCAAGTGACATAGTCATTTGCCTGTGAACAGGAAACATAAACTAAGACTCTTCATGACCTGCAGACCCCTCAATGAATAAGAGTTGATGTCTGATACTGCAGAAAACTCCTATATCAACTGAGATTTTCCTTTACATATATACTTCTTCATAGAAACAACATGTACACCCGTGTGCCCTGTACTCCAGATGACTCTGCCTGTACTTTAGTCCTTTCTTAGCCTCTCAGATCAAATTAGAGTTTGGTCCATAGTTTCTTCTGCTTTGAGCATGGTTTGCTCTTGGTTTGTAGAGTTTTATCTGTAAATATCCTTTTTAATGTGTATGTTTAGCCTACTGTATTTATCTCTCTTAGATTTAAAAGCAGCTGACCTTCATCGTTAACTTCAGATGCTTGATGGTGACAGAGAAGTGCTTCACTTTCCTCAACAGAAACCAAGGCATGGTTGAAAATATGAATACAAAGCCTCTGTGCACAAGCCTCAATTGTGTGTTCCTTTAATACATTGTATTTTAGGGGAAAAACCTGTTTTCACAAAACAATGCTGTATCTAAAATTTGTTTCTAAGCAATGTTACGTGTTCATCAAAACACAGAAAAGGTATGCTTTGTCATATTCGGTATTTAAAATTTTTGTCTGTTCCATGACACTAGAAAATTCAATGGATTAGAGTGAAAACTGCCTTTTGTAATAGAAGCAATCCACAAAATTATAAAATCCAAACTTTGCAATTCCCTTTCTCAGAACCAGTAAACAGAAACAACTACCCAACACAATCGACAAGATACAAATCTGGCGACTGAGCAAAAGATTCATAAAAGCAAGTGTACTCTATTACTTCTGCTTTATTCTATAGTTATTGAATAAATTTGGGGAATAATAAGAATGTTATTATTATTCCCCAAATAAATTTATTAATTTTTCTGAATCAAAAAGGAGAGCCCTTCATAAATGTTGCATGTAAGGACTCTCATAACTGCTTGTAATGTCAGTTCTAGTGAATTTCATACATCTGGCCTCCACTGTTCCCTTAACATGCATGGCACATGCATGAAAGAGAAAGAGAGAGAGAGAGAGAGAGAGAGAGAGAGAGAGACAGAGACAAAGACAGAGAGACAGAGACAGAGACAGAGAGACAGAGAGAGACAGAGAGAGATTAACAAAAACAAAAGTAAGAATTATTTTAAAATGTTATGTGGATGTCAAGTTTGTACCATTTTATTATAAGCACCTGTGTGTCCAAATATTGTGCCATTGCCTTATGATAAAGAAAGCATCATCATACATGGTGCACAGAGATATCAGGAGGAGACTACGGAAGTCATCTTCTACAATGTGACCATGGCAAGTCAGAATCACACAAAGTTTCATATCTGTCATATGAGCAAGAGGAGACAGGATGATGAAGCAACAGCAGTTAAGTTGCTTTTAGCATCTCTGGTAAGACTGACCCTCTACTGGAGTGTCTACATTCTTACGATAGTGTCATACTGCAGACAGACATTCAAAACATGTTTGACATCTTTAGAACTAATTTGGCCTTGAAGTCTGTGTTACTTCCCCATGAGTTCAAGAAGTCTGAATTTCTACTCACATCTTCTTTACATCTGTCTGCACCTCTGTCATGCATCTCTCCATGTAGGATGATCAAACAGCTCAGTTAACTCAAGACAATCTTTGCCTTAGCTGGTCACCATGCATTCAGTGGTGTTCTAAGGAAACAAACCAGTCACAAACACATCTAATGCAACAAGATAGTGCAGTAAAATAGAAGGAGAGAGTGGATCATAAGGGTGGAGCGTTTCGTTCCTTGAATAAAATGGGAAAGCTATAGAAAACTCAAGCAATGCTGATATGCAAGAGCCATGGATTTTGTGGATAGCTACATAAATGTCGCTGTATTTAAAAGGAAAGGAACTAAGGTAGCCTGGCTGTGGGCCATAGCAAAGAAGGGGAGTCACTGGATGTACTTCCCAGCATGACGGAAACTGCTGGCATATTCCACTGAATGATGATTGATAATTATTTTTAAGCAAGAGCTACAGGCAGGAGAAACAATGCATATCCTGATTACGGTAACTTGAATCAAATGCTACAGTGGAACATGATTGCAGGGAGACCAGAGCTGCACAGTCAAAATGTCTAGGACTGAGGTAGTACACTCAATAACATCTTTTTTCTGGGAGAAAACTTGAGGTTTCATCTTATAGACCTGGCCAAGACATAAAGAACTGTTATGTGTGTGGTCTGTCCAGACGAATACAGCTGTTTTGTTCTGCTCTGTTCTGTTTCGGTGATTTTTTTCATAGCTCTATGTCTTGAGTGAGAGAAAAGCAAATGTGATGAAATTCACTAGGCTGGGCCTTTTAGAAACATGATCTAGTATGTCTCCCAGGAGCTGTGTTAGAGAGAGCACAATTTACATTTTCCAAATAGGAAACTCAGCTAGAAAGAGCAAATATTATACCGACAATCATGGTTCCCCAGGCTGGGAACCAGATTCTACCTATACAGCCCCAGATGCCTGTGAGCCCCAGAGTATTTTTGCTTTAGCTCTCCTTTTCAAGGGCGATTTAATGCCAGTGACAACCATTCACAACTGTACAGGCATTTGCAGTTTATCCCAGCTCTTTCACACTCATTATCTTGGGCCTCCTGTGAGCTGGTTCACACCCTCCCCACCTTTTATTTTCACAGGCATGGCAGGTACAGGATGTGATAAATACCCTGAACAAGGAAACATTTAGCCTAAGCTAACTATTATCGGCAGCATCTGTGACGAATGACTTAATATAACCCCGAAAAGTCCAATGAGATGACTAATTTGTGGTTAAAGGTGGATGGAAATTTACTTTGTAAAAAATTACATGGAAGTAACTCGATTAACGTTGAAAGAGAAAGAGGTGGGGGGAAGCCAACAAAAATACGAATGTAATGATTGACTCCTTCTAGCAGGGCAGGCAATAAAGATAAGAGTTACAACCTCAAGAGCCGTTAGAGAGAGAAGAAACAGGTTCCGTGGTTGCATACTGGTTTCAGAATATAGATTGGAGCAAGAAACATAGCAGGAAAGTTCTGTGGCCTCAACAAAGCCTGTTTTTCAGGCAGCAAAGGATCCCTCAGCTGTTCCGTCCAGTAGCCTCAGTTATCTAGTGAGAGAACTGGCTTCTCATTTGGTTTCCACATGGGTAGAGTCTTGGAGAACAGGGGCAAAATGTACAGGGTATCAGAAAATGCAGATTTTAGGGGTCCTGCTGCCTTTGGTCAACAGGCTCTGTAATAGGTGATAGGACCATTTTGAAGCAGAGATCATTATTTTCTTATATGAAGTGCAGAAATAATAATATCGACTTCTCTTTATCATATGAGTTAGGCTCCCTGTGGCCTCTAAAATATCCATAATATTCCTTGGCATGCAGTAGGTATTTGCTATTAGTGCTGTCCTCCAGGGAATATGGGAAAAGCCAAAAGGAGGCTTCCCTAGGCTCCACACCTCCCAGGAAGAAAATCAAAACATTGACAAGTCACCACACAGGCACAGAACAAAGTCACAGCATTCTTGTGCTAAGTTTGTAAATATAGAAAGTTCCAGGATCCAGGGCTCAGTTGCTCACTTCCTGCCAATTTACCCCCACTTCTATCAAGTGTAGTTTCCTGCATTGGCTTTATAGGAGGCCCGTCGACAGGGTGGGGCTGGACTAAGGGCCCTGAAAGGGCAGGGCAAGGACGAAACTAATAGGTGTGGGAGGGAGAAATGTGAACCATGTTGATGGAATCTGTGAAGCCAGAACTGCCTTTTTCCTGACACTGGGTGTTCAACGGTCTAACCCTCTCCAAGCTCAAACTGGAGCCATTGCAAAAGGCTTCCTCCTTCTCCTTGCCTCTGCTGACTCTGTTTGTCCTTTGAGATGAGGAGCAACATCTGTGCTCTGGCCTTCTGGTGCCAGCAGCCTCCAGCCTCCCAGGAACTCTGGGTTTGCCTTCCTCCTCAGTTGTCTCGCTTTACTCCTTCTCTATTTCTGAAAGTATAAAGCTCTCCTAGGTCATTTGCCACAAATTACCTCACAGTGTTATGACCTAGAGGATCATCTGGGAGCACCTCCTTCTAGAATGTATGCCCCCACAGCAGCTTTTCTTTGTTATATCCTTACCCCAGCACTTAAACACACTTTGTAAATGATTCCCACCTACCCTTCTGTTTATTTAAGAGCTTAGCTCCCTCTCTTCCTGGCATATAAGCTAAAAGGGCATATTTGTTTCCCAGGCTACTTTAGCCACTGCCCATAGGCTTGGAAACCTAAAACAATACAGCTGTCCTTTCTTAGTTCTGAAGGCCTGAATCTGTAACCACAGATCAACAAGCTGGTTCCTTATGGGGATTTCTGGGATAGTCTATCCCACACCTCTCTCCAGGATTTTGATTGTTCATGGTATTCCTTAATATTATTGGCTTTTAGACATATCCTGAGAAAATCTATCCTTGTTATCCTATGGCTCCTGCTCAAAATCCCCCCCCTTGCTTTAATAATGTCACCAGTTACTGCACTTAAAATCCATCTTAAATTGGTGATGTCATTCTGTGATATTTGAATGGATTTTATTGGCAAAACAGCTATTTCACAATAAGTTTATAATCACAGTTACCAGGGGTAGTACTTAAATGTAATTATTAGAGAGATATGTATTAAAGCCCATTAGAAATATCAAACTTCCACCTCCAGACCAGCTGAGTTCCTCATGGTATTTTCATCTTAACTAGTTTTCTAAAATGTTAGGCATAAAGTGAATAAATTTCATCCTTCATTCATGGATAGGGCCCTCCCACCCTAAGAGCTGAAGTTTCCAAAGCTTTGACCTCTCTAAGGTCTCTACTATCATCAAAGCTTCATGGCAATCTAACTGCTGGCAAAACAACCCCTCATTGCTATGGGGCTGGCCTCATATAGGCTGCACCAAGTGTGTGTGTGTGTGTGTGTGTGTGTGTGTGTGTGTGTGTATGTGTTGGGAGAGGCAGACTAGGAAATGCTTATGCTGAGCTCTGTGATGACATATATCAGGGCATTGACTGAGTCCTCAGATGTCCCTGACAGGGATATTGGACCTAGTAGATTCATGGCTACAAAGGCAAATTCCATATATTCCTTGCATTTACCTTTTAAGCATACTTCCCTCCAGAATTTTTTCTGCTTCTCTTTGTCACTCTTTTCTCTCAACCATGGAATCAACTCCATACTGAAATTAGTACTAACTTCCAATAAGGTCCATCCTAATTTCCTGCCTTAATGTAAACTTCAACAAAGCTTATAATTTCCCTTTAGCAGGCTTAGCACAACAGTGACCATTGATTGTATAGTGGATTATGGTCATGAACAATTTCTACACTGGGGCAGGGTGGTGGTGGTGGTGGCCTTGTGTCTAAAAGTGAGATGAAAACCATATGGACATGTTATTTCAAGCATGAAGGTTTCAGTTGTTGACTTAACACAAGGTAGAATACCTAGGTAGAGCTCAGTTTTGCCTGTGGGCATGTGGTGTTTAGACTAGTCTTGAATATGTTAGTAGATGTGACAGAATTCAATCTCAAAATGGGCAGCACCATTCCAGGGGTTTGGCTGCTAGGTTGTATAAGAGGAGAATGTGAACTAAGCATGCATGCATGTATTTACACTTTGCTCGAGAGAAAATGTGATAAACTTCTTCATGTTCCTGCCTTGAAGACGCACCAGTAATGAAATGTAATCAGGAATTATAAGCTGAAGAAAGCCTATGTTCGAAACATTGCCATTGTCAGGTTATTTTATCACATAAAAGGAAATGAAACTAACTGTCCTTTTTGATTTTAAAGTGGCTTAGTTCTGTCAAAGTGTCCCACTGTTAATTATCACTATTTTATCACTCCCTCACTCAGAACTATTCAGCACTCTACCTTCCTACAACCTAGTTGCTGCACTTCACTAGTGGAGTGAGCTCATAGTCGGATGTTAGTTCATTTGAGCCATGTAGATAATCTATATTATAATATATAGGAGCCTTTGTTACCAGTATCCAATCCATCACTATCAAGTCTTGCCCATATAACTATTCAACATTTGTTGAAATCTTCCAAGTCTCTTCATTTAGGCCTATCCATTCCAGCACATGGATTCCTACGTGCATATTACTATCTAGGGCTGCCATACAAAAGAGCCACAAACTGGACATTTTCGACACATTATCTGTTCATGGTTCAAAGGACCAACTGTGATATCAGGGCACAGGCATTATGGTTTATTTGCATCTTCATTTCTTGGATCATTGAAAGTCATCTTACTATGTATTTGTAACATCTTTGTAAGTGTTCCTGTATTTTAATCAATTCTCCTAACTGTACCACTGATATTTGACTAGTGACCACCCTAGTGCCCATACTTTAATTTAGTTAAAGGTACTACCTCCAAAGAAAGTCATATTCTGAGATGCTGGAATTAGAACTCAATTTACAAGTTTGCAGGATGATAATAATGGATCTAACAATTTAGATTAAAACACATCTTGCAGGTATATTTCATAGATGTTCTAAACAAAGCCTGTCTTTCCCATTATGACCATTTTTAGCATATCACCTTGTGTCCATGGCATTTGTCATAACAATAGCATATTATGTGTGATTATTTCATTTACATCTGTCTCTCTTCTCTTCTCTACAAGTCTGAAGGCAATACATGTGTCTTATTTTCCTAATCATTAAATACTTTACCCTATTTATTTTCTTTTAATTTCTAACCGTAAGTTCTTTCTTTTCCTGCCTTTCTTGTTCCTTGTTCCTTCAGGATTCTCTTTTGTTCTTGATGTATAACTCATATATTTACCCAATATTCTCTCTTGTTCACATTCTCAACTTGTTCAGTAGCTTTTTACAGGGAGGTTATTGACCACTTACAAGGCTCTAGTGAATGTCATGTTATACCAATGATAATGCCAATTCTATCTGTTCTGTGATTCTTCTCCAAATTATGCATCCTTTACTATGTATTATTTCATGGTTTATCAACACATCCCAAAACATGCTCATAGGAGAAAGAGAAGCATACAGAGACAGAGGAGGCAGTTTTACTGGGACAGTTTTACAGGGACAGGTTGCAGGTGAAGACAAAATGAGTCAGAGAAAGGTGAAGATCTAGAAGATTAGGGCAAATTTCCAGATTTAGTTTGAGGTCAAGCAGAACAATTCAGTCAGAAACCAAGAGAAGCCTGTTTTCATCAGTTCACTTGGAAAGGTTTTTGGGCCAAAACACTTTTGTTGAACCAGCCAGCCAGAGTTCAGAAAGAGATAGAGAGGGTAATATTATTTGACAGTAAGCCTCTGAGACAACCATTACATCTGGAGAATAAAAAAAAATATTTTCACATTAGAGAAAATATATTCAGAGGGAGAGACAATAAAATATATCCCAGAATCCCCAGATTCCATCCCAGATGGAAAGTATATACTATATCATTGAATATAGCACATCATTCATTCTGTAATTCACTATTTTTCTCTTTATTCCTTGTCTCTGAGATCTTATGTCCATTTTTTATTTCATAGCCAAGTAAATGTTTAGTGAACCAAATACAATCAACTTTCCTATTGGTGGCCCGTTCTAACACGATGCAAACCCATCTAGTTAGCTTTACACACCTATGATGAATAGGAACTGCTATGTCTCTATGGATGAATTACTTACTGATACTCCCTGAGGTTTTTTTTTCTATCTCTGCTCTTGCTTGGGTTGGCTTGATATCCTACCTGGGTGTACATAATCCTCATTCATCTGTTCATTTGTTCATGCCTCTCAGAACTTATTTCAAAAGAGACTCTGAGCTCCGAGTTTTCTTGAAAACAGTCTCAGAGGCATAGGACTGCTTTAGCTAAGATTCTCCTTCCTTACATGAGAAATCAACTGATAGGCAAGAGTGTTGAATCTCAGGTTTTTTTCCAAATTATGAACATATCTGTTAAGCTCTTTCAGCTCCAGAGATGCTTTGAAGGGTATCTAAGCATACATTGGGTGTTGTATCCCAGCTCAAATTCTTCATCTGTATATTTCTCTTTCCTTGAATTGCCTCTACTCAGGTCCCAATGACACTGTAAATAGAACTATTGCTTATTTACAATGAACTATTATCAGGGTCTGCTTTGCATGGAGCTGAAGTACTGGGCATCTACAGGTGTTGTGCCTTGTGCCTGTGTGTTTCTGTTCTGTATCCTCCTTCTAAACTAGTATGCACTCCTCACACTACAAGTTACATATGACTTCATGTCCCAAAAGGAGGCACATTTTATTCTGTCCCATTACAGAAATTTCAAGTTTTCTTGACAACATATCATCACACTGCATTATAATTACTTCTTAGATATTTTGCTTTTCTTCTAAAATAACTCTATGTTCTGCAAGAATGTAGCATTTGTTAACTATAGCAGTGTAAAAATTTCCACAAAGTGCAGTGACTTAAAATAACACAAACAACACTGTTTGTTACCTCAGAGCTCTGGGGATGCACAGTGTAAGTGAGCTCAACCACATTTTCTCTCAGTCTCAGTTGTGGATAAAACATAGCCTCATTTTCTAACTATTGAGACCTGGTCTCTATTGTACATATTATAAGTAAAGTCATTAGGGAGTGATTGGGTGATAAGGATTCTCTTTTGATGAAAAATTCATAGATTAGTGTGAAGGTTTAGAGAAGACTTGTAATAGAAGTAAACTCTTAACCTGATGAAATGACTCAGTAGGCAAAGGTCCTTGCTGCTATGCCTGACGCTCCAGATCATATCACTGAGACCAATATTTTTTCCTCTGATATATACATAAAAGTGCTGTGGTATGGATGTGTATGCATGCACACACCTACACACACACACACACACACACAAACACAAACACACACAAACAAACATAGGCATGTGTATAAATAAATAAATGTAGTAATTTATTCAAAACAAAGCAAGCTTCCTCTAAAGTATTTTCTGTCTCAAGAAGACCTTGTGTACATGGCCCACATTGACATCATGCTCTTGAGCTTCCCAACCACCCAAATAATTAACAAAATAAACCTTTATAAATTACTTGGTATCAGACCTTCAATTTAGACAATGCCAGTGTACTTAGAAAGTCTCCAAATACTGTAACCAAGCTGTCATCCAGCCTGGATGGCATTAGAGAGAACTCCTATGGTAACTTGCATGAGAATGTCCCTCATAGTCTCAGGTACACTGATCTCCTATTGGTCGTGTTGTTTGGGGAGGGCTGAGAAATGTGGGCAACCTTGAGAGAGGAGGTATGTGGAGGGGGGGGCTTCAGTACTTATTACTCACCCTACCTCCAGGTCACGATCTCTATTTTGTGCTTGCATTTAAAAACACGAGTATTTAGCTCCCTGATCCTGTCACAATATCTGACATTTATTGCTATCCTTCCTTAGGATGTTTCTGTTTTTTGATTTGGGGTTTGCTGTTTTGTTTTGGTTTGGTTGGTTTGTTTTATTTTTGTCACAGCAACAGAAAAATGACTACTATAATCTCCCCCATACACTCACCCAGGCTTTTGGCAGAATCCAACCCATCATTTTTGTGGGATTGAGTTCATGGTTTCCTCTCTGACTGTCATCTGAAGGTCTCCCTCTGTTTCCAGAACCTAAACAGGCCCCACAAGGAGTTCCAACAGTTCAAAGCCAACAGCAGTGCTTGAACACCTACCCCTTAGTTTAAGTTTTCTGATTTCTAAAATGACCTTTTTCTCCACCAACCAAAGTTTTTAGACGTTTTTCTCATTTAGTTAGATTTATCCCATTAAATACTGTGATTTTTCTAAGATTCATTGTTTCATATACTGCCAACTTGGCATAGCACCTCATCTTTCCAATTAGGCTCCAAAAGAAAGCACAACATAGATATTCTACAACTTTTCATTGACTTCTTCCATGTGCAGAAGGAGAGGGCATTTTATTTCCAGGGTAAATCAATACAGCATAGAAGTTCAATATGCAAGGTAGAAATATTTGTATTAGTTTTCAAGTTGAACTGAATTTCATTTCAGAGATCTGAAGTCTGTTTGGGATTGTGTAGAAACACCAAAATACAAGCAGTATAACTCAGCAACCAAACAAACTACATAAATAACAAACATTAAGTAAAACACAATGTAATAACAAACTTTTCATAATGAGACTTGATTCACAGAAGACATGAAAACAAAAGAGAAAAGTCACAAAATAGAAAAAAACATTCTTTTGAAACACCTATGTGTAATCTTGTCCTGGTGAATATTTTATTTGCAAAACTATCAACCTTTAAACTCAAGAAATAAAATACTTGTTCTCAGTTACCACAGATGTTTAATATTAAGATAACTTGATTCCTTTGTTTTCACTGTTTGTGTGTTTATGTAAATTGCTCGTAGGACTGCTGTTTCCTCACATGTTCCAATGACTCCCATACTTCTTGTTGATTATGGCTTCGCTCCTTTCTGCAGACTGCAGTTTGTGCTCCAGGGTGTGCTTAGACATCCACAATCATGACAGACATGGACAACTATCAGGGCTGAAACTCAGGCTTCAATGACTCAGAATACTGGTGTAAATGTAAACTTTACATCCCTTGACACATTATTTTCCTAGTGAAAAATAAATCATTGCGTTTTCCCAATAGTCCCTTTCCCTCTGACTTCCTCTTCTTTTCCACCATTAGTCGTGATGGGCCAGCTTACCAGCTGTCACTTAGCATGGATCTGCAGAGACTCAAACACTGAAACTGGGAACACACCTGTGCTTACCTGAGTCTGCAATCCACCAGATGTAATGGTTATACAAGTATATTTGGTTGCTTTTATATATCACAATCTGCTCTTTCTTGATGTGACTTTTTCAAACATCTCTAGCATTAGACTTTAACATTTGAGCAGCATCATTGTGTGCCTCCAGAACAAAATACACACACACACACACACACACACACACACACACATATATATATATATATATATATATATATTTGTATATATACATGCACACACACACACACACACACACACATTCGTATACTATTCCTGTAAGGAAAACTTTTAACACTAGATGGACTTCCATTTGATTTTTAATATGCAGTTCCTTTAATTCTCACAAGAAAGATAATGGAGAGAAATTATATACCAAAGCAAGTCACCTAGATATTTCTTCTACCAAGTGAAATATCCTTGAAAAATAAAGTGTCTGATTGCAAAGTTAATAATTTCCCACTTTATAAATCTGAGTTGCTCCTGGCTTACACTACTCCATCTCTCCTCTTTGCTTAATCAGCAAATAACTACAATGTACTAATCACTGAGATAAGAACAAAAGATGTGTGCAGAGATCCAATCCTCTCACACAAATATTCAGACTTTCTTAATGAAGGTTCATACAAACATTAATGAATATATGGCAGAATCCTTAAAGCACAATAATGGAAATTAATCTCAGTACAGATTTGTCTGGAGCTTTTCTGCCCATACAACAGCTATAACTTATATAGAGTTATTTACATTTCAGTTCAAAATTGTTAAAATTATTTTGAAAATAAAACACTAGATTCAGTTCCTTGGTTGAAGTTTCAGAGGTTTATGTCCCTAGTGGTTGCTGGATTATATAGTTTGGATAACAGCACTTATATCCTTTCATGATGAGCTACTGGACAGCATTAGTCTAGAAGATCCAACCTTTATGGAGAAAATATTTCTTGATTTGAAACTTGTAGAATTAATGAGATTTTTTTTCTTGCCTAAGCAAAAGTGACAGGAGGTTCTAAGCAGAAGATATCAAGTGAGCCAAGGCAAAGAAATGGTGCAAGAATTCAGAGATTTCTTGAATAGGGAACAAAAAGTACACCAGAGCTGTGCTCAATGAGTAAAGAATGAACTGGAGTTGAGAGTGTGATGAAGAGCTACAAAGCAGCAGGGCAGTCCCAATTAGTTCCTTTCTATGACATCAGATGACATGTCTCATTATGAAAAAATGGATATTCTTCTGTAGAACAATAGATTTTTAAATGTTTTCAGAAGTAAAGTCTATTTCACTTTTCAAATGAAAACTATTCAATAATTTTGTAGATAGTCCACATAAGAACTATTCTTTTCAAAGCATGGTAGAGATGTCTCTTTCTGAAACAATTAAACCCTTAAGACTACATCTCCACCACTCCCTGGAGCTATTAGGAGCTGATGGGGGCTCTAGTAATTAACAGATGAAATTTGATCATTCTTCAGATGACCTGGAATGCTAGTTGGAAGATCTCCCCGCTCTCGTGTTGAAGACTAACAGGTGAAGATAAGATAGAGCTGGGATGAATAAATGAGAAGGCATGGAAATAGATGAACAAAATTATGTGTTTCATTCTTAACCAGACTGACAAAGCTCAATCTCAGGATCCTAAGGCATCTGGAATTCAAGGAAGAGAAGAAACAGCTTTACTCTCAGCCTTTTCATGGGCAATCTAGAGACTAGTAATGTCATTTTTCATGATGTGAAATTCTGGAGGGACATTTTACTTATTAGATGATTGGTTTAAATTCTCTATATTTCAAAAAATAACAGGAGAGGGAAGGTGATGGCTTACATTTAGACCTTGAGTTATGGCTCTGTCATTCTGTCAAAGCCCAGGGGAATATCACAAAAATGCGTCTACTCACTTCAATGAATAATGCATGTCTCATTTCTTTATTCTTCCCCATAGCAAATACAAATCAGAAGCATCTGAAACAAACAGACCACAAAAAACTTGAGTCAAAACTGGTATTTTGTCAACTGATTAGATAGCATTTAGTTTAATGCTAACATTAATCAAGGTCTGATTGCTCCATTGTGAGGAACAAGAACTCTGTGCAGAGATTAATACACAAGATACAGTGCAGCCTGTCTCTGCAAAAAAACCCCACACGGTAATTAAGAAGAACACAAAGTGAAGGTTATTGATCTGATCTTATTGAGAAACAACATAATTGATATTTCAGATCGTAATTGTTGCTTCCAAAGTAGAAGAGATGGGTTTGTACAGATCATTAGCAACAAGGTTTGGATTTGGTTGTATTTTTAATTAACTAATTAATTTAAACTGAAATGATTAGTTCAAATGTTATTGTGCCTCAAAAATCATTGACTTAATTGTCAGAAATCCTCATTTTTAAATCTTTGAGGTGATCATCTTCTGGAAAAATGTGGTGCTATGGTACAGTACAATTGTCTCTGGAGTTTGGAAGATTCCCCTTATGTGTTTGTAGGATTAGGTTCCAAGTTATGAGAATTTTCTTCTGTGAGGTGACAGTGAGGATAGACACCCTAGAAATTTGTTGAAAATATCAGAGAGGAAGCCTTATTTTCTAGCATCAAAGATACTTAATTAAAGTCCTGTTTCCAAATTACTTCTGCCATCACTAGCTGTGCATCCTTACACACCTCACTTAACAACTCTGTGTTCCCATTTTCCTAGTTCTAGAAAGTGAGGAGTATGCCAGCCCCTTCATTAGGAAGAGTAGCTGAACATATTTGAAGCTGTAGATTCAATGTCTCATACCAACAAATGGGGGAAGAGAGAGAGAGAGAGAGAGAGAGAGAGAGAGAGAGAGAGAGAGAGAGAGAGAGAGAGAGAGAGAGGAGAAAGAAGAAGAAGAAGGAGGAGGAGGAGGAGGAGGAGGAGAGGAAGAGAGGAGGAGAAGGAAGAGGAGAGGAGAGGAGAGGAGAGGAGAGGAGAGGAGAGGAGAGGAGAGGAGAGGAGAGGAGAGGAGAGGAGAGGAGAGGAGAGGAGAGGAGAAGAGAAGAGAGGAGAGGAGAGGAGATAGGTAAGTTTCCTGTTAATGAAATAATGTACTTTAGAGCTAGAGATAGCTCAGTGGCTAAGAGCCCTTGCAGGAGACCCAGATTCGGTTCCTAGCATTTGCATGTGGCTCACAACCATCTATAACTCCAGTCTTTTTTCTGTCATCTAATGGAACCAGGTACATATAGGGATCATAGGCACATGCAGATAAAACATTCATACACATAACAAAAAGGTTTGGGACATAATGAAACCCTAGTGATACAAGAAATGTAATTATCCTTATTCTGGTGATGAATATATAATGTGATATATAAAAATGTATCAAACTGGACTCCAAAATGATGGGTGCAATTGCTCATGAAATCCCCTGAACTGAGCAAAAATGAAAATTCCTGATTAATTCCAATAAAGAAAGAATTGGAAATACCCAAGTTGGATATGTCACTAAAATAGTTTATAATGCCAGTGAGTAAATGAGTGTCTTTTAAGAGGAGAAATGTGTTGTCTACAAGGGAATCAATGTCAGGAACTCTGCACACACATTATGAGTCTTAACAGCCAGAAAAGACTAAAGAAAATATTTAAAGGTTGTAGGGGAAGGGTAGCATTCCAGTCCAGAACTTTATACAGGGCCAAACTGCCAGACAAATGAGAATAAATAAGCTCTATTCTCCACAAGCTTATCTTAGGATATTACAGTGAGATGTCTTCCAACAAAAACGAAGATAGAATTAGGAATGATGACATGGCAGTAGAACCCAATAAATTCAATATGGTCATGGAGATTTTCTAGGGAGCACCGGGCAGAATCAAAAAGATGAGAGCAAAGCACAATTTGTCAAGATGATTTCAAACAGAGATAAGTAAGAACCATGGGAAACTTCTGCAGAGAAAAAAACTTCATGTGAAGGGATAGTCAATGTTTGGAACAGCCACACATTGGAGCAGGTGTGCTATCAGCTTTGGGAGCCTTTTGTAGGTTGCAAGCATACCTCCATGTTTACAAACACAAACAAATAACAGGGAAGGAATTATTTAAAATGACTCTCAAGCTCATTGACAAAACTCACGTGGAGGAGAAATGAAACAAGACAAAACAACAAGCCAGCAGAATAAATCTCCATTAAGTACACTTGGTAAAGAAAAAAATGTTATGTCTGAGTGACTGTTTTCTGTTTATTCCAGTTTGTAAATGAGGAACAAAACATAGACAATCAAATGTACAGAATTAAAGTTTGAGTGTCTGTACTCCCTGTTAACTTAAGCATTTATAGTTTTCTCTGCCTATTTTTTTTCAACAAAAACATTATAGGAGAAGGTCTGTGACCCTCCCTAGGCTTTGGTCTTCTGTGGTCTATCTTTAGCCTGTCTTACATTTGAATACCACACATTTCATACCTGTTGCTGAATGAGTTTGAGAAGTTCACGTACAGGTCATGCCAATTTTACTCATAGCCAGCTGGCATTGTAAATAGACTCTTTAAAAAATCATCTCATGCTAGGTTTTGAAGCATTGTAGTTGCAAATCTGGATCAAGGTTATTTTAAAACCAGGGTGAGGTTTTTTGTTCATGATTTATTTCCCCAGGAGAAATTTATTTTTTTTGTCAATTTGTCTAATCTAGTTGCTGTCTCTGCATCCCTTTTTAGGCTTGATAATTTATTCAAAACCCAGTCACACCTTGTCACCTTCAGTGTAGTTGAAACTTTACATGTAACTGCAATGTGCTCCATTTGTTGTACATCCCACTAACCTAAAACCAGACACACGACAAAGCTTCAGCCTACACCCAGCCAAACTTTACTGTCAAAGTAACAATTCTACAGCCAAGTTCTCTTCTTTATATGTGTTTTTTTTAAATATAGTCTACTCACAACTCTCATAGGGAACCCCAAACATGGCTGCTCTCCCTACCCCCTCATTGGCTGCTGCCCTGGAATTGCATACCATCAAACAGTGGCAATATTTTATTCTTTCAGAGACCTGTGAGTAATATTTTCCCATTTTATATATGTTGTGACGTTATTGTCTCTTTGTAACTTGTAACTCACCCAAATCTTCATTCAAGTTTAACTTTTTACCCCCACTAAACTAGAAAGAAATGTTATAGTGAATATTTAAATTTCAAATAAGAGTTTCAACCCCACATTAGATCAAGTAGTTCCTAGATAAACTATGCATCACATTAAGTTTTTAATAAGCCCTTACAACACTACAGCTGACTAGAATCTACCCTCTATGTTTCTATGTCTACTTCCCTGCCAATAAGCCCAACATATGACTTGCCATATCCTGCCTGTGCTGTCCTTACTCTGACTAGCCAGCCTTCATGGCAAGTTCTCACAGTCCCTTACTGCATGGAGTCTTCTCGTCTCCTCACCTTCTTTTTCTTCTTCTTTTGGTCCTGCCTCAGACCCCAAGCCCTGGAACTGAAACCCCACCTAACTTTCTTCTGCCCAGCTGTAGACTGTAGGCATCTTTAGTCAACCATTAGTTTTAAGCTAAGAAACAAGTTTACATAGCATCACTTGATGTATTCTTCATTGCTGGAGGCAGCTAGACCTTGGGATCCAGTATTTTGCATTACAATACATAGCAGCAAAGGAAACTTCAACAAAGAGAGCATAAAATAAAAGTCTTGGCATTTTTATAGTGGAAAACAGAATTCTTGTTGAGCTAAGTATGTTATCTAGCCTATAGCACTTTTCACCTGCCTTTGGAACACATGGGCTTTGTTCCTCAGTCTATCTGAGAACATGACTCCCAGTATGTGTTTCATATGAGTTAAATAGTGGTCAGATTTGTTTGAAACTGTCAAGTACATTTATGAAGCTAAATATTGGTCATGCAGTGATAAGTTACTGAGCATCTGGTAAGTACTATGTATGAGAACACAACACAAAGGTAGACTTGTGAGCAGATGGTTATGTGGTGAGATTTGCAGTTGGTAAAACAATTGTCTTCACTGTGAATGGATTAGAAAGTTTTGTAGCTTTATTTCTGCTGCTGTGATAAAATACTCAGACAAACAGCATCATCGATGCTGAAAGAACTTACTTAATCTTATAGATTATAACCACCATTGATGAAGGACAGGGCAGAAATTTAAAGCAGGAACCATGGAAATACATTGCCTAGGAAACGTTGCCTAGGGATGGAGCTTCCCAAACTAGAATAGACCCTGCTACCTCAATTAACAATCAGGACAATTGCACACTGCCTATAGGCCCATCTGATCCAGGCTATTCCTTTCTTGAGGCTTCTGCTCTAAGATGCCTCTAGGTTGACTCAAGTTGACAGTTAAGGCTAACCAGGACAGAAATATCATGGTTGATAATCCGGGGCAACTCTAATTAATGGATAATGGAAGTGTCTAATAGCCTTAGAACTACCTGAAACTTAAAGGAAGGAGGTGTCAAAGATGTCTCCTGTGTATCTAAATTGTTAAGTGGATGGATTTCTAAAGAGAACAACTCGCAATTATCATGTTGGGAGACTGAAGAAAATTCAGGTTTGGGATAGCACTGAAAAGTCTCTCATTAGATGGGGTATTGCCACGGGCACTTGGGTTATCATAAGGGTTTACATGTTCATAAATGCATTCTGTTTCAATACTCAATAATTTTACACCCTCCTATTTTAAGCCTATTATGGAAGAAAATCAAACCACATGGTTGTTTGTTTATAAGCCAAAATTTAATCAAGTTAAGCCCATAGTAATGACTTAACTTCAAGCCTAGTAGCTCTTGAAAACATTTAAATCTCAATGACTTAGAAGTGAGGGCAGTGGCTAACAAATGATTCTGATGTTTCAGATGAGAAACTAACATTTCACTTTAAACTTGTCACTGTTTGGCAGAAATGGTCAAAATAAATCATCCATGCTTCAGAGAAATTAGCACATAGCAAGCCAGATAGCAATAAAATTAATCCGCTGGTCTCGGTAGACATACACTTTCAGTACAGATGTTCAGCATGAGGAGGGTAGGCACTTGTGATAATGCATTACTTCATTTCTTTGACCTCAAGATAAAAGCAAACAAGAGAAGCAGAATGTGCCACTTGCCAGACCATAAAATGAATCCTGCCCCGTGGGTTCTGATCTATCTCATGAGTTCTGTCTTTGCCAAAAAAGATAGTATTTTCATTAGGATGTCAGCCATGCCTTGTCTGACATGCACTTCTTTGCAAGAGAGGAATGGGATTGAGGCATTTTAAGAAAAGAAGGCTTTTAAGTTTAATTTAATTTAGCTAATCCATCAGGCACAGTTATTGCCCTCTTGGAACCTTCTGAAAGGATGAGAAAGTACAAAGGCAGAGCCAGCCTCCGCAGCAATGACTTTGGATGGTTCCTTTTTTTTTTTTTTTTTTTTTTTTGTATTCAGAAATCTTGTGAGGAACAACTTCAGCAAGGAACCAAAATTCAACAAGGCTACCTAACCTGAGGACTTGGTAAAGGAAAGCTCTCTTCAAGAATGACATAAGATTCTTTGACATGAAGTATGCTTTTCTCATTAGTAGGCTCTCCACAAAATGCAGAGCAGTGGCACAGGACTAATAGCTCCTTTACCCTTTCTGTGTGTCTGTGTCTGTGTCTGTGTGTGTGCATATGTGTCCCTGTGTCCCTCCCTAGAAGCCATTAACTGGTTATAGCTCCGATAGAGGTATGGGTCCTTCCCATTCACATTGAAATATTAATAGAAATAGTCTTGTACAGATAGCAAGCCAAGTCCAAACCAATTTGTACATGCACATGTGTGTTTACACGCACACACACATACACACAAAAAAATGTATGTCAGTAAAATATAAGTAAAATAACACCAGGAAATTGGCCCACACTTTAACATAAACCCATGCCATGATCACTGTAAAGTCACAGAATTCAGAGAAAAGTCCTATGACATCACAAGATCTCTAGCCTGCCTCAGGACCAACTTTTTCTTTATGTATGACCCTGAACAAATTACATAACTTCATGTCTTCCAGCAAATCATCTTTAAAAAAAAGAAAAAATATTTCCTTGTGTAGTCGACTTTTGTGAAGATAAAACAAGATGAGGTGAATAACTTGCCTGACAATATGTCTGATGTAAAATGTTTGTCCCCAAAATGCCATTTTCATCCCATGTCAACTTACAAAGTCTTAGATGCCAAAATCAGGGAGACATTCATTAAGGGAAGTAGTGTCTGAGCAAGAGCTCAAAGAATCTTATGATGAAAGTACTTGTGGCTTAAGCATATGCACGTGTGTGCACAAACAATAGACCCAGATGTGAGTTTTATATATTTGTTAGAAAGCAATCTTTCTCCCAGGCCATCCAATACTCAAATTTGTTATAGACCTGGATATCTTATCTTCTACCAATAAAAGATCAACTTGTTTGTTCATGTCACCAGGGTGATGGTCGAAGAGCTCGGGTGATTTGCAACCCACTCCCAGGGAGTGAAAGTCCAAACGTGACAGAAGACCATTGCTCCAGGCTTTTAAATGCCTCCCATCCTCCGGGTTATAAAAGTAGCATGCAGACACTTTTCAGGGAGGGCTAAACTCATTTCCTGATAAATAAAACCAAGTTTCTATTAAAAAGTGATTAATTTCTAATTATCAAAAGTGTGCACAGTAATGGTCCACAAAAGAAGATCCCAGAGTTCCCAAGCTCTTGCCAATCCTACAACAGTTTCCTTGTTGATACTTAGTAGTGTTATCTTTTGACTAGTCAGATCCTTTCATTCTTTTTTATCCATTTTCTTCTACATAACTTTGCCATCCTTAGCAAAGTGGTTAAACTTTCTCCAAAGATATGGTGACATCTAGGCTTTTCAGTAAGTCAGGTCTTTTTTGGGGAACTATGCTAACCTTTAGCCACAATCCTAGTGCAGGGCTGAGAAAAATGTGAGGTGATCCACATGACACTTTTAGAAGTGCATTGGGCAGAGACAGTAATGATGTAATAGAATTCCTATTTTTTATAACCAGTGAGGGGTTTTCCCCCATCCAATGACAAGAGAAAACTAGCTTATTACAGCAAATGGAGGCACATTTCCTTTCAGAATGGAAAGTTCAAATTCAAATGTAGATGTCACTGGGTCAAACACTAAGTTAATGTTTCTCAGAGATAACTCTACTCATGTTACAGTAGTGAGAGACAAAACCCACTGTCCCCCGCAGTACCATTTCGATAAGGTAGGCTTTTCCACACATTGTCTACATAGTCCCAGGATTCATTCTGATTTGATTAGCCAGTCACCTGTTTTTCCATAGAAAGTAAAAGAGCTGAGAAATTGGCTGCTTTGATTGGCTAATTTTGGCAGGCACTCTAAGGATTCCTGTGACCTGATTCTAAGAACCTATGTATATGTTAGCTAAGATATAGCATGAGAGACTTCTCAGATGTGATTAAAAACAGAGAGATGGGAATGTTATCAGATTTTCTGAGTTAGACCAGTCTAACTACAAAGATCCTTATTGGGGGTGGGAGGAACAAGAGGGTCAGCTGAGTGCAGAAAGCCCCATGAGAAGTGAGAAAGAAAGCAGATTGGCGCAAGGTGGTCACAAACCAAGGACTGCCCCCAACCCAACTACCACCAAGACTGTACATATCAATAAAACTTCTCCAGAAGCCTCCATAACAAATTAATACCATCTTGGACAGTCTAATAACTGGGATAGGAAACTTCTACACATTTCATACCCTCTGACAAACAGTGGAGGTTCTTCCTTAACATATCAAAAAAGACTTGGCCATAGGGTTCTCCCTGCATCCTTCAGTCTCTACCTACAGGAGTCCTCCTAGCTGACATACCCTGCTCTTTATCTTAACATCCAGTCAAGGGGACTGGACTTCTCTTTCCCTAGCTACCCTTCCTTCTTATATAATCCAACTATCTGGATTACCCTATCTTTTCATCTACATGTCTACTCTCATTTGGCCCTCCTGACTGATGCCCATTGTTCTCCTTTCTTCCTCTCCATCTCCTCACATGGTTCAGGGTCATATCCACTCTTGGACTCTCCCACATGGGTCTGCCTCTGGCTATGCTCTCCCTTTTATCTACAATACAATTTGTCCTCTGCCGTACCTAGGAGCAGCTGTGTCCTTTCTTTTTTATTTAGTTTCTTCACTCCCTAGGTTTGTGATCATCTATCACAACTTTACTAGAAAAACAAAGACATCTGCCTTTAGTCATCATCTTTCTGATAATCTTAAGGCTCATACTTTACAGAGCAGAGAAGATGGTTCCCTAGACAAGAAGCTTCCCTTACTTGATGAGAACACCAGCATGCAGAAAACCTAGTGTTGTCTCTAGTGTTTTCTGATTCTTCCTGTAAAGTTTGCATAAATATTACATTAAATAATATATGTCATGGTATGCTTACTTATTGCCCCATGCTTATATATTGGATTCTGGAAAAGAGGTGTCTTTCTTTGTTCATTCTGAATGAAAGTAATGTAACAAAATGTGGGTGGGGGACCTGTACATCATAAGTGGTATGTCACTTTCCCATTAATTCTAATCTCATTAGGAAGAAGGAGCCTGCCCGGAATAAGAGAAATGGTCATAGAACTCTCAGATGATTACCTTATCATCCAGGTATCTCTTTCTCTTTGTTTTCCATAAAACCTGACTTTCTCCCTTAATTTGATTTTAAGATCTCTGGAGCCTCAGAAGTTGGATAAAATGACTGATCTCAGCTGTATGCCATAATCTCCTGTATAACCTAGCATTGGTTGTGTGTGAATCAGAGGGAATCTGGGAGGCACAGGGAGATTCTGAAGAACAGAGGGAAGGGCTCTAGTGGTAAGGGTGTCAGGACAATGTGAGAAAGAAAGTTGATCAAAAAGCACTGACTCCCACATCCACCTCAACCACTGATGGTGATCTAGCAAGTAATTAAAGTCCTGGCCAGCACAGAGGACATTTTCAGTGAGGAAACTGGATGGGGAATGATTGCTTATTTTTTGGGTGGCAGAAATATCAATCTATCAAATTAGTTCTTCACAATGGAGTCTTGCTGTAAATACAAACCACACTTAAGGGAAGACCCAATGCCCAGAAATGCCAGCACAAAATATAAACTCAATAATATTTTTGTAGAAACTTTACTTTTTGTCTCACAATGCTTTGTTTGAGAGGTAAAGAGTATATGGGAGGGTTTAAAAAAGGAGAAACTGTCATCAGAATAATTTGTATAATTTTACACACACACACACACACACACACACACACACATCCTTGCCTGAAAACTAGAAGTTGTCCCCTGGGATGGACACATTAAGGGAGAAGAGGGAGTAAAATATATATATAATGGACATAGGGAGGAGGAGAACTGGAAATAGCAACAGTCAAAGAGGGAAGAATTTTGGAGCTGAAGGAAGGCCAATGAGGATCTAGTCCAAGATTTAAACAAGAAGAGTGGTGTGCAAAATGCTGTACAAAAAAAACAGTACTTTTAAAATTGTAAATAAAACACTCTCAAAATTCTTCTTATCTGCATCCATCTCGATCTTTGTGCAAAGGACTTTTGATAATCTGATAAAAGTTGGCCTGGCCCAAGTGACTTCTTCCGTATTTTTTCCCATGGATACTTAGGCCCTATTGTGCACACCAATTTTTATTGGCTCTAAGGTACATTTCTCTTATTTCCCAGCCTTTCTCTTCCTTGCAAGTGCCTTCTATCAACCAGTTTCAATATGTAGACATACAATAAGACCCAGAAAATGTCAAAAATCATTCCTTTCACTACACTCTCTCCACACTTAACCTTGCTCTGGGTCAGAGTGAATACTGCCTTCAGTGACTCTTCATGTCTGGCATTCAGCATGGCCTGCCAGACTCAAGAAATCTCAGCCTGGTGGGCTAGAGAAGCCTCACCTACCCTCAAAAAGTGACTTCCATTCCTCATACAGAAAGCTGAAAAACCAAATTCTGAAGCCATGAACTCTCTTAGTTACATTTTGGCCACTGCAAATTATGCCAGGTTTAGAATTTCAATTTCCTCTGACAATCTGATATCAGCCAGATAAGACATATTACTTCATTATCTTTCTGAAAAGATGGACACAGAGTTTGTAGAGTCTGTATGGTCAGGCCTTGCCTAGGAAAACAGATAAGACCTGGTGTTGTTGGACCATTTATAAGACATTTTCTATACTGCTATGAGAAAGACTCTATCCTACAAGATTGGTGGTGCATGCTTATAACCCTAGCACTCAGAAGATGGAGGCAGATCATGAATTCTAAGCTAGACCTTGTTACATAGCAACATTCTGCCACAAAATGCCAAATATGGACCTAGGAAGAATTCTCAGTGGATAATAGGGCTCACTGTGTCAGCACAGAGCTCTCAGCTCAGATTTACAACACACATTCAATAATCTGAGCATGGATGCAAAATCCTGTAGCCCCAGTGTTAAGGACAGAGACAGGTGGATACTGAAGGATTACTGGTCAGTCAGACTAACCCTAACAGATAGCTCCTGGATCAGTGAGACACCTTGTCTCAAGAGAATATGTGAGGCGGTAATGCAAGAGAACAGTTGATGGTACCCTCTGGCCTCCGTATGCATGTACTTCACCTCAATCTCACATATACTCACAAACCAGATGTACTGCACACCTGTACTCCCCATGCTGGGGAATCTAAGGGGAATGAATGGAATGAATGGTGAGTTTGGGGTCACAAGGGGATATGTAGTATATTCAAGGCCAGCCTCTGCTATGTAGTGAGACTGTCTCAGTAGAGGGAGAAGTGGAATAAGTAAACAAGCAAGCCGATGTCCATACAGTGAAGTGGTGGCCTTGCTGCTATTTATGACTAAACCAATTAATCTCTAAGAGGCTTGGGAAGTTAATAAATGAGAATAGCTAGTTCAGTGAAGTGGACCAGAATGGAAGGTAAACTTTCATCAAAGATTTTAACTATTTAAAGGAAGGATAAGTTTGATAAGTTGAAGATTATACAATTTTTACAAGAAAGTAGAAACCAAAAGAGCTATATTTAACTAATTACTTCATGATACAAACTGGTCTGCATAATCCACATTCATTATTTTATTTAAAATCTTTACAGCAAACCTTAGGAATGGGTTGAGTTTATACATAAAAGAAAGAAAGGAAGGAAGATAGACAGACAGAGAAGAAAAGAAAAGAAAAGACAAAAAGAAAAGAAAGACAAAGAAGAAAAGAAAAGAAAAAAGAAAAGAAAAGAAAAGAAAAAAGGTAAAATTCCAGCATTTAGCTCCAGCTTAGAGTTGAATAAGAAACCCTTCTACCATTTTTTCTGCTGTGACCAAGTATGTCACCTGAGTTGAAAAAATACTCCAAAGGCAGAGACAGTGACAGTAACTAGCATGATGTTAGCTAGCCACAACCACTAGATAGTCAGATGCCTATCTGGCATTCTTTGACAAGTCACAAAAAATATGGTTCAAACTTTATTTCCCAGTGACAGAAAATCATATAAGCTGTCCAAAGACAAAGGAATTGTATACCATAATTCAGTACAAGAATTCAATGGCCAGTTCGCCCGGCTTGCAGCGAGGCTGCCATCTTGCCTCGGGAAACTGCGGACTGCTGGCGGCTGGCGTCAGGTGCGTGGACAAAGACCTAGCTTAACATAGACTACACTATGAGGCTCTTGCCAGCACCCAGCGCCAGAGGAGCTACCTAACACAATAATTGTGGGGGACCTCAACACTCCACTATCCTCAATGGACTGATCAGGAAAACAGAAACTAAACAGGGACACAGGGAAACTCATTGAAACTTTGGACCAATTGGATCTAACAGATATATATAGAACCTTTCATCCTAAAGCAAAAGAGTATACCTTTTTCTCAGCACCTCATGGTACTGTCTCCAAAATCGACCACATAATTGGCCACAAGACAGACCTCAACAAATATAAAAAGATTGAACTAATCCTATGCCTCCTATCTGATCACCATGGAGTAAGAGTGTTCTTCAGTAGCAACAAAAACAACAGAAAATCCTCATATACATGGAGACTGAACAATATTCTACTCAATGATACCTTAGTCAAGGAAGAAATAAAGAAAGAAATCAAAGACTTTTTAGAATTTAATGAAAATAAAGGCACAACATACCCAAATCTATGGGACTCAATGAAAGCAGTGCTAAGAGGAAAACTCATAGCCCTGAGTGCCTTCAAAAAGAAGTAGGAGAGAGCATATACTAACAACTTAATGGCACACCTGAAAGCTCTGGAACAAAAAGAAGCTATTTCACCCAGGAGGAGTAGAAGACAAGAAATCATCAAACTCAGGGCTGAAATCAATCAAGTTGAAACAAAGAGAACCAAACAAAGAATCAACAAAACCAGGAGCTGGTTCTTTGAAAAAATCAACAAAATAGATAAACACCTAGCCAGACTTACCAAAGGGCAGAGACAGTATTCAAATCAACAAAATTAGAAATGAAAAGGGAGATATAACAACAGAAACTGAAGAAATTCAAAAAATCATCAGATCCTACTACAAAAGTCTATACTCAACACAACTGGAGAATCTGGAGGAAATGGACAATTTCCTAGATAGATACAAAATACCAAAATTAAATCAGGATCAAATAGATTGCCTAAACAGTCCCATAACCCCCAAGGAAATACAAGAGATTATAGAAAGACTTCCAACCAAAAAATGCACAGGACCAGATGGTTTTAGTGCAGAATTCTATCAGACCTTTAAAGAAGACCGAATACCAATACTCTTCAAACTATTCCACAAAATAGAAACAGAAGGAACACTACCCAACTCATTCTATGAAGCCATAATTACCCTGATACCAAAACCACACAAAGACCCAACTAAGAAAGAAAACTTCAGACCAATCTCCCTTATGAACATCGATGCAAAAATACTCAATAAAATTCTTGCCAATCCAATCCAAGAACACATCAAAATGATCATTCACCATGATCAAGTTGGCTTCATTCCAGGGATGCAGGGATGGTTCAATATACGGAAATCCATCAATGTAATCCACTACATAAACAAACTCAAAGAAAAAACCACATGGTCATCTCATTGGATGCTGAAAAAGCATTTGACACAATTCAGCATCCTTTCATGCTAAAAGTCTGGGAAAGGACAGGAATTCAAGGCCCACACCTAAACATAGTAAAAGCAATTTACAGCAGACCAGTAGCCAACATCAAGGTAAACCGAGAGAAACTTGAAGCAATCCCACTAAAATCAGGGACTAGACAAGCTGCCCCCTATCAACATATCTCTTCAATATAGTACTTGAAGTTCTAGCTAGAGCAATTCGACAACATAAGGAAGTCAAAGGGATACAAATTGGAAAGGAAGAAGTCAAACTATCACTATTCCAAGATGATATGATAGTATACTTGAGTGACCCAAAAACCTCCACCAGAGAACTCGTACAACTTCAGCAAAGTGGCTGGTTATAAAATCAACTCAAGCAAATCAGTAGCCTTCCTATACTCAAAGGATAAGCAGGCCGAGAAAGAAATTAGGGAAATGACACCCTTCACAATAGCACCAAACAATATAAATTATCTTGGTGTGACTCTAACCAAACAAGTGAAAGATTTATATGACAAAAACTTCAGGTCTCTGAAGAAGGAAATTGAAGAAGACCTCAGAAAATGGAAAAATCTTCCATGCTCATGGGTTGGCAGGATTAATATAGTTAAAAATGGCAATCTTGCCAAAAGCAATATACAGATTCAATGTAATCCCCATCAAAATCCCAACTCAGTTCTTCATAGAGTTAGAAAGAGCAATTCTCAAATTCATCTGGAATAACAAAAAACCCAGGATAGCTAAAACTATCATCAACAGTAAAAAAAAAAAAAAAAAAAAAAAAAAAAAAAAAAAAAAAAAATTCTGGGGGGAATCAATATCCCGGACCTCAAGCAATACTACAGAGCAGTAGTGTTAAAAACTGCATGGTATTGGTACAGTGACAGGGAGCAGGGAGGTTGATCAATGGAATCGGATTGAAGACCCAGAATTGAACCCACACATATATGGCCAATTGATATTCGACAAAGGAGCTGAAAACCTCCAGTGGAAAAAAGATAGCCTTTTCAACAAATGGTGCTGGCTCATCTGGAGGTCAACATGCAGAAGAATGAGAATTGATTCACTCTTATCTCCTTGCACTAAGCTCAACTTCAAGTTGATCAAGGACCTCCACATAAAGCCAGACACACTGAAACTAATAGAAAAGAAATGGGGAAGACCCTTGAGGACATTGGCTCAGGGGGGAAATTCTTGAACAGAACACCAATTGCTTATGCTCTAAGAGCAAGAATAGACAAATGGGACCTCATAAAATTACAAAGTTTCTGTAAGGCAAAAGACACTGTCAAAAGGACAAATCAGCAACCAACAAATTGGGAAAAGATCTTCACCAACCCCACATCCAACAGAGGGCTAATATCCAATGTATACAAAGAACTCAAGAAGTTAGACCCCAGAAAACCAAATAACCCTATCCAAAAAATGGTGTACAAAGCTAAACAAAGACTTTTCACCTGAAGAAATTTGGATGGCTGAGAAATATCTTAAAAAATGTTCAACATCATTAGTCATTAGAGAAATGCAAATCAAAACAACCCTGAGATTTCACCTCACACCAGTCAGAATGGCTAAGATTAAAAACTCAGGAGATATCAGGTGCTGGCAAGGATGTAGAGAAAGAGGAACACTCCTCCACTGCTGGTGGGACTTTAAGCTAGTACAACCACTCTGGAAATCAGTCTGGAGGATTCTCAGAAAAATGGACATGATACTTCCGGAGGACTCAGTCATACCACTCCTGAGCATATACCCAGAAGATTCCCCAGCATGCAATAAGGATACATGGTCCACTATGTTCATAGAAGCCTTATTTATAATAGCCAGAAGCTGGAAAGAACCCAGATGTCCTTCAACAGAGGAATGGATACAAAAAATTGTGGTATATATTCACAATGGAGTACTATTCAGCCATTAGAAAGAATGAATTCATGAAATACTTAGAGAAATGGATGGAGCTGGAGAACATCATACTAAGTGAGGTAACCCAGTCTCAAAAGAATACCCATGGTATGCACTCACTGATAAGTGGATATTAGCCTAGACTCTTGGGACACCAAAGACACAGTCCACATATCAAATGAAATCCGACAATAAGGAAGGAGTGGACACTGGTGCTGGAAAGGATCAAAACATCAGTGTAGGGGAATACCAGAACAGGGAAGTGAGAAGGGGTGGATGGGGGAACAGGGGGAGGGAAAAGGGCATGTAAGACCTTTGGGGGATGGGGAACCAGAAAAGGGGAAATGAAATGTAAATATACAATATATCCAATAAATAAATTTTAAAAAAAGGAAAAATGAATACACATTATTAAAAAAAGATACAGAAAAAAAAGAATTCAATGGCAGCACTATGGTTCGTGTGACAGTTGAAACCCAATGAGAGAAAAATGAGACTCCCTAAATGTAAGAAAACCAGACTTAGTATTACAAGAGTGCTCCAAGGATGTATACCTTCTGCCAACCCTCCTTGGCTCCATGGTGTCTGAATACCATATTCCTTTATTGCAGAATAGTTTGCACTGCACACCCAAATCCAATCTTCCAAACCCTGGAAATAGAAAGACTAATGCACGTCATTATTATCACAGGTTTAGAAATTGATCCCCTCACATAGGGTCACTTGTAGATTACCACCTAATGTCTGAGAATCAGTGCTATCAGCATACCCAGAGTGCTCATCACAAATGGAGTGACAAATGTACAGAACATCCCTGAGCAGGAGAGCTGCTGCAGCCCTGACTGTGATGCAGCACAGCTGTGAGGCAAGGGTCAGCTCATCATCTGGTCAACAGTATAATTTTTCTAATCGTCTGAGAACTCCGTTACATTTTCAAACTCAAAGTAGGTAGTTGTCAAGACCACAGAACACTCATATTCTCATTTAGTCAATTCTCAGATATATACAGGTGCAAAAATAGAAGGGGAAAAAAAGAGAAAAAGATATGGTCCCTACCCTTGGCATCTACTGCATGCCACAGGAGGCAGATGTGGATACTAATGATGACAGAGCCATGAGTGAAGGACATTAATGAAAGTCTATAGACAGCAGTGTTTCCCATGCTGCACACTGAAACCCATTGACAGGTCATTAAATCAATTTGCTGGGCTAGAGACAGCATTTATTTTAAAAGCAATGAAATGGGCTAGGATATATCAGTGTTCTTGGCATCCCTGTGTGCTGTGTATGCATAGCACTAAGGTAATGCTGTAAAATGTATTTTTTGCTTTAGTGCCTCATGAAAAGTCCATGAAAGTCACCACTACAGCACAAATGGGAGTCCATATGAAAAGTGTCTAGATATGAATAGTAGAAGGTACAAAGGGTAGGAAAGAGTTTCTAAAGAAGTGGTCTCTCAAGATGAATCTTGTAGGAAAACCATTACTTCTACAAGAAACAAAAACAAAGCTTGCAAAACAAAACAACAACAACCAAATATGACTGAGAAATCAATACAGATCCCTGAAGTCATGGGACCAGAAACAGTAGAAGGAGCTTGTGATAGTCTAGACAATAGAGCCTAAGTCACTGAAGCTACCATCCCAGTTATAAGAACTGATTCTATAATGGGGTAGAGAGAAGTAATATTTTTAAAATGAGAGGAAAAGTGTCTCAACTACAAAGCCACAAAATTTTAGATGCATCAAAGAACATTTTTCCTTGTGAACAGAGTTATGAAACTGGGAACATTTCTGCATCATCCATGAGTACTGTCTAGAATCAATTCAGAGAGGGAATATTTGGTGTTTATGTGATCCAGTGTGGAAGTATGGATAAGGAAACACAAGGCTTCTTAAGGTGAGAGATGCTCAGGACACAGAGGGAGGGACCTTAGACAAAATGCCCTACAGTGGGAAGAGGAATCTTGTAGAGTCTACCTCCTGGAGAAACACAGGACATAAAAAAGTACTAGACCAGCTGGGCAGTGGTGGCACACGCCTTTAATCCCAGCACTTGGGAGGCAGAAGCAGGCAGATTTCTGAGTTCAAGGCCAGCCTGGTCTACAGAGTGAGTTCTAGGACAGCCAAGCCTATACAGAGAAACCTTGTCTCAAAAAACAAACAAACAAACAAAAAAGTACTAGACCAAAGAAAAAGAGATGAGTGAATTAAGCACGTACCTCCGCAAACTAACCTTAAGGTTTTATAAAGTGCATCTATATACAATGCCACATAAAGTCTTAATTTACAATTATTTTCTTGTGCCAAACAGGCAGTGCACAGTTAGACCAGAAGGGTTCAAATTTCATTGCTATGGTATTATAGCAACAGAATCTTCTAAGGTCTGACTCAGAGCTTACCCCTACTTACATCCCCTCTTATGAAAGAAAAAAATCCCCTAGAAAATTATCCTACCCAGCCCCAGGACTTGAGGTCAAGATGCTCCAAGCTAACTCCTACTATTTGCTTCTGTTAAACTGCTTGCTTGCTCTATTGACTACCAGGAAATGGTTTCTGCTTTTAAAGGCCCCCTGCAGGGGCCACTCTTGGAAAACCTTTTCTCTCCAGGTAGTTACCTGATCATGACTCAAATTCAGAACCTTGTTTGGTCTAAGTGGTCCTTGGGATCTTTGTATCATGAAACATTCAGCTAAAAATAGTGCCTTTAGCCATGAGCAATCAGGAATATTGAGCAATCCTCAACTTTGGAGCTCGTCACTGTGTCAAAGTTGAGGCCTTATTTCTTAATTAATGGCATAGATACCAGAGCTGTACCATATCATACACATGTGCTTCTACTATGAAGCTTCTCCTTTGGACTAGAAAAGAGTTTGCAGGACTGGATCACAGATAGAGGCTACCTCTGTCTAATCCTACTCTTTCTAGAGCTTTCATACCATGTCTAATCTGTGGTTAGAAGATTTCTTTGGCCAATCCTTGCTCCTTCTTACTAGTCTTTGATAGGCAAAATTCCCATCTGAAACCCAATATACTCCCAATGTTCTCTCAGACCCTGCTTGGCAGATCAGAAACAGTATCTAAAAGGTGTTTGTACCACATGTGTGTCCTTGAACTTTTATTCCCTCGGAACTCATTTCCTAGGTGATTTTTAAAGTTTTGTGTCTTTTCTATCTGAACACTTTCAAATTAATGTCCCTATCATTTAACAATCTTCTGACTCCATACATAGACACCCATCATCACCCACTGGGCATCCCTACCCCACTAGGTATCAGAGTAGAATCTCAGATTTCTTGTATCCAAATACAACCTTCTGATCCTTGCTTCCAAATTCCTTCCTTTTTTAATCATGCCTGCTCAGTAAATCTATCTGCTTGCTCTGGGAAAACACCTCGGCACTCTCTTTGTTTTCTCTCATTCACTTATAAACACATTTAATCCAGCAAATCCTGTGAGTCCTACCTAAAAACACACTGCATTCAACCACTCAGCAGCAGTCAGCTCTCTTCAAGCCACCATGTCTTTTTTTTCTAGAATGCTTTAGACTATTTGAAACCCCTATTTTGGTTCTTTTCCTAGGTCACACAGGAAACTCTTAACTTACTCTACTCTTAACACAGTTGCCAGAATACCTGTTTAAATGTAAACCAGATCATTTTCTGCACAAATTTTCCCAACAGTATCTTATAATCAGAAAAAAAACCTATAGTCTACAAGGCTATGTTGGGAAATTGCATCACCATTTCGATTTGGTTACCCAATAGATTCTTTTATTCTAACTCAGACATTTTATCCTTTTGCCCAAATACCAACTGATGTTTTTACCAACAGATTGTGGTCATCCTACTTACTTTGCCTGCAGTGGTTCTTTTCCCATATAACTGAATAGTTTTCTTTCTTTTCTTAATGTTCTGCTCACATGTTTGTTAATAATGGAGTCCTTTGCTATGGTCTGAATGTCTGTGTCACCTTGAAGTTCTCTTGTTTAAATCCTACTGCACAAGATGGTGGGAATAGAGGATGGAACCTTATAGAAGGTGATGAGGTGATGATAAGAGAGTCTTCATGAATGGGATTAGTGTCATGATGAAGGATGACACAGGGAGATGCCTTGTTTCTATCTTTTGAGGCCACAGCTGGGAAGCATTGCTTATAAAAAACAAATGAGCACTCACCAGACAAGTAATCTGATATCACCAAGATTTGGGTCTCTTCATATTCAAGAACTTTGTCAAATAAATCTCTGTTCTTATAAATCAGTCTACCCATAATACTTTGCTAGGACAGACCAAACAGATTAGATTTCCAGACTCTTCATTCCCCTGAATCTTCATGCAAAATTGCATTGCCTGTGACTTCTATCTCCCGCGCAACACTTTCCCACATTCTTAACATCTAACATAATTGATATTTTCAGTACTTGCTCAACTTTTATCTTTTGGGTACTGGAATGTGTTTTCTAGGGAAATACGTAAGTTTTAATTAATTTTAAAATTGTATCTCTAATGCAGAGTTCAACTTCTTTTACATGGCATGAACCATGTATAACAACAATCTGGTGTATAAATTATTGAATTAGACTGTTGTTAATTGTGCTGACACTTATAATTATTGAGCTTTCAATAATTAATGCAAAGTTCTTAACACAGTGTCCGGCACACAGCAGTGGTGAATAGTCGTGAGCCTGTGTCAGTTGTGAGGCATGGCTATATTGTGTTAATTAGGCATAGACATTTTAGTATCCATTCTGAGCACAGTACGTAACAACAGGGACAGAGAGGTTTATAACATGCAGAACCCCTCTATGAAATAGTTTCTTAATATACTTTTACATGAAATTTAAAATGGTACAACCTGTCTACACAAAGGAGAGATCTGAACAACTCACATATTCCTCATACATTATACTTTAAATTCTGCACAGTTGATTTTCAGTATAAATTTCAGTTTCTTCTTCAAAAATATGGAAAATAGCATATTTCCATAATTGAAAGATAAGATTTCATTTAGTATATGTGGGGGTTTTCTCCTTTGTTGCTTATGACCTGGAAACAGGTCTTGGTTTATTATTATTTTTCTTTCTTTTTTGTACAACTGTGTCAGGAGTGCTTACTATATAACACAGCTATGAACTGTGCAAAGATGACACAACAGCTAGCTGACAGTCAGGTTCATGCATTCACAAGAGCTCACCTTTAATCCTCGGAGATGGATAACCAACAAGAAACTATGGTAGGCAGGTGTCTGAATACTGAGAGTACAGGGATTATCAAAGAAAAAAATCTTTGAGAAGGAAATGAAGAAGAGAGGGCATTTCTTTCTTTCTGAGCATTTTACATGATATAAATAAGACATTATTATAGAAAGATTTTTTAAAATTAAAAAAAAAAACCTTTGTACACTATCCATCCTGGTAAAGAGAAGTCTGGTTGCAATCAGACCAAAAAAAAAAAAATAGAAAAGAAAAAAAGAAAAGTATATTGCATTTTAGAGACAGCATAAGGTCTTAGCAGTTTAGAAGTTCTGATAGTTGTTTTTGAAGATCAAACACCAAACAATTTGGGGGTACTGGCGCATCTACCCCCTTTTTCATTGGGAGAATGACCTGCTACTGTAGACAGACCTAAAGTGAGACCTTCAGCTAAATTTTAAATGAAAATATTCATGCTTTCTTGTCCTTCCAAGGCCAAAGTATATTCCCAGGACACTGGTAGCTTCCCTAATCCCAGAAAACCTATAAGAGGAGAAAAAGACATATGTCATATTTCTGGCTGATGTCACAGAATGGCATACATGAAACAGCTTAAAATTAAATATTCAATGTTCACAATTTATGGGACTGGAGTTACAGGACCAAAGCACCAACAGCTTCTAGCTTCTGATATGAGTTTTTCCTGGCATATAAATAGTTGTCAGGACATGAAAGACTCTCTCATGAAAGATTTCTAGTCTCTTTATTCTCTTATACCTGAACTATTCCAATTCAAGAGAATGCTTCCTAATTATCCTGAGAGGCTACTTCCAAATACCATCTTGGCAAATATTTGCATTTCAGCCTATGTATTAAAGGGATATAGTGTAAAATCCATAACAGCACGGAAATATGAATGGAAATTAACACTGCAACATAAAATGCAGACTCCATAAAGTGAAGAAAAATTGATAAGGATGCAGCCAGGAATTGGAGGGGAGTAGTGGTCAGACTAAGGAAACATCTCAGGGAGATGGATCAGGTCATGAAAAATTAGCAAGACTCTGATAGGTGAGTTAAAGCTAAGTAATACAACAGAAAGAAAGCCATCTGGCCAGATGGAGATATGGGGCAAGAGACATAAAAACAATGGTAGATGGTAATGTCCTGCAGCTCCTGATGAGGGGATCAGAAGCGACTCACTAACTCTGTGCATTTAGTTGATTTCATGAATTCAAATGGACGTATCCACTATGCAGCACAGAGGGTTATATAAACATTTGGGATAAGATCATAAAGCAAATAGTGGAAAGAAAAGAAAATGTTTAAAGAAAAAAGTCATGAATCATTATGGGCTGCTATTTTTTATAGCTTGAGCTATTTATGCATGATGCTCAAGAAATTATGTATGCAAGCTCCTAAGTAGTCTTCAGTTGACTTCTAATTAACCTCTTCTGCCATTTCTCTCCAAGGGAAATTGGAAAATATTTTTATAGTAAAAAAAAATGTATTTTATAAAAGAACTACACAGATTTGAAAGTCGTTTGTAGTAATCTTTCAAAGCATGTGATATGTGTAGCAGCATCCAGTCTAATTGTGTTTATTCCTTATCAGTCTTAGTTATCTCAGCATTACTGCCTTATTAATGAGACTCAAACGAAGTTTAGCTTTCTGGGACAAAGGCAAAAAACCCACAGTGTTTCAAACATGATTTCCTCTAATCAGTTCATATCTCATTATTTGTGATTCTTTTGGTGAAGATTTTGATGTGTGTAGATGCTTTTATGTGGACTATTATTTAAAACATGTCATTCTGTGGGTACCTACCACATATTATAAACTATTCATCTTCTATTGTAACAGAGGATTTCCTCGGGATGAGCTAAATCTTAGCAAACAAAAGGAGTTTTAATGTCCTGTATTATTTTTACTTTTAACTTTCTTCCTCTTTTAAAAAAATGAAACTCTGTTCCTTATGGTCTTGGTTTGCCTTTCACCGGCTGGATATCCCTGGTGTCTGTTGGTCTGGGTGACTATATGGAGACTGCCTCTTTTGACCCTGGGCTGCTTCTGGTCTCCTGGTAGGCCTGCAGCCTTAGCTATAGGAGACCACCTGTGGAGCCTTCCAACTTGGGGCTCATCACAGGGGCAGAGAAGCTGCTGATCTGTTGCCCTGGCTGTAGTAGTCTCCTGGCAGGCCTTCAGACTGATAGGTCTTCAGTGAAGCAGTCAAGCTGTTGTCCAACTACTCTGAGTGCAGCTGATCCTCAACTGCTCTGAGTGCCAAGAGTCCAACTGCTCTGAGTTTAGTGGGTTCTCAACTGCCCTGAGTGCAGTGTCCTAGTGCAGTGTCCTAGCAATAATAGAGGGGAATAAGTGAATCAAGAGTCAGTATGATAAAGATTATAAACATATCAAAATTTTCAAAGAACAAATTAAAATAAATAAATAAACTATAACAATTAAACAAAGACCAAGATCATGAGCTTGGTGTTTCCCAAAGGTAATTACAGAGGCTATTAGTTTTCACTTTGATGAAAAAAGGGGTTACCTAGCATCTTTGCTACCAAAAATAATGAGAGCCTTATATGTCTCATGACAGCTGGTCTCTGGGAAGAATTCACATTTGTATTGACAGATTGGGCTTGGTGGTTCTATGGACCAAGTATATTCCCAGCTCCATTACTGCCTGGCACAGTTGATTTCTTCCACCCATAATGTTCTCAGGGTAACTCAGGGTAACCACTCTTCTTCCCATAGTCATTGTAACACCATGACAAAGAACTCACTTCCACGTACTGAAAGACAACAACCCAGTGATCTAGCTTCCAATAGACTTCTCCTCAAAGAGCCCAGTTGATTTGCTCATGTATTTTAGTGAAGAAGACACACTTGGGCTCAGCACAGTGACAGGAACAATTGGAAAGAGAAAATGAAGATGCACAATATTCTACAGAGAGCCAAAGTCACCCCTGGCAGTTTACCTGGTTGATAATGTTTGACTCTATGCTAAGCCAAGCAAAGAAGTGAACTTGGCACAACAGAAACCTCCAGAAAAATGCCTTTGTCTCCAAAGCATGGCCCTCTTCCAGCAGCAAGAACTTTGATAAGGTTCAAAGATGCATTGAGCCTCAGTTTCCTGATCTGTGAACTGGGGAGAGTTCTGTCATCAGAAGGCAGTGAGGCTATCAGAAGCAGACTAACATGCAACCAACAAAGTAAGTATCCATATCCACTTTTAAAAGAAGCAATTATTATTGTTATATTTTAACAGTGAAGTGGTGATAAATCATTATCATCATGGAAAATAATTAATTAGTTTTGTTATATTTAATTTACCAAGAATAATGAAAGCAATTTTGAAATATAAGCGTCACTGAGGCCTCCCAGTTGAGTTCGGGAGCAGTTTCGACCCTGCATTTAATTGACTTTTAGTAGAAAACGTAATATATTATTACCTTTAGAATTTCTCATTTCAGAGGTAAAATGGAGCTTTTAGAGTAATTGCAAAAATTTTAAAGGGGACTCAGGGAAAGCAAAGAGGTGAGTTTCCATGGTGATGTCTCAACAACACAAAGAGAAGCAAAGCATTTAATGAGCACTTACATGATGCTAAACGGTGTGCTTGGCACTTCACACCCAGGATCAGTCTAGAATACAGAAAAAGCCACAAGACCATCAAGATTGTCTCAGCTTTACTGGTGAGTCAATGCAGAGGACTTTCCAATCCAACCAGTTACAATGTACCCTGAGATGAGACTTGTCTTTGCTTTAAACTTGTGCCCAGTCTACATATTACCTTTCCTGAAACTGTACTTTCCTTTGAATCTCTCATGCTGAAGACTCATTTCTTTGGATATGTTGCCAGCTTTTCTTGGGGCAGCTATAGGTTTAAAACACAGACCTCTATCTCTGTTATGACTTTGCCTCAACACACTAGGCCACAAAGTTTTCTCTTACATGCTTGGGGAGATTTCCTCTCTTCTTTAGAGCAGCAATCCCAAGATAAAGGTGAAGCTGTGTTGATATTGTAAGGACCAGATGGGGAAACAGCATCAACTAATATTAAGTCAGGGACATTTGGTGAACTATGGTGTACTTTTATGTTCTCAAATGATCTCAAGATTGCTACTTACATTTTTAGGAAAATACAATAATGGAAGCAGATGATATTTTGACTATGTAACTAAAATTAACATTAGCAATAAATTGTATAGTATGTTTTAGGACTCAGGAATAAAGCATGAAGAAGGAAACACTTCATATAAGTGTTCCTACCAGGAGGAAAAACTATCTCTAAATAAACAAGCACACACACACACACACACACACACACACACACACACACCACTGAACAATGGACCTGCATTCTTTAAAAATTTCAATGTGATGAAATTAGAGCGATGTGCAAGATTAAAGCAAACCTGGTAATTAAATAGACTTGGTCTTATACCAAAGTAGAGTCATGCTTATACAGCATCAGAAATTTAAGAAAATATGAAATAATAGACTGTAGATGAATGTATTCAAGTAATGTTAAGTACCTCAAATGCAAATATGCAGTGGAGTTAAGGAAAATATTCTTATTCTTGGGTAGTATACAAGGAAACACTAATAAGCAAAAGGACATGATATATGTTTTTTACTATTATAGTGACTATTCCTGGTTGTCAACTTGACTCTATCTGGAATGAACCACAATCCAGAATTTGAAGGGTCACTTGTGATCCTAATCTGGAGTCTGGGAAATACAACTTTCGGACCTGGATCGTAGTGGGTATGAATGCTGGAAGATTAAAAGAGAGAGATCTCTAGTTCAGGGTCATTGGGACAAAGCAAGTCCCAAATCCAGGTATGGTGGCACACACCTTTGATCTGGGCCACATCGTCTGCTGGAGACCTACATAAGGACATTGGAAGAAGGAAGATTTGTTCTCTCTTCTTTGCCTGCTTGCCTTGTGGGACTGAGCAACTGTTAGATCCTTGGACTATTTATTTATAGCTTCTGCTGACCATTGTTGGGGGGTTGGACTACAGACTATAAGTCATCAACAAATTCCCTTACTATATAGAGACTATCCATAAATTCTGTGACTCTAAAGAACCTGACTAATACAGAAGTTGGTTCCTGGAGTGGTTCCAGAGGAGCAGACGTGGAAGGATGAATCTTTTAAGAATCTGAGTTGGTTTAATAATTCACCAGCACCTTCATCTACTGAAACCTCTTCAAGTACTGTACTGGGAGCTTGGAGAATATTGAAGACACATGGTTGAAACTATATTTCAAACTTAAAGAAGCTAATGCCTTTGATTACCTTGATGAATTAGATGTACAAAACTTGCTACAAGTTGGAGAAAAATCAGAAAATTATTTTGCTGGCTTGTTGCTCTTAGTATCTCTGAAAAAAACAATGAAGGAAAAGAATGATTTGTATGATAAAATCAACAGCTCCAGATGCCAGTAAACCATATAAAAATTGCTAAGTGTGTCCTTGAAGAAAATCTCTCCAGCAATCATAGAGCTCAAGTTGAAGAAAATCAAACTGAAGCCCTTATTAAAAGGTTGGCTGAATTACCCTGGTGAAGCTGAGGATTTTGAATCTTCAGATTGTCAAGGGTTTGCCCCACCTGAGGAAGTAGTACCCTCAGGCCTGCCCCTTGAAATAATGCCTTCTCCACATGAAGAAATTAATCCCTCAGAGTCTGATAAACCAGCAGTATCTTTTGCTGAAGAAAATGCTAGTCAAGACAATATTGATGTTTCTCAAAGCCCACCAATAGTTTTTTCTAGACCTATAACTAGACTCATAGCAAAACAGGTCCCTAGAGGGGAGGTAGAAAGTGTAGTCCATAAGCAAATGTACTACACTACTAAGGAACTTAATGAGTTTGCTCATTTATTCAAGCAGAAGTCTGAGGAATATGTGTGGGAATGAATTTTGAGGGTGTGGGATAATGGTGGAACGAACATAAAACTAGATCAGACTGAGTTTATTGACATGGGCCCTCTGAGTGGAGATTCTAGGTTTAATATGGAAGCTCGCACAGTTAAAAAAGCTGTCCGAAGGTTGTTTGAATGGTTTATAAAAGACTGAAGTGTTTATCAAAAGATGGCCGACTGAAAAGGAGTTTGAGAGGTCTGATATCCCTTGGCTTAGTGTTGACATAGAAATTTTAAGGATTAGGGAAATTGCAATGTCAGAGTGGATTGGCTGTGTAAAACCATAATGGGAAGGCCCAGAAGATATACCCTTCACCAATCCTCTAAGACTCAAACTGGTGAGGGGGGCACAAGCA
This sequence comes from Apodemus agrarius, assembly GCA_964023405.1. NCBI lineage: Eukaryota > Metazoa > Chordata > Mammalia > Rodentia > Muridae > Apodemus > Apodemus agrarius. The sequence goes on from OZ030016.1 coordinate 68,424,899, forward strand.
CATTTGAAGAGTTTTGTTCTTGCTCTTTTCTTTGTGCCAGACCTTACGGTTAGAGATGCTGCTGTCCAATTAGATGAATTAAATTCAATGGGTTTAATTGTGTCCCAAGATAACAAGCGCCAGGTGGCAGCACTGAATAGCCGGAGACAAGGTGATTGTAGTTATTATAATGGACAGTGTAGACAAAGCAATGTTTATAATGACATACCCTATAATGGTGAGCAAAGGAGAGGTGAAATTTTTAATGGCATGATTCATTTGTACCTTTGGTACTAGCTAATCAGTCATGATGTTTATAGGTATGAAATAAATAGGACGCCTACTGCATATCTGTTTGCTCTGTATAAGCATAAAAAATTCCAAAAAAATGAAAGAAAGGCTAAATTGGATCATGGCAAAAGGAATCTCAGTCAGTGAATCAATTTCCAGACTTCAGCCAGTTTGCAGACACAAAATCCCTTGAATGAAGGGGTGGCTAGGTTCCCCCTGAGGAAGGATCTTGATAAGACACCTAAAAGTTTTGCTGTTAGCTTTTCTCCAGTTCTTCCCCAGAAAAACCTACAGCTTTTTACAAGGGTAACTGTATACTGGGGGAAAGAAAATAATAAGACTTTCCAAGGTCTATTGGATCCTGGTTCTGAATTGATGCTGACTTCAAGAAATCTGAAGAAACATTGTGGCCTTCCAGTTAAAGTAGGGACTTGTGGAGGACAAGTGATTAATGGATTTTCGACTGATGTCTGAATCACACTCGGTATAGTAGGTCCCTGCACACATCTGTGGTCATTTCCCCAGTTCCAGAATGTATAATTGGGATAGATATACTCAGACATTGACACAATTCTCACATTTGTTCCCTGACCTATGGAATGAGGGCTATTATGGTTGGAAAGGCTAAATGGAACCCTTTAGAGTTGCCTCTGCCAAAGAAAATAGTGAATCAAAAACAGTATCGTATTCCTGGAGGAATTGCAGAAATTACTGCCACCATCAAGGACTTGAAAGATGCAGGGGTGGTGGTTTCTACCACATCTCCTTTTAACTCACCAATCTGGCCAGTGCAGAAGACAGATGGATCATGGAGAATGACAGTTGACTATTGAAAACTAAAAATGGTAGTAACTCCAATTGCAGCTGCTGTATCAGATGTAGTTTCATTACTTGAGACAATAATACATCTCCTGACACCTGGTATGTGACTATTGATCTGGAAAATGCCTTCTTCTCAGTACCTGTCTTTAAGGACCACCAGAAGAAGCAATTTGCTTTCAGTTGGCAAGGCCAGCAGTTTATCTTTACAGTTTTGCTTCAAGTACATGTTAATTCTCCTGCCTTGTGTCATAACTTAGTTAGAAGGGATCTTGATGTCCCTGTGTCATAACTTAGAAAGGATCTTGATCATTTGTCTTTTCCACAAAATATCACATTGGTGCACTATATTGATGGTATTATGCTGACTGGACCAAGTGAGCAGGAAGTAGCAACCACTTAGGACTCATTGGTAACACATATGTGTATCAGAGGATGGAAAATAAATCAACCCAAAATTCAAGGACCAGATATCTATCTCAGTGAAATTCTTAGGAGTACAGTGGTGAGGGGAATGCAGAAATATTTCTTCTAAGGTAAAAGATAAGTTGTTGCACTTGGCAGTATATGCTTTGAATCAGCGCCTGAAATATGATAGAGTTTCTCCAATAGCCAGGATCCATGGGTCTAGGAATCAAGGGGTGGAAAAGGGAATAGTTCCACTCACTATCACTCCTAGTGACCCTCTAGGAAAAATTTTGCTTCCTGTTCTCATAACTCTATGTTCTGCTGGTCTAGATTTGGTTCCAGAGGGCGTAGTGCTCCCGCCTACCAGGAGACACAACAAACATTCTATTGAACTGGAAGCTCAGACTTCCCCCTGGTCATTTTGGGCTTCTGATGTCCTTAAACAAAGAGGCTAAAGAAAGGAATAACAATGTTAGGAGGGGTGATAGATCCAGATTACCATGAGGAAATTGGATTGCCTCTCAACATTGGAGGTAAGCAGGATTATGTCTGGAGATCCCTTAGGGTGTCCCTTAGTACTACCATGTCCTGTGATTAAAGTCATTGGGAAACTGCAATACCCTAATCGAAGCAGGATAACAAAGGACACACACCCATCAGGAATGAAGGTATGGGTCACTCCTCCAGGGAAATAGCCAAGACCTGCTGAGGTGCTTGCAGAGGGTAGACAAAATAGAGGATGGGTAGTATTGGAAGGTCGTTATAAATACCAGCTAAGGCTATATACCCAGTTTCAGAAACAAGGATTACAAAGTAATATGTTTTATTTTGTTAAGAATGTATTTGTCTTTCTTCCAATTTTTTTTAACATCAATTGTTATTTAAGTTGAGACACTAAAAGAATGTTCCCAAGGGACATTGCCCCATTGTAAATTTACAAATGTGTTTGCAATTGTACAAGGAATAATTATATCATGTTAGGTATATACATGACCTTGTTATTGTTTCATGTGGACATGAGATATTTGTGTCAAGTTGACAAGGGCTATTCCTGGTTGTCAACTTGACTCTATCTAGAATGAACCACAATCCGGAACTGGAAGGCTCACCTGTGATCCTAATCTGGAGTCTGGGAGATACAGATTTCTGACCTAGATCTTGGCATGGAGATCTTAAGATGTAGTGTCTACAAATGCCAGAAGATTAAAACAGGGAGATCTCTGAGTTCAAGGTCATCTGGGACAAAGCCAGTCCCAGATCCAGGTGTGGTGGCACACACCTGTGGGACCTACATAAGAACACTGGAAGAAGGAAGATTCTCTTCTTTCTCTGCTTGCCTTGTGGGACTAAGCAACTGCTAGATCCTTGGACTTCCATTTATAGCTGCTGCTGACCACTGTTGTGGGATTGGGCTACAGTCTGTAGGGGGTCAACAAATTCCTTATAATATAGAGACTACCAATAAGTTCTGTGACCCTAGAGAGCCCTGACTAATACAACTATCAAATGGCTCAAATGAGCTCTAAATAGAAGGCATGGGAGATGACCATAATGAAGCCATGTTTTCTAGACAAGCAGGGCAATTGCACATATGAACTAACTCCAGTTATGACATCATCCACAAGACCTGAACAAGCTCAAGTTAAACAAAATTGTACCATAAATAATAGAGAGGCATGATCTCACCCTTAGCTGAAAAGCTCTTACGAATTAATAGCTACTGGAAGAAGAAGAAGAGTTAAGTTTTCTTTAAGGGCATGAACCCTGGCAGATCAACCATGCTCCAGTGAAAGGGTAGCACGAATTTTCAAAAAAGGAGGAAGAGGAGGACAGAAAGGGAAGAGAGGAGGAGGAAAGTAGAGAAGGGGAAGGAAAGGGGGAGAAGGAATAGATGGGGAGGAAGAAGAGGAAACAATGTTGGGTTAACAGAGATGGAGCTGACAAGAGTTGGTAAAAGTGGGCTAATATGATCATAATGTGTTGCATGAAATTCTCAAGTAGTAAATTTTTAAGAAGCAACAAAATTTAGGTAGCAGGTAATAGATGTAGTAAGAGAGCACTATTTAGTAGGACCTATACAGTTTGGAATGTATAATTTTTTAGCATATTTGTGTGTTTACATAAATATACACACACCCATCTATTACATATCTCTCTTCTCTGCATATATACAGAGAAGGTATGATAAAGAAATTGGTGAAATTTTATAATTAGGAAAACTGAAATTATATACTATAGTTTTCTGGGAGAAAAGAGACTGTTTTCCTCAAAATTCACTGAGTCCTAGAGGTTAAAATTATGTAATGTTCCAATGCCTGTATGCTAGCCAGCCGGCTTGGGTATTCTAGGTGAGTATTCTACAAGCTTCCCAAACTACAGTAACTCGTGGTATGGAAATTGTATTTCCCTTTTCATCATCAGATATGAAGACACAGAAGAGGAGGCAAAGTCTGAAAAGATGTGGCGAAGTAGGTAATGTATTTGAAGTCGAACCAGGCTCGTTTCTTTTTACTACAGGAAGAGACAAGTCACACGGATTCAGGCTGAAGATGTTCCACCAGGATTCATTGTCCATAATGAGGTAGAAAACACTGGTAGACTGGTAACTGGAACCTAGGCATGGTTAGTGATTACCACTGCCTTCTGCTTTAATGTACACCTGGAAAGTTTCAGATAGCCCACTCAGCCTCTTCTGGAATGAGGTTAACAGAACTTTGGGACCATGGCTTTGTTTAATCTTAGGCAATAAAGGACTCAAAAGGTGTTAAGAGAGAAAGAAAGTGAGCCAAGCAAAAGGGGGGGCGGGTTCTGTGTTCCAGGCTTTTCCCTGCAAATGGGTGGAACACACACCAGAAAGCATCTCAGCTACAATACATATTCTAGGGCAGCTTATATGGGCAAGTGGGAAGGATGATTATCAGCAGATTTGGGAATGCCATCTTAAACAGTTCTCAGAGAACATAGAAAATTTTACTTATTCTGGGTTTTAAAGAAGTGACACATGGAAATCTGTTAATTTATAAACTTGAAAATAAATGATACAGGTCACATGTGTTCTGTATACTATCCTTGAGTGAGTCACTGGGTAAGCAGGTGAGTGATTGGTTGAGTATGTGAATGAGTGAGTAAGAGAGTGAGTAAGTGTGAGTGTGAGTGGGTTCCTTCCTTGTCATCCTAGGCACCACACAGGAGGAACTGCTCCAACACCCTGGCCTCTGTCATATTTTTCAGGTCACCAGGATGCATGAGCTTCTTAACTGATCTGGCTATGAGTGGCATTTGAGGGTGTCATTAGGTGACAATCCACACAGCCAAGGGCACTACGAAAGTCTCTGGCTCCTTATCAATAAATCCACTCATTTCTTTTTATCTTTACATGTTCATGTTCATGTTTTCTCTCTCTCCTCTCTCTCTCTCTCTCTCTCTCTCTCTCTCTCTCTCTCTCTCTCTCTCTCTCTCTCTCTCTCTCTCAACACCTTTTGAGTCCTTTATTGCCTGAGAGTAAACCAAGCCATGATCCCAGAGCTCTGACTCAGGTGCTGTTCTCACAGATTAAAAGCCAGCATCTGGAGCATTCTGGAAGCCAGAAGTAGCGCTTTGTCCTTTTCCAAAGTCTGTAACCTTGGCAATAAAACAAAACAACAGCCCTTGCTTTTTCTTGGGTATTTTTCCTCACACAACCTCCTTTGATTTGCACAGTAACCCTATGTTTATGTCAGAGGCCTTTGACATAAAACATGTGGAGTTCCTAGCTCCTTTGGAGATCCCTCAGGAATCTGGGTTGGAGCCCGAGGCTTGCTTCCTTTGTTAGCTGGGTGGGAAAGCCTTCAGGCCCAGGCCTCTGCCTCCAGTTCAAGCAACCAGAACTGAGTTGCTTGCTGGAGCTTGATCCATGGGCTACAGTTCCAGCTCCAACATTGAAGTATATGTCACTGCTAGGGGAAAAATATAGTAGAGACACACCAGCCCCCAAAGGGAACATTATTTACTTATATCCACAAAGCTCTAGAAGAGGCATCCACTAGATCTGTCTTGCCACAGAGACCACAGGATTTGACCCAAGAAGAGGACAATAATTAAATGAACTGATTCCTGAGCAGGAGGCCCCATCCTTTCCTCTCCACCTGAGCATCGTGTCATAATACTGAAGGGTTATAGACATCTAGCACTTTCTTAGGGACCCGGCTCTCTCTCCAATAAGGCTGTTGAGGCTTCCCCTTTACCTTCCACTAGAGAACTACCCAAGAGCAGTATCTTGCCACATCTCCTGTGATATCTGTGCTCTTCTGGCTGAAAAATAATAAGCACCACTGTTTCAATTACTTGTTTCTTATGGTTACATTAAATTGACAAAAGCAGCTTAAGCAAGGGTGGGTTCATTTGGGCTCACAGTTTGAAGGTATCGTCCATCGTGCAGTAGGAAGAGAGCCTGCCAGCTAGTCACATGGCATTCAGAGTCTTCAAACAGAGAGATATAAACACTGGTGATGTTTCTTTTTCTTAAGAAGCCTATGAGTTCAGCCCAGATAATGGTGTGAAGTACATTAGGATAGGTCTTCCCACCACAATTAATGTAATTTGGATTAGAATCCATGAAAGACATGCCCTTAAGCTTCTCTCTTTGATGATTCTAGATCCTCTCAATTGACAATATTAACTCTTGTAATTTGAAGTCATTTCTTCTTGTCTTGGAAACAGGATAAGTATGGAAGGGGAGGGAGGTTGAGGAAGAGTTAGAAAAGGACAGAGGCTGAGTACAGTATAGGGCCTCACAGGACTATAGATGAGAAGTCTCATTATCTGCCACCTATCTCTGAGAACCAGGACCAGAATCCTTAACCTGGAGGACCAGGAAGGATGTGGTGTAACTACCTGCAAATGCTCCCACAGGTGGGATGGTACTTTGAAAAGCCTTTCTTGTCTGCCTGAAGTCTGGTCGCCTCATTATGAAAGCTGCACACCTGGTGGCATGCCCAGAAGGCCACTTTCTCCAGTGAGGAAAACCCACGCTATCTTGGACTGCCCTCACTTCTGTGACTGCGTGAGGTGGTTTCCATATTTATTGACACTCCAAACGGTGCCACCCCCTCCCATGACAGCCCCCCTCTGCCACCAAACGTGTTCTTGTTCATCCTTCAAGGAACATCATCACATACTTTCATTTGAAAATTAATGGCAATGAAGATATTACCAAAAAATTTTAAAGGTGAGAAAAAGTGCTTAAAGACTAAAGGCCTGATATATTAATATGCCAGAGAAATTATATTTTCTGTTTTATATATATATATATATATATATATATATATATATATATATGAGTTAGATATTTTCTTCCTCTGTCATGAAAATAAAATGTTATCTTTCCTGGTTTTACATTTTTTAGAAAACAAGTGGTTAATCCATTGTGATGTCTGTAGGTTGTTTCTTTTCCGGCAAATATAGAATGTTTATTTTAATAGTCATAATGGAAATTTAGGAATATTTACACAGTTTTTTTCAAATGCAAATAATATTTATTTTCAGTTTCCTTTTTAGTCTTTTCTTGCTGAGGAAAGGAGACTTGACAGTTATCCTCTATACCTGTGGATCTCAGGGGATCAGCACAATTCATAAGTAATATAGTGTCTTTCATGTGATATATTTGCCTACAACCTACACAACTCTAACCATGCTAACTCATTTTGAGACTAATGATAATGCCTCTTTGAATCCTAATGAATTCTAAATCATTATTATATTGTATCCTTAAAGGAATAAAGATGTGTGTGTGTGTGTATGTATGTATGTTTGTATGTATGTATGTATTTCATTGAGCACGCAAATGTTTTCATATGGAGGGTGAAGTACATTTACAATTTTATAGTTCTGGTTTATTGTACTGTAAGTTTATGATATTGACTAAGTAATTAAGTGAGATAACTTGTCTTATTGTCCATATATGTCTTGGAATTGACCAGGTGTCTTAGTATTTCTTTCTGGTTTACATTTTAAACTCAAGATGGAGTGATAAGTAATCTAATTGTCAACTTGATGAGATCTATAGCCCTAACAAAGAGGGGAGTCACCTAGTGCAGGCCTGTGGGAATTATCTTGGTTAGATTAACTGAGGTAGGACGATCCACCCACTGGAGTGGTATTGTTCCCTTAGTTTGTGTGCTAGTGTGATACAACAAAGAGAGACTAAGCTAAGGACAAAAGTTTCATTGTTTTCTACTTCTTTGAAATGAATGTCATGTGACTTCTGGTTCAACTTTCTGCCTCTGTGACTTATCCAACATTTTATCACATCAACAAGAAAAGGAGATAATACACATGGATTTGACTTTCTCCACCTGATAATATTTTTGCTTGTCTCTGGGAAAGAATGAGTGTGGAGATTCTAGGACACAGGGCTCATATAAGGCAAAAGCATGGGTTTGGAGAAACCTGCAGCACAATGCAGTCAGTAAGTACAAGTGAGTATTTAGAAGGAGGTTTTGATAGAAGTATGGTTTCAATGCAAGACCCCATGATGACACATTGTTGTTCACTAGCCCACATCCCCAATATTCATCCAGAATATTCTCCAGAAAGATAGAACCAACCAGTATGAGAAAACTTCATCTTGAACAGAAAAAAAGTGAACAGAGTTTATATTTGAGTAAAACTGCATGCGCACACACACACACACACACACACACACACACACACAGGGTCTAAAAAAAAAAAAGAAACCAATAAGATAAAAATAATCAAGTGAAGCTATATGAGATAAAAAATTTATAGAAATATTGAGTTCAATTGTTCAGGGAAGTGCCCTGGAAGATGAGAGTGCCAAGCACACATGACACCTCACAGGCCCCCTTTGACTTGCAGAATTTGGCCCTCCTTATGAAGTATAATTTTTAATGGGTCTCTATGTGCAATGAAAATTAGATCAGCTATGTGTATTCTCTAGTGCTTAAATGTATTATATGTGTAAGTATGATAGGAGAAAAATCTATTTTAGCACAAACTTACAATTATCACATTAGCATATATATTTTACAAATAATTACAAACCTTAGTGAAATTCTATATCCATCTCAATGAAAACATAACCTGAGTGACATGTTTCTTTAAGTGCTTCAAGCAACATACACAAGATATTTACATATCATCACAACAGTGATTGTATGTATTGTTATTTTTACATGCAAATCATAAGGAAATTATTGATCCAATGGCCTAGTCAATTTATTCATTATCTGTGTTAGTGTATAACAATATATCTTTCCCAGGTATAACAATTTACCAAATATCAAAGCAAAAGGCTATTACGAATCAGATTATTGATCAGGCCAAGAAGTTCCTTCAGAAAGAGAAGAGAGTTCTTACCTGGCTCCTTATAGAATCAAAACAGACTTGTTTTAAGAATAGACCTCTCCAAGGCCACATTCCATTTAGTTTTGTTTTGCAAGCTGGTATCTTATTTCATCTATGCCATGGGGCATGCCCTTACACAACTCTGTCTTCCCCTAATTGGGAGTGTTCAAGTCTTCCACTCATTTGTGTCTCATTATGTGCCACTACTTGAAAATAAATATTGTTATATTCTAAAGAACAGGGGAAGGGGGGTGGGATAAGGTGTTTTCAGAAGGGAAACCAGAAAGGGGCTAACATTTGAAATGTAAATAAAGAAAATAGCTAATAAAAATAAAAGACCTGAGAGTTAATTTTTAAAAGTAAATGAAAGTGGAGTATTTGGGTAACTGATAATCCACTCTGACTGGTGTTTATGTGACAAGACTAGAATAGGCTCACACAAAGATAACAAGGACACAGCTGAAGGGTTCCACCTACAACCATGAGCAAAATCTCAGCCTGTCACACCTTGCTCTGGAGCTTGCACTGGCAGTGTGGTGAGCTCATCACCACATTGGTTAAGCCACTGCTTCTATGGCAGACCTAGAAGAAAAATACAGGACATTTTGCCTCAAGTTACAAATCAGCTCATAAACTCATTGTTACATCTCAATCCAATTGGTAGACTCATCCATAGACTTTCTTTTCTGGCAGGGAAGCAAACAAATTTAAGCTTTAGCTTTTTCTTCTAGTGTGTGTGTGTGTGTGTAAAAGAGAGACAGAGACATAGGTATACACACACAGGCATGAACATGAGCATGTGGGGGCCAAGGTTAACAAGATATCTTACTGGATCACTTACTCAATCTCCACCTTATTTTTAGAAACAGTTTCTTGCTGGAGCTCATCAATTCTGCCAGAATAGCAGGCTGGAAACTCCAGGGAGGCTTCTGTCTCTGCTTTCGTGGGGCTGAGGTTACACATGCATGCTGCCATGCCTCTCTTTAATGGGGGTACTAGGATTTGAATAGGGGTACTTACAGTTGTGTGGCAGGTGCTTTTACCGACTGTGCCGTCTCCCCAGCTCCTCCTTCTGAATTTTGAATGCTCTATCACGTAACAACCCGCTGACAGGCTTCCGATCCGAGTCCTCAACTCCCACCGTCGAGACAGATAGACCGGCTCTGATACTGGCACCTTCCTATCTCTTTTCAGAACTCTGTGCCTTCCCCTCCCTACCAGACACAAAGGAAGGTAAAAAAATCATACATTGATATGGACAGGTACTTGAAAAAGAGGAACACCATGCATGTCAATCATCCCTCCTAATTTTTGTTAATTTAAAAATTACACTTACACTTCTTTTGCATTGTAATTTCCATCTTATACATTTTAATGAACTAATTTCTTCATTGAATATGTGGCTTTCTTATAGGCTCATTTCATTGTGATTATCTATAGTGCACAGTGTCTTTTGATGTTCAGTTTTTAAAAAAAAAAAAGAAAGAAATGTGGCTGGCGGGAGTCTTCAGAACTCCCTCATGTGTCTTTTCAAGGTAGCCCTAGACATATTTTAGGTCCCCTTGCTTGGCTTCTTTCAGCCACTGCCTCTAAAATTCCATCCGTCCTTTTCTCTCCTGCTCAAGACATTGAAGCTTCTAGTCTCCAATTGACCTTGATTTCCATTGAGTCAAGAATTGATCCTGAAGAAAGGATGTGGTCGCCCTGGGAGGGCTAGAGTGCAGGGTCCTGTGCCAAATCACTCCAGAAACAGAACGCAAAACAGCTTTTTCTACAAAGCAGGGAAAGTCCTCAACTGTGTTCTAATACAGCTTTGGCATTAATATGGTGTTTTAGTAGTTTAGCTTTATATTTACAATGGAGTTGGAGTTCACCATTCCTAATGTAGTTGTCTCTTTTTTCTCTTCCTCTTTTCTTATATCTCATTGAACTGTGTGAATTTCAAAACAACTTTTGACACTTGACGTCCTAAGTTCCTTGTGTGTATTATCCTTTAACTGTCAGTGTGTCCACACAGCGCTGGGCCAATTGTATACAGGATGCAAACAGGAGTGTGGTGACATCCAGTAAAGCTGAATTTCACAAGTTTAAGGAAGGCTTAATTTGCCAACCACATGATTTACAGATTTAGAAGCATAATGATGATTGACTGTCCTTTCCCCCTCTTTGGGCTTCACTTAACTCACTTGCAATATGCTTTTTAAAAAGTGTAGATAAAAACAAGATCAAAAAAGGGAAAAGGCCAGGTTTCAACTTCCATAATTCAAAAACTGAACAAGCAATTTTAAGGGCGTAAGTCTGCTGTAGAACTGGGCCTCTTACACACAAGGCCTTGGGTTTGGTCCACTGCCTCTCAAACATGAATGCATAAGAAAATCAGTATGTCTAGAATCAAGTGGGATTTGCTTTTTACAGGATTTTCTCAGAATGAACATGGAGGACAAGCAAATCAAAAACCCTCCAGTCCTACGATGACAAGTAGTCAGAAAGGAAAAAACAACAGTCTTTAGTCAGATTTCTTCCATATGAATCTGGAAATCTGGAAAGGTTGGAGTTGTTTGAAAACCTTTTATAAATGTAAACTGAGTTCATGGTTTCAGAATTGTATTACAAACGATGGGTTAATTTGGGCCGAAGCAACTAAGCTGGATAAATCTCTGAAGCCCTTAAAGTCTGTGCTTTCTTGAGTTCCAATTCACTGCCCTGCCACGCGGCTGCCCAGTGTTTCAGATATGAAAATAAATTCTGTGGACTGAAAAAGCAACCGTTCACCCAGGAGCCAGCCTCTCAGTTTTCTCCCCACACCTGCCTGGCAAAGATCCAACCGGAAGATCTCACTGTTTGGAGATAAAGGCCTGTTCACCAAGGTCTGTGATGTCACGCACTTAGCCTTTTGACCGCTGTAGCTCCCGGCTGCAGTAAGACTGAAGCATGCGAGACTTTCTGGGCTGTTTATTCCAGTACCCAGGGATGACACTCCAAAGCGTAGACAAAGGTACACCTTTGTTCTCATTCCAACACAACCGAAAAAAGCAAGCTCGTGATACAGCAGTCTAATTACCATATGTAAATTTTTATGCTCCCATTGCCTCGTGTGCTTTCCGGGTCATGCCTTATTTACAGGGAAGGAGTACACAGCTCACCAAAGCTGGCGTGGTCAAAGAGGCTGGGTGGGAAAAGTCAAAGGAAGCAGTCTGGACTCTTTCTTAACCACTGTGGCCAGAAGGAAGGTAAGGGAGAAAGGGCCACGGGGTCATTATCACAATCACCGTCATTTGACATCTTCGCGTTCCACTTTGGTTTGTTTATGTCTTTCTGACATGGCTGAAGGGTGAAAAGGACCCGTTGAATGATTTCTATAGTCAGACCTGAAAATACACATGCAAGTAACATTATACAGGCTAAATAGGTTATATTTATGAATATATATGTATATATTTATACATACGTAAATTTGCATGCAGTGATAATTTTGAAATAAAAAGCAATGAATTTGGAGGAGAGAGGGAGGCATATATGGGAGAGTATGGAGGAAAGAAAAGAAAGGAGAAATGTCACTATATCGTAATATCTAAAATCAAATTAAAATATTTGTTTCTAATTTGTATGCATTTTCCATATACAGGTTTATGAGACACCTAGCATAATCACCAGGACAACCAGGATACAGAGTGGTAACAACAACAGCTACTATGTGTGTTCAACTGCTCCCGTTCCCATGCCTGAATCCAGGGAACCACTCTCGGTCTGTCCTTTACAGGTTTGCCTTTTCCAGAATAACACCAAGTGTAAGTCTACTTTCATTCACCACGCAGAACACATTTTAGATTCATTCAGATGGCACGTGTATCAGTAATTTGTTCTTTTGATGAGACTACTGCATTCTCTATTATGTGAACAAGCCAAGGCTTGTTTGTATGTTTTTCAGCTAAAGGGCATTTTGATGTTTCCAGGTTTGGGTGATTAGCAATGAAACGGCTCTGAATGTTTAGATGCATGTGTTTTGTGATTTACGTTTTCTCACCTAAATGAGACTGTTGAATCTTGTGAAGGCAAGGATTTGACATTATAAGAAATTGCCTAAGTATGTTTAAACACTAGGGTACTGTTTTGCATTCTTCTCTGCAATGAAAAGAACTACACGTTGGTTTACATCCTCAGTCATACTTAATCCTGACTGGTTTTATCTCTGTGGTGATGTATGATTATTCTAATAAATGTTTCCTCTCATCTAATTGTGGTTTGGATTTGCATTTTCCCACTGACTGACATTTCGCGTCATTTCATCTTTCAGCTGCTATCATTTATTATTGTTTTCAATTATTATTTCTCCAATTTTAAGTGAATTGCCTCTGTTGTGCTGAGTTCCGTCAATGACTTTATATTTTTTTAATAACTGGGGAATGGCTGACACCCATACACATATAGAAATTAGTGATAGAGCAAGTCTAATCTAAGAAATGAAAATCTTTCTAATTCTATAGCAGTGGTACACACAGTAAATTACAGGAGAGTCTTGTGTAAGATATGGCTTCTGACTGAACAGGACCAAAATGCAACCTGAGAGCTTTTGCTTCCTTTGTCTGTGCATTACATTTTGAGTGGAAAGAGTCCTAGGAAGTTTAGTCAAAATCATCTTTTAGAACCTTAAAGCTAAGCAACATTCATTATTTAATCAATTTCTCCTTTCCTGATGGAAGGAAACAAATAAACAAAATTAACAAAAGCAACAAGATATTTACATCTCTCTCTTTTAGGACATAGAGTGTCAGAAAGTTCTTAGTATATGTCCAAAATCTCTACTACCTAGTTCTATGTTGCTTGCAAAGAACACAGAGGAATGTGTCATAACATCTACTCCAGTAAGGAAATGCTTATAGTATTCTTGCATTGGAACCCTAATTTTTCTTCTAAAATATTTTGATGTGGTCTGTGACTATAGTCAGATTTCTTTCAGCTTTTCCCTTCACAAGCTATAGAGCGGCAGTGAATAACTTGTGAGACAATACCTTAGGTTATTGTTTACAATGAATGTCAGAGGATAGGGTGTAATATGGGTACAGTATACCCTATTACCCTTAGAAGTATGTTCTTAGAACATATTTCTTATAGAAAATATCCAAAACCATCAGTGGCATGAATCTATAGTCTGCTTTTATCTTATATACACATGTGTATGTATCTCCAGTAAAGCTTCTGCTTGGACCAGATGGAAAAGCTCAAGAACTTAAGACTTCACCTTTAGAAAGCTGGAAAACTACTTTGTGAGTGAAAGGCCTTTTAGCATAGAGTAAAAGAAGGACATGGAGCGTGAATGGGCTTTGCTGTAGGAAGAGTAAGAGTAAAATCAGTTGGGCGATCTGAGCAAAATTAATGCTGCCAAGAGTGGCTGGCACACTGGAGGGCTATGCAGAGATTTAAGAAATCAAGGAGCGTAAAGAGGGACAGAAACTGTACCTGTATTTCTAGAAGCAACTGCAAGAGATGCAGAGAGAAAGATGCGATGGAACCCTGGAGTCCTACAGAGCCTTGTCTCCTCTACTTCGTGGAGGTAAAAAGAGCGTCTTTCAGACGACTAGGATGACCACTCAGTGTTTGCCTTCAACAGGTTAGGTGGAACCGATCCTCCCAATCATGGAGCCAGTTCTTCCTTAAACTTCAAGATAAGATGCACTTACATCTGCTCAGAATCATATCGTCTCAAGTCCCTGGAGATTCTGACTCAGAATGTCAGCATTAGAGCTCCTCTGTGTCACTCCAGCAATCGTAAATATTTGAACGAAAATGCACAACACCCTACCTGAATGAAGCACATATCTAAGAGATACTTAGAGAATTCCCTAGACACACCAGGGACCATTTTAGAAAAACAACTATGGCGTGAACTCCAAGTAGTTTCTAATTTTGCTCATGTCAGATGATGCTGCATGGCTTTCCAAAACGTAGATCAAAGTGCAGATTGCTGGTTCCAGGTCAAGAATTTCTAATTATATGTGTCTGCGGGTCTGACAATTGTATTTCCAAGATGTTCTCAGGTGGAGGAGAGTATGTAACATGTTGATGTGGGAAGAGGTCATGCTTAAGGAAGTACTGACAGAGAAGCAAAGTGGCCATGGAAGTTCAGCACATTACAAGTTTGGCCCTCTCAAATCTTTTTAAAGAAACAGCTATGCTCTGCCAACAGCCCACAAAGCCAGAAAGAAAATGTCCTACTAAAAAGTGCATGCCTTACAACAGCAAGCCTGAGACCTAAGCCCATGTGCTAGACTATAAAATATGGAGCCCTTGGTGTGATTATCAAAAAAAAGGCAGCAGTTTCTTCCAAATCTTAACACTTTTTATATTGAATGAAGAACAAAACAGAAAGGAGGTGGCCATACATAGAGGCTATGTTTCTACAGTTCAGTCTTGAGGGAGTCCTGATAGAGTTATATCAAGGAAACTAAGGCAAATCCAGGCTTGTGTGTTAGAAAAAGAGCAAATGAGCTTCTTGGGAGACTGTACTATAGGTGAATGGAATAAGTAAAGGGAGGAGAATATTAATTGGACAATACTGAGTTGGAGGAGCCATGTACATGGGAGCTACCATTAGGCGTGCTCTCAATACCTGTAATGGACTGCTTTTTCATGAATCATCTCCCTTAGTACACTGAGCTAACAACTGTATATTGTTAGCATTATTCCTTAAATATTGGGAAAATGGGGCACAAAAATGTCAAGTGTCATTTGTAGTAGTCACTCAGTGAGTGTACCTGTGGGCCACATCTTAAAATCAGGCTGACATCAGAAACCGTGGTGTCACTAGGACGTGTTGCCATTTCCTTCTTGTCAGAGTATCTAACTCCGAAAAAGCCACTGGTCAAAATTGGTATTTCAAACATGTGGACCTGTGATTAAAAGAGAGACCGTATGTATGTGAAGGAACCACTTTTCTTCCTTCACTGAGATAGACCCCAATCTGATGTGAGGGCAACCATGTCACAGAAAACTCCCAGAGCAGGAGAACTCCAAGCATTGGTGAGTCATGGTAAAGGCTGCAGGAATGGTAAAGCACTGCTGGGATGCCGGCCGGCCGTGCATTTAGTATGAAGAAGGGTTCTCAGAGAAACCAATGTGTTGCAGACTTGGTCCCAAATGTCACCTTTAGAGGTGGGATTTGGTGAAAATGATTGAATTATGAGTGCTCTGATTTTACTAATGAATTGATGCAATGGCAGACTCATAATTTCATGACAGATATTACTCACTAGGAGGAAGCTGGGTCCTAAGAATATGCCTCTGCTCCCGATACCTCCTGCCCATCATCTTTTCCTCTTTCCTTCCATCTTCCTCCTTCTCCCTCTCCTCCTTCCTTTCTCCCTCCTTCTCCTCTGCTTTCTCACCTTCCTCCTTTTCTTCTTTCTCTTTCGTCCTGGATTTTATGAGGTAAGGGTCTCTGTCTCATCCTTCCACAGCTGTTAGTTAGTCCTGGCCTTTCTTCAACAACAGTAGATCTAGATGACCTTGGGATAAAACCCAGTTAAGTCCATCAAACGTCTTGTTTTTTTTCTTTCTTTCTCTCTTTCTTTCTGTTATTGTTGCTGTGATGAGGAATGAACACAGTGGGAAGCCATAGAAATCTGATAAAAGGAGTTTTTGCCTAGGGCCTTGAATGAATTGTAAACAAAAATTAGTCAGTGGGAAAATCACCAGATTCTGGACCTCTGGCCTAATTTTTTAAATTCCAGTTCACTCTGCGTCCTTCACTGACTCCATTATAGCCACCTGTCATCCTGCTGATCTCAGAGCACAATAATCCTCAACTTCTCCAGCCAGAAAAGCCAGAAAAGACTTTTCACTTAACTCCCCACTGTACAGCTGAGGTGAGGCTGGAATTAAAAATAATGAAAATCAATAGGCCTTTTACTAAATGCTGAAGAGCAAAAACAGGGAAATAAACAGTCCTATAATATCAAAACTTCATCTAAGAGGTTTTCCCCATCCCCAA
Source organism: Apodemus agrarius (assembly GCA_964023405.1). NCBI lineage: Eukaryota > Metazoa > Chordata > Mammalia > Rodentia > Muridae > Apodemus > Apodemus agrarius. The sequence goes on from OZ030016.1 coordinate 68,441,727, forward strand.
GAGACGTACATAAAAGAAGACCATGCCTGATTTCTTGTCCTCTAGGCCCTTGTCTCCCTTAACTTAGCAGTTGCTATTTTTATCTATGCCTATTATCTGGACGCCCCCAAGTCTAGACAAGCTGATGGGCAGTGATTCTCTTTGGATCTGGTGCCTGCCCTCTAAGGTGCAGCCTCCTCTATTAGAACGCGCCCTTTCTCTGAGTAATTGGAAGTGACTGACATTCCCCTATGGGCTACAATTTCTTTATGATCTTTCAGAGAATGTCATGGCTACCTTCTCTGAAATCAGATCTGGATGTTACCATTAATTAATGGCATAAATTTGGTTCAAGCACTAAACCTCTCCTAGTTTCCATTTTACTGTCAGCAAAATTAAGGGTTTGTATCAGCACTAACTCTGCTTGCTTCTGTCTTCCCAGGGGGTCTAGGGCCATCCATTCACATGACTCAAGCTGTTCACAGCATATGCTTTGCCTCTGTGACATAATTCATTAAGGGACTTTCTGAACCTGAAAGTCTAGCATAGGAGGACCACTCACCTCCCTAAGCTCAGAAGTCTCTGCTTTTAAAGAAGCCCAAGTGTGTGGTGTTTGTATTTTCTAGCCCATGGCACATTGTGTTTTACTACATTAGGGATAAGGAGATGTATAAGACCATTTGGGGTCAATCTCAGCTGTGCGTTAAAGCACTGGTATGAAAACAAAGGTCAAGACCTAGCGTTCCTTCAGGCCCAAATACCCAGTCATTGAGGCATCAGAAATGATAAGAGGGCTCAAACTATCTCATAACATCAAGCACTTTCCCAGAACCTTCAAACTATTACCGGAGTCATGTGCCATAGGACTAATTGCTTAGACATAGAAGTGACTCTCAGCCAATCCCTGTGTTTAGAGTCCCATCTTATATAGAGAGAGGATTTGGTATAAAAAAAAATGGATAAGCCTAAGACTGAAAGGGAAAGAATCCATGTCACAAAATGCTGTAGGTAAACCTACCTATACCACTTGCAAGGGATCTTGTGATACACTCAACTAATTACCCACATACTGTGCTGCACTCAGCCATGCTAGCTTTCCATTCTTTCACTTTAGAGGACAATGCTTTTTCTACTGCATAAAGGCATTTTCCCCTAAAGGAAACATGGCTAAAATATATATTAAATAAAAAGATTTAGAAACTAATCAGTGCCAAAGGCCCGATGTTCTTCTGACATCAGGGTAAGGATACACTTGCATTTTTCCCACTCCAATGTATCTAACCAAGACAACATCCTAGAACCTACCAGACAGATGAAGTGTCTGACGATAGATGGTACACCAATAAAGGGGAGACATCAAGGCTTTAACTTGTCAAGTCTAGACTGGGGGGAGACAATAAGGACACAATGCTACTGACCCAAAAATGATGATGTTATGCTTACTGACTATACTACATATATAGTCTCACTTGTCAATAAAGATTCCAAATGCCTTTCATCATGAAGATAAAAGACATAGCTGTATTAGGAGACAACATATAGATACTTTGACATGCTAAGAATTGGTTTTTGTTTTCTGTTTTGTTTGTTTTTATGCTTTTTTGATTACCAGTCCTAGGAATGATTACTGGAACACAAAGAAAGGTTTCAAAAATGGACTGTACGATTAGTAAATCCACTAAATGTTACAGCAAAATTGCTGGCACAAATTAGCTAGGAGATGTGCATATTGAGAACCATAATATATATATATTGTTACTCAAGTATAATCTTGGCTTAATGTGTCAGATTTCTGTCATACTATTAATGGTGAAACAAATGATCTTCATAAAGAGATCAACAAAATCTCTCAAGTGACTTTTGAATGGGTATCATGATTAAGATGTCTATCCTTTTCTTTGGTCTCTGTTGGCTTTTCTTATAATTCTGTTACACTTGCCTATATTAGTTAGATTAGCTATTCAGGCAATAAATTCAACCATGGCCTCCATTACAAGTACATTTTTTGTTTAAAAAACTAAGAAATGGTAGACATAGGAGGGATAAAGTTTCATGTGCTCACAGACAAGCGTTAGGGAAGCTAAAATGTTAACTACATGGGTGTTCCTTTCAAAGAAGAGATGCATGATCTGTTAATCAACCAGAAAGCTGAAGTCAGATGTGGTTAAATAGCCTGGTCACATGTGCACTATCTATATGTCCAGAGACCTCACTTGAGCCTCCCCCAAATCCTTATCATAAGCTTGTTTTGTTCAGTCAATCTACAGCATGAAAGGTGTTACTGGTACTTTACAAAGAATTTCAAAAGTCACATCCAATCTTTAAGTAACTTACTTCATAATTTATTTCGCAAGAGATTGAGTTACTCAACACCAGGAGAGTTTTCACCAAATTGTGCTGTGCTTAAATATGTCTAAAATAAACTACTCTGGGTCTGAACTCCCAAAGTTTGAACCCGCACCAGCTACTTCCTCATGTTGAACTGAACTGCCTTCTGATCTCCTGTACATCATTACTATGTTGGCCGTGGAGGTTGCAAAGATTCCTCCACTCCCACTGGTATCTGTTAAAGTTCACGCTATTGACTGCAGGCTTTCGCCATTTGAGGAGCTTAGAATGTGAAGTGTTTCTCCTTGGACAGAAAATCTGAGAGAATCAGACCTGAAAGATATAGATTAGAAGCAAGATGGAAATGTTTGCTTGTGAGTGCCCAGGGGATATCCTACTGGGGAAACTTTCATCAACGGAAAGTCAAAATTAAGAGGTCAGGAGGAAAGGGAAGCAGATATTCAGATCTGGTTGAGAATCGATAGATCCAAAGGGTAGGAAAGGATGAGAGAGTTGGGACCACTGAAGCAGATGGGTGCTCAGACAATTAGTCTGTGGAAGAACCATAGGGCGCCTAAATTACTCCACTACTTAATAATATCCAGTAGCATTTTAAGGTCGAAAGTGCCAAATATAGGAATCATCACAGCTTCTCTGAGTCAATTCAACCCTCTGCAAACATACAATAATGTGTTCACTTGGCCTCACAATGTCATAGGCTTTCCAATTAATTTGCTTTCTGCTATTTGGTTGCATGCACAGTAGCTACATATTGATGGGGAATAATAGCAGATATTTAGTGTATCACAATTTCTGTGGATCAGGAGCTGAGGCCTGTCTGTGTTTCATCCTCTGCTCCCACAGTCTTCTGAAAGCTGCAGTCCAAGGTGAGCCAGGACTGCAGCCTCCCTTCAAGGTGTGACTAGAGAACTATCCTCTTCCAGGGCCTGTATTTTGTTGTAGTAGTTATTGTTGTTAATCTGTTTATTTGTTTGTTTTTCCTTATTGCTGCATGCTGTTTCTTTCAAGCTAGTAGAGTGAAGTCCTCAGTTTCTTGCTACCTACCAAAGAGTAACTGCCCTCAACTCCCAGCCATGTGGATTTATCCGAAATAAAGCAGCTCCCAACATAGAAACTAGCTTCTTCTTTCCTAGGAAGGTGAACTACTTAATAATACAATGTTATTACTGTCTGAAATCTAGTTGTTTGCTTGTGTGTGTGTGTGTGTGTGTGTGTGTGTGTGTGTGTGTGTGTGTGTCTAATCACATGCACCCCAGCACTTTGTCTACCAGGTACATATTGGTTAGAACCAAATAACAGAACATGCATTTGCATGCCCAGACACTGAGATGGGGAACCATGTTAATCTGTCACACAGAGAGAGAGTTTGTGCTGGTACATGGTATCAGGAATCCTCTTCAAAACTCAGTGAAGATTCCATAGCAGTGGCAAGGAACAACATCCCCAAGTTAACTGCAGGCAGCAACGTGAGACGATGGGTGCTCAAAGCACATCGAGTTAATAGGACAGGGTCATTTCTTTTTTCTTTTACCCCTAGGTGAATTTCATTCCCAGAAATCAAAGCCTTTCTTTTCCCAAATAGATAGAAAACACAAACAAGATGAAACAAGGTGAGTAATCTAGCAGGGACAAGTGTAAGGATCAAGATTTTGGTGTCTAAATTGACTTCACAAGTTGAGGCAAGGCTAGGTAATAATGGCTTGTGAATAAGGCTTAAGGGATTTGGCTGACTCAGTGAGTTAGCAGCATGAGGTGGTTGCCAAGAATAGCAAGGCAATTGTGGGCAGTGTTAGACAAGTATAACTCATTCATCCCGAGGGACTGAGATGCCCCTTCCTCACTGTGCGACTGTGAAGATAAGTGGAGGATGGCTCACATCATAGGTTCTCCATTCTAAGAGCAACATGGGTCAATTAAATCATCTGTAATGGACACAGACACTGAACAGACTGGGATAGCAGCATGGCTACAGACTTAGCAAAGTCAATCTGCAAAGAAAAAATCCTACAGAGCCTATCCATATTTTTGTCCAACCCTGGAGAGCTTTGTTCAAGGAGAATAATTAGATTGTGTACTAGCAATTTGTCTGCGTGCTGTGGCCAGATACTTAAGAGGCAATTCAAGAAAGGAGAGGTTTATTTTGGCTCATGTTTTAAGAAGGAATAACAACTATCATGGCCCAGAAGACATAGCAGCAGGATTGGAGGTGCCATTCATGCATTAGGCCAATAGTCCGGAAGCAGAGGGAGATGAATGCTGGTCCTCAGCTTGTTCTTCCCTTTTTATTCATTTAGGGCCTCATCTCATGGGATGGTACCACATTTAGGGTAAGTCTTCCCTGCTGAGTTATGTCTTTCTGTAAATAACCCCATAAACAAACCCACAGGTATGTTTCTTTGTGGTGATTCCAGATCCTACGAAGTTGGCAATGAAGACTGACCATCACAGATAATTTTATCTAGGCAATGAAACCCAAAGGCATAGATCGAAATAAGTCCTGCAGGCTCAGCTTCTGATCAGGGTGGAATCCTTTCCAGTAGACACTGGTCTCCTAGAAATCTGTGTTCCTTATTGGAGGCTGTCAGCGAAATATGGACTTACGGCATTGACTGGCAAGCATAAGGTATGTCTGACAAAAAGGACACATTCTCTGTCACTGTGTGTGTCTCTTGAATCAGACAAGCAAATAAATGCTTGGAATAATAGTAAAAAAAAAAAAAACTAAAAGTGCTAAGTGTTGAAGTAACCAGCACACCTCCAATCCCAGTTGCTTGTTTCATGTCCATTTCAAATGCAAGGGCTAAGGGTCAACACGGTTGCTTCATGAGCCTTCTTCTCATTTGTGGGACGAACTGAAGTCATAAGATCAATGGAGCTGGTGGTAGTTTATGCCTTTGGACTTTTCCTCGGGGATGTTGTTAATCAGATCATTCCACTGGCTGAAGAAGGTCACATGGCCAAGGACAGCACAAAGGACCGAGAAGCATGCTCTTGCCATAGGTAGAAAGGAGAGATCACACCGATCTCACAGATTACACGTCAGTAGGCGAGTGAGTCCAACTCTCTTCAGAGAAGTGTCCTTGGGAGGACAAATTACTCCTCTACCTCACAAGTCAGAGGTTTCAATGGGAGTGATACCTCTTTCAAATAACTGTTCAAGAATGTCATTCTTTCCAGTCTTGGGCTAACCATCCAGTTTTGGAAATCTCCATTCATATACACAAAGAATAACAATATGCTTCACTGTGAACATCTATAAATTGGTTAGTTCTGGTCTATGTGGAACCATTTCCTTGTCTGGAGAGCGACAGAGGATATAAACTACTTGGGAAGGGAAATCTACAGAAATTCAAATCTTGTAAATGAAATCCAACAGCTGAGAAAGCACCACTCTGAAGAGCTGAATTAATCTGGGAATGGGGGGAGGGAATGGGTGAAAAGAAAAATAGGAGAAGCTGAACTTAATTAAGGAACCTTAAAAGAAAGTATTAGTAGCTGGTCTCCATAAAGAATAATAAATGAAAACAGCCAAGCTGGGCAGCACAAGCACAAATTTGCTACCTCTTATGTTTCTTTCCACCAAATTGAACTTATTTATCTGTGAAAAATTCCATAGATGGGAGAAGAAAAATCAGGCTGATTAAAGCTTATTTATTTGCTTTTAAGAAATTGGTATTATCTGACCACCAGAAGTAAAAGAATCCCCAGTGGTATGGAAAAGAAAAATGGCTTCTTTTTCTTCCATGTGCCCACTATGCCAGAGAAAGCTGGGTGAGATAAAAGAAGCGCTTGGACCAAAATATTCCAGTGCTCTTCAGAACATCCTCTAATTTTTAAAAGTCTTGATTGATTCTTTGATTGTTTGTTTGTTTGTTTGTTTTTTTGGTTTGTTTTTGTTTTCTTCTGTTGTCCCTCTTTCTCATCTCCTGTAATAAAGGGTAAGGGTATAACTCAGTTGTGGAACATTTGCCTAACATACTTGAAGCTCTGGGTTCAATTTCCAGAACCATATGAATCAAGGACTGTACCGCATACTTGCAATCCCAACACACTTCAGGCCAGATGGGTCAGAAGTTTAAAGCCATCCTTAACTACACAGCGATTTCAAATGCATCATGAATTACATGAGGAGACCTTGTCTCAAGTAAAATAAACCAAAAACTCTTGAAATGAGCAAGTCCAAAGCTACCCACACTATATATTATAGACTAACAAGAAGCTGTGTTTCAAAACCAACTTGACATCCTATGAGAAACATGTTTTAAAAATTGTCGTGTGCTGGCCAACCCAGCAGGATTCTCCTCTAAAACTAGCATTAAGGCCAAGTTTAACATGGAGGTGGTGAGTGAGCCAAACTGCTGAAGGTCAAAAATTGATCAGGCCAATGGAAACTGGAAGGTTAGAATGGGTGTCCTGGTGGGAGTCCTCTAATCTTGGTTAATGCTAAAAGGCATTAAGTAATTATTTTATAGTAATATGGCTCTCAAATTTTTCTGTGTTGTTTCACAATGGTATCACATGTATACACATTATTTCTAAGCCCAGGTCACAGATATAAAAACAGAGCCAGAGTGGTAGTCTTACATATATAAAAATTTATAGAACTTAATTATTAAGAAAACAATCAGCATGCTGGGTGTGCATGGACATTTAACCCTAGCACTCAAGAAACAGGGGGAATCCTCTAGGAATCCAAAGCCAACCTTGTCTAGAAAACACAGTCAACAGAGTGTCTAAAACTGAAGGGATTGCTGCTGCCAATCCTGAAGAAGGAACAGGGCAACACAATTTATAAGGCCTGAATAGATCTGGCTTGTTTTGAAGACTGATCAGTCTTATCCATCAGGCCAGGGTTTACCCTGGGAGAGAGAAGCCTCACTTGAAGGTTTCACCCACATAAATGTTTTCCACTATGCACCAAAGATTACATAAGAATGCTCCAAGAGGCAGAGTTTGACGTCTTGCTAACTAACCAGAAACCACAGAAATGCCATCCACAGAAGGGCAGCTAAGAATACCGCTCACATTCAGCCCACGGCCCTCAACATTCAAAAGGAACTATAGCCATGTGTGAGAACAGGTGAATTCTTTAAAAAGTGGTGAGCAGGACTGAGGGATGGAAAGTAAATATATGGTGGCATTTAAAACAAGGAACTGTTTGCAAAACTCAGGCTAATTGAAGACTTTGGGGCAACAGGGAGAGCATGGTGTAGCCTTCCTGGCCTCTTGGTATGACTTCAGTGATTCACAGTTCACCTAAGTGAGAACAGAAGAGCTGTTTACACCTAAGAAACGTTTTTCCTTCATTCTGCTTTATGAACAGGAGTGGGTGCTGGGGCTTTAGCTCAGTGGTAGAGCATTAGCCAAGCATGCATAACAGCCTGGGTTCAATTGCCAAAACCAAAATAAGTTAACAATAATATATGAACAATAATGACTGGAAGTTGATCTATTGCTTGCACTTCATTAGATCTCCTTGTATGAGCATGCAGGGTTTTGAATTTATTGTCTTCTATACTAAGTATTGGAGTAATTGCTTTTTAAATGAAAATTTCTACTCTAATTGTACCTGTGTCTTAGAAATCAGGAAACTAAACAAGCAATCAACATTATGTTTACTAAAGCTAGATGCGAGCTGCTTTACGTGCTAAGGAATCAACAATGCCAAGGTACGATAGACAGACCAAAGGCTGAATTTCCCTCTCAGCTGAGCCTTGCTGCTTCCCCAGTCTTCGTCTGTGAGTTGCCTTTGGGTAGTGGAATTACTGCTGCCTTCTTCTTTATTATTTCTAATTTTCCAATCATCTTTAATGTTTTTACAGGAGTGTATTATAATGAACCAAATACAAAAACACATCAACCATTGTGTTTAATTATGTCTCAAAAGCAAAGATTTTTGGGTTAAAAGGAAGGCACAGTGCTGGGTATTATTACTTCAATGGCTCCTGCTTCTGTCTCTGTGTTAGCTTGCAGTATACTCTGTAGAGATTGGTGCCATTTGAATATCCTTCTAGGACAGTAAGTCTGCCATCCTTCATGGGTACCTTTCTCTCATCTCTGTTGTGAGGACTACATTCTCTGATCAGACAGAGGGAAGCAGATAGCTAGAAACATTACTGGTAAAGTTAGAAGGACCAGGAGTTCATGGGCATTGTTAGTGGTATGGAGAAATTTCACGCAGCCTATCCTGAATACAACCCTGTTTCAAAAAATAATCCTATAATTTTAAAGCTGTGACCAGCATTTACAGTACTGATACACATTCTTAGGATGCAGCAATGCTCATATCATGACTGATTAGCTGATTTTCTAGTACTCAATTTTTGATACAGTGTGATACTTATTATTTTCCATTCTATTATAATATTATTACCTATTATGCAATGTGAATGTCATGAGAAAAATGTCTAAAATATGACTTCAAAGATTTTGAGAAATAATATATTGCAATTTATTGACCTTAAGGGTTTTGCTTTTTACCATTGTAATACTAGAGGAAATTGAAATGCCTAGTGATTGATGGCAACTTACTCCTAATGCTGGCCAAGTGATCACTTGGTGCTGGTGTCACCATTGCTGCTGGTCCATAGCGGTTCTCCTGTGGAAGGATGTTCTCTCCCTTGGAATATTACTCCCCTGTGAAACGATGCTCCCCCATAGAAGGATGCTACCATGTAGAAGGATGCTCCCCTGTGCAAGAATGTATCCTGGTAAAAGGTTACAGTCTTGATGGAGGATGTTCACCCCCCAGAAGGATTGTCCCTCATGGATGGATGTTCCCCCATGAGAGGATGCTCCCTCATGAAAGGATGCTCCCTTGTGGATGGATGCTACCTTGTGAAAGGCAGCCTCTGCATTGCCTAACAGTGAGCCCAACTCTCAGTATTTGTGCTGCTAAGTAACACCATCAGCGTGAGAATTGGCTGAATCTGGTGATTTGTTTCAAAGAACTGAAAATGGAAAATGCCAAAAGATGACACTCAACAGGTTGAGTTACAAAGGCACTGTGGCATCTACCTTCCGTACGCTCTCTCTTTAGTGTCACCTGCTCAGTCGTAAGAAGCGAACTACCTTCTATCTACTGCCCTATAAAGAGAACACATAGCAAGAAACTGAAGGGAGCCTCTGCAACAGCCATCAAAGAACTCAGGTCTCAGACTAACAACCTGTCAAAACTTATACCAAGTGAAAGAACTTGGGCATAAGTCCTCACCCACAGAACCTCTGTAGCCAGTCATAGCTCATACCAAAAGATCTGTGCCAACCAGGACTGTGTACCCACAGAAACCATGAGATAATAAACATTTCTAATTTTAGGAAAAGAACACTGGAGTCAAGTTATCATGCATCAATATCTAGCCAGAATGGGTGTAATAACATCATCTCAGTTGAGATACTGGCATGGTTTGAAGTGTAATTGCGGAATATAATCACTAGAATATCTTTAAAATACATGCTAAGATTTGCCTTAAGAACAAAAAAGGCAGCCTGTATGCAGAAATAAGAAAAGCAGAGATAAAAAATGTAATACTTTATGTCTCATGTCCTCAGATATGAAAGTGAGCATGAATTCTGTGTTATTTTGCCAAGCCAAAACCAAATGCTTTATGTGACTAGACTTCAAAGGTTGCCTGCCCTAACACGGGGCCATAGGCAAGATGACCCACACAAGTGACATTTGTTTTCTTAACAACTCTAAACCATAGCAAGGGCTTCTAAGGTCAAGGTCTGAGCAGGTTGGCTCCTTCTAGGGGCTGAGGAGAAGGCTCCATGCCTCTGCTTTTGGCTTGCAGACAGTTCAGATCTGCCTGTGTCATTAAAGTCTCTTCTACTTTTAACTCTTTGCAAAGTTGCCATTTTATATTGCAGAGGTGACATGACTGCATGGAACAGAAAATGGAACTTAGGCATCTCTGGTGGGGCTCATGACAACTTCTTAAAATACATTTTGGGGAAGTTCACTTCCCATCCTTTTTCTAGGTAAAAGCAGATACTAAAAGGCATGGACTCTGATCACTGGAATTATAGTAACTTCAGCAAAGCCATGAGCGATGAAAACAATTAGCCAGATAGTGTTTAAAGGCTGCAAATTGTAGTGCGTAGAAAAAATGGCACCAGGATCCAGAAATGAATTGATTCGGGGAGTTGCGTGAGGGTCTTAGGAGAGCAGAGGAGTGGATAAACCACCACAGCCACTCTCCTGTGGTGATGCAGCAAAGACTAAAACGGTTGAGAGCTAAGCACAATCCTTTCCATTGACAGAGATTAGGTTGCTGAGTACCACAGGACAGGTAAGAAGCCTGCTAGGTGACCACAGTCCAGCCTTATTTTGCAGGAAGAAAGGGCTAGGCTACACTAGGCGAGGACCTTCTTCCTACAGGAAAATGTCCCTGGGTAGCAGCCAGGAACCCTCGCCAGCTGGCCACTCCCTGAAGACAGTTTGCTCCCTAAAGGAGGAAGGATTGAACTGATAGGAGCTCTGTAATGGTTCATTGCACATCTGTCAAAAAAAAAAAAAAAAGCATCCCTCCCTCCTCTCTGGCATGCGGTACCCCTGCCAGCTCCAAGTGGCTTCCAGGAAAAGGTGAACCCTGAGGCAGGCTCCATTCAGAGAATGAACAGGAGCTGGAGAAGAGGATTAAACCCTGCAAACAGTAGGCCAACACCTCTCTGTTATGAATCTCCATGGGGACAGGGTACTGATGTTTGTTCACCTATGCTCTGTACCTCATGGTTTATCACTGTCCATTCCTAACTAAGAAGGAATGGCCTTGACATAGATGCTCATAGAACATCACATGTAATCAAGGGCCTCAAGAGCTAGAGTATGCCTGGGAACTTTAAGACCATAATAGCTTTTCTAGTTAAAGGCTGATTATATGTGGGAAGAGAAGCCCAATTACACAGAGAACTGAGCTCTTAAGCCTAGCATTTTCCTTTGTCAATTAGTTTATGCAATGCAATTACAACAATATCATGAATATTGCATTTAAATACTTTATGGATAGTTACATTCCTGGAATGTAAGTACATTTTGAAGGCACGGAGAACTTAAGTCTCTTCATTTGAGGAAATAGGGTAGAATATACAACAGTCCACTTTGGGTCCATGATGCACTCACGCAAGGGAGACAAAATGGTAGGTTTAACTTGAAGCAGCTTCTCTAGCCAGCATGGCTGTTTGCAGCTGGGAAACTCAGCATTCAACACTACCTTCTCAGTGTCTCTGTGCAAAATTGAGACATGTACAAAATACATTCAAATCCCCAACATGGAGTTACATAAATGATTTGTATTTTACTTGCATGTTTTTCTTGCGTTGTTTTATATTGTCTAATTGATTGTTTATATTTCATATGAAATATTTATTTTTAGTTTAAGAACTTATTTTATGATGTTATGTTGTATTTTTTAAAGAAGTTCTTATTTTAAATGTAAAATGACATATATTAGAAAAATACATGTATTCATCTATGAATTAACTGTCTAAACTTCAAAGCATGATGTGAAGAATTTATTAATATCATGAAAGGATAAATGATAGATACAGATAAACACATAGATAATTTATAGACAAGAAAATGGATTGATAATGGATAGAGAGCTAAATAAAGGGATATACAGATGTTAGATCAATAGGTGGATGATAGAAAGATAATAAGTAGAGGATAGATGGAGAAGAGGTAGATAAATGATAGATAGATAGATAGATAGATAGATAGATAGATGATAGATAGATGATAGATAGATGGCAGGGAGATTGATAATAGAAGGGTAAGTAGAAGATATGTAGATGATAAGCAGGTAGTGGTGAAAGGGAGATGATAAATAGGCATATAGGTGAATGAGTAGTAGATAGATGTATAGATAGATGATAGGTAGATGATAGACAGATGATAGATTGATATACATATGTATGGATTCTAGAGAGACGTTAGACAGTAGTACTTTCAAATGTCACTGCAAATTATTCCATAAGAAATTTGTTCCTAAAGAAGGCAAATAGAAGCTTTATCAGTTTGAGGTAATTGAGGACCACATGGAGAGAAAGAACTTAAACATGAACCCCAGAGAAGAGATAGTTGTTGCTTCTTGGGCCTGGGAGTTAAAGGGGAGATGGGAGGGCAGAGGCCTCAGTGTTTCTTCTACTATTCTGGTACCCAAAGGGTCAGGAGCTTGGGATGCTCATCTGATTAAACTATAGTTTTCTGTTCATACCATGCACCTCTATGAGTGTCTTTAGAAATGGAATTGGATTTCATCTTCTCCATAAATCTCTGCCCACACGCCCTGCACAGAGCCGCTGCAGAGGAGGGAGCCTGTACACACTGGCTTGGCGGAATGGATGGGCTTACTGGGAGAGGGAAAGCTTTTTATTTTATTATTATTATTTTTTTAATTTTCTGAATACAAGGACGTTTCCAATGCCTTTGAATAAAGTTCAAAGAAGAAACAGCATCAAGACTCTCTGAAGAGCAGCTAACTTTGGTCCCAGAGAATTGAAAATCAAAAGAAGTGCCATGAGTTTTTATTGTAATGAGAGCGTTGCAGCTGAAGCAGAATCGAACAGTGTGAGCAAAGGGACTGCTTAGATCCTGCCATGTGGCATTTTTCTGTAGCACTGGTATGTATGGTCTGGGGCAAAGATTGACAAGAGGTGGCAAATCGCAACAGTGTGTTGTTTAGAACTGTTTATCCAACCCAGCAAAGGGACTCTGAGCCACTTGTGTGAAATCCCCTCCAGCAGTCACCCTTATCCTCATCAGCCAAGCCCCCAGGCTCTATGGTATCCCCTTCTGCATGGAGGCAATCTGGTCCTTAGCTATCCTTGGCTCAGTGTCTGTCGTCCAGAGTGATTTCAGAGACTCTAAAAATTTTACAATTTAATTTAACATTAGAAGAACAACACATGTAAAGCTAAAAATACAATTAAATAAATAAAATAATATAGTTATCCTAATACAACAGCATCTTACAGGGACTCCCCCTAGAATCTACCATCTATGCTAGATGGCCAAGCAAGGGTGGGACACTCTAGGCTCATTTAAACTACCGATGGATTGGGAAGGCTTGTTGCTTTTGATTTTTCCTTCATTTTGTCTTTCCTTTCCTTTCCTTTTCTTCAGTGCATGTGTGTATTTGTGTATGGATGTGGTATGTGCATGTATGTGTGCAGATCGGCTTGCCTCTGCCTTTGTGCGCTCTCATTTGGAAGCCAGGAAAAGACATCAGGCATCCTCCTCCACTGTCTCCACCTTATGTTTTGAGACAAGGACTCTCACTGACCCTGGAGCTTGCCATTTCTGCCACACTGGCTGATCAATGAGTCTATCTGTGTCATTTTTCCTGAGTTCCTCGAGCTTGTGTGGGCTTTCTGCCTTTATAACCGCTCTCAGGAGAATTACTAAGGTGTCTCCAGAGAACCACCTTGACCCCTGGGCTCAATCTCAGAGACTCAAAGACCTTTCCCCAGGCCTCACTTATCAAAATCAACTTCCTCTTCTGCCATGTGATGCCACCTTTGGGACTAAGCCTTTAACAATGGGCCATTGGCACAAGGTGGTGGGGGTAGGGGGTTGGGGGGGTTGATATTCCAACCATTTTTAAATACTAGCAGATGACAATGAAGAAAATCATAAGAGTCCCAAGTCTAAACAGCCCTGTAATCACACAAGACAAGAAGAAACCAGGTTATATTTTGGGATGAAAGAAAATCATCACATAACTTCTTAATCACAGAAGGGTGGATCGTTGCACATGAGTGTAGACAGTTTGGGATTTGGGATGGGCTACAGATTAGCAACGTGATGGCCAGCTGAGTTGGAAGGACTTCCAAGATTTCATGTTTGTGGACATGACCCTGGCTTCTTTTTACCCAAGCAGACAACTCTGGCTAATTAGCAAATCAAAAGAAACAGAAACAGCCTTAGACCCCAGCACAATCAAATTAGTAGAGAAATTTGAGGATGCCATTTCACACAGTGTAATCATGCTCCCTTTGTTTGTGGTCAAAAGGAAAGAAAATTATCTCACAACCCTAAAGCCTTCCATGTAACCAATGAGCTCAAAGGATGGCTGCATTTCCTGTCAGCTCTCTTCAATTTTGATGAAGACAGGAATGCACAATGCACAATTAAGCGATATCCATCAAGCCTCCCATACAAGGAGAGCCTTTTAAAAATACATTTGACTTTTAAGGTGATTCAGCACAGAGAGCCATTAGCACACCATCTAAATCAGGACCTGGAAAGTTTATTAAAATTGGATTTTTAACCTGATCCCAATTCCGACTGCTTGTAAAGAATCCCACTGGACTCCTTAAAATTTATGCTATTAACCTGAAAGACTCAAACATCCATTATGAGGAGAGAGGATATAGGGCAGCCCTTCAGGCAGGGATTGTACGTAGGATTCCTCTGAGTCAGGTCAGGTATTGAGTGAGTGTGAACCCTCAGTCCTCCAAAGTACATTCACTGGGCTCACTCTGTTCCTCACCCCCTGCCTCCTCTCCTCCTGATCTATTCCTTACTCATCCTTCATCTGAAAGAAAGGACAAGCAAACCAACAACAAGAAACATAAGCAAACCATTCAGTTCTGGAGAGCACTGGGCTAGGAGCCCAGTTGTAACTGGAAGGAGAGCTGTCTAGATGAACCACTTTACCTAGTGCACTAAAGAACTCACTTCATTTCAAAATACAGAAGAGTTAGTGATCTCTGGGAAGGGTTAAGAGAAATTTCTTATTAGTATGTCACCTTCAACAAGTTATCCTCCTTGTAAACTGGTGTGGTTGTGTGGTTATTTGCTTGTTTGTTCGTTTGCTTGTTTGTTTGTTTCTTTAATAAGGTTGCTAAGAAAGCAAAAGATGTTTGCCAGAAAGATAACTTGGGAAGTAAAGTGCTTAACTTCCTAAGCTTGGTTGCCCAGTGCATCTGTGACTTTAATAAGGTTGTTAAGAAAGCAAAAGATGTTTGCCAGAAAGATGACTTGGGAAGTAAAGTGCTTGACTTCCTAAGCTTGGTTGCCCAGTGCATCTGTGACTTTAATGCTGGAGTAGGTAAAGAAAGGCAGATTTTTTGTTTCTTGTAGGAAGACAGTGGTAAAAGATCTTGTCTCAAAAAAATAAGGTGGCAAGATATAGAAGAAGACATTCAATCCAATCAAACTTTGACCTCCACACATACTACAAGTACATATTCATATCACACACACATACATACACACACACACACACACACACACACACACACACACACTGAGCAGGTATATAATTGGTTTTACCCAAGGCCTGACTCAAATCTTGGCTCTATCTTAGATGCTGTTATTGCAGATTATTGACCAAAGCCATAGGTCACCAGCTTCTGTTTCCTTTGCACGGCTTCAGCTTTGATCTTATGTGAACAGAGTTTATAGTCTAGCCAGAATGAATGGGTCTCTGTAAAGGTGTCTTGGGCGTATAAGGCTTACTGCTCCTTGAGGCAAGGGTTTCTGCTAGCACCAGTAATATCTTAATGTTTCATTTATCTCCCATATCAAGTATCCAGCAATGGCTCTAATAGCTTACATACTAGTGGTGCAGAAGACATCTGTAATACACTTGTTTTTTGGTTGATGACACTGGCTTGGATCACAGATCTGAATGATTGCTGTTTTCTGGTTGGTGATCTCACCCTGAACCAAATCAAACCACCCTTAAAATACCAAATGTGTAAACTTATTAAAACTATTTTATTTTAGGCATAGGTGTGTGAGCTCTCTCTCTCTCTCTCTCTCTCTCTCTCTCTCTCTCTCTCTCTCTCTCACACACACACACACACACACACACACACACACACACTTACTTTTATGTGAGAAAATCACCTGACAGGATAGAAGAGGGTATTAGATGCACCAGAGCTGCACTGACAGGTGATGTGAGGCCAGCACTTCACTGGTAAGCTTTCTCTATAGCCCTACAGATTGTTTTTATGTTTTTGTTGTGTGTTTGTTGTGAGTTTTGTTGATGTTATGTTTGTTAGGATTGGTTTTTTTTTTCCTTTCTTAAGTTATACTGTCAGAGAACCTACAAAAGGTCAGTTGTATGGTTGCTCAAAACCAAGGCTCTTCTAATGTACTGGGGAAGACAGATGCAAAAACAGCTATGTTTAATACAGTATTAGGGCTGATATAGGAAACCAGGTATCCAGGAGTGAGCAGAAGGCAGGCCCAGAAGACATCTCGGAGAGAGGTCAATGTCTAAGCAGACATATACAGCCAAAGAACAGCCAAAAAAGCCCATAGGTATTTTTATTTACCTAAATCTAAGAATATTGGTTATTGACCAATAAATATTTGATAATATTGGGATGGGCAGGCAGCTGTGAGGCCACTGCTCCAGTTCCTTTCACTTGCTGGACATGCCTGGAGCAGCTTCTGCCAAAGAAGGTGACTCACAGAGACTCTGAGCTGGGGCTGGGATTTTCGTTTCTTTGGAGGTTTTGTGGCAGGTAATTAAGAAAGCTGGTTAATTGGCCTCTGACTTACAGGGTGTCAAAAGAAGAATTCTTACTAGTCTCCTTTTGTGTCACAGGGATGGCTTGTGTAGTTCAATATCATGTATTGGACCCTTTTGAAGGAAAAATAACCTCAACCATCTTAGGGAATCAACACCCCTCCCTGTGTTAAAGGATTCCTGACCTGAACTGTGCTTGGCATCTGGTAGAAGCTTAAGGTGGCTATAACTGATAGTTGTCAGCCCTTTAATCTGAACTCTCCATTTGACCACGAGAGATTTTTGCAGGATGTTACCCAACTTCGTATATATCTAAATCTAAAGTAAATTTTAAATTTACTTTTCAAGATGCAAATTTAAAGCGGCTTTTGTAAAAAATGCACTTTTTTTTCTTTTTTTTTTTCTCTTTTACCTGAAATGGGCATGCCAACTTTGCATTTATTCAAAGATTAAATAGCCAGAGTCATTAAGTTTTCTAATAATTTATCATTGAAAAAAGAAGATTTGGTCTAAGCTTTCTAAGATGTTGCCTGCTTTATAAACCACAATATACTGTACTGGGCATCTGTTTGCCTTTAGAGCAGACTGAGGCTAATCTTTGCACCAGCTACGAGGAGGTCAATTTCCCAAAGGAATTTCCCCCCTTAGATGGGAGAATATTGATTCTAGAAATGCAAATGATAAATATTTATATTCTGTTTTTTAAGATATGGAAGATATTCAAATAGCTAAAGGAAGTTCTTTTGATTTGAACTTGGCTACTTGTTTCTCCTTCCCCTCCCCCGCCCCCCTCCCCCGGCCCCTTGACTGCTCCTCTTTTCTTTTGGTAACCTGCTTTGGAAGGCGACTTGCTCTGGCTAAAGCAGTCCAGCATCTCCAAGGAGATTCCAGCTCCTCGGCCCTCCAAATCTTAAACTGAGTCACAATATGCAGGTTGGCTCTCACACAAAACCTCTCAGCTTTGGAACGCAAGAAAAACTCGATTAGTTTCAGAAGTGAAATTTGCCAGCCTAGCTACTTTTGCTAAAGGAAAGCTGAATTCTTCGGGCTCGCCTTAAGTCGGTCTTTTTGAGGCGAAACCGAAGGAGAAAGGCTGTTTCACGGCGACACTGCACACTCTGAAACCAGCTCTTCAAGTGGCTCCTGTCCCTGCTGCAGCTCAAGATGGAGCTACCAGCTCCAGAGACCTCCAGGGCTGCGCACCGATCACAGGCGCCTAAAGCGAGTCACCTGCTGGTAAGGAGCTGGGTGCGAGCACACGTGGGCACTGCAAAGGTCTTGAGGACCACGGGGAATTTACGAAAGGGATAAAGGACATTAGGGCCCAAGGTTCGGACACGGAGGGATCAGGGAGAAGACTAGGGGTCCAGGGTTTGTACAAAGTCACCCAAGCCACACGCCCCACCCTCTAGACTGCGCTGGTCTTTCCCCTTAGACTAAAATCCGAGGAGCCAAGGGACTGGGTGAACGGAGCCGGCTCCTTCGGGACCCAGAAGCGCAGAAATCGGGTGCTTAGCTGGCTTGCTCAAAGTCAGCGCTCAGGGACTCGCTAGGAGGCGGGACTCGGGGCAGCACCGGAGCCAACACGGCAGCAGTGGGCGCTCGAGATCCTCTTCTGCCCTCGGAGCTCTCCCCGAGCTCCGGCCTCCGCTGTCCCCTCCTCCTGGCTCCTGCTCCTCCTCCTGCTCCTCCCATCTTCGGAACCGGCACCAAAACGCCTGTCTGCAAGGTGCTCAGTGAGCTGCAGCCGGGAGCTGCTGCCACCGCCGGGTCTCTCTCGGTGAGTGCCTGTGTCCCTTCTCGGCTCGCCCGTCCCGGGGTGAGTGGGAAATTGCTCCAAGGGGCGCAGGTACTTGGCGGCGGAGCTGCCCATGGCCCGGCCGGAGAGAAGATTGAGGGCGCCGGACCGGCTTGACGGGTACGCGACTCAGGTGAGCGCTGCGCGTGAGGAGTGAGGGCTGCCTACGCACCTTTTTCTGCTCTTCCGACTTAGGGCAAGTGCTGAGCCCAAGGTGAGATGAGGCTAAAGCAGGTAGAATACACTCCACTGGAGGGAAGCCTCTGGGTTATCTGATCCGCCGGTCTCCTGCCCCGGAACCTCACCTCTAGAATTCCCGAGATGGACTATAAGGCACCAGATTGTCTGACTCTTAAAAAGACTGGATTTATGTTCCTAGCTAACTCAAGAGGGTCGTCACTGCCGGTCGCTCGGTGCCACAGCTTCTCTCTAAGACCTTGGGCAACTGCAGCTAGAGCGGTGTGCTGGCGGAGCCCGGGCACCACCTAGGGCGGAGAACTGGGCCAGCGGACAGATAAGGGGAGTCACTCTGGAATCTGGAATCGGGCATCTGGGGGTACGGAAGCCTTGGTCTAGTTTGCCTTTGCATTCGGTAGCAATAATGGGGAGACAGCATCTCCCGGGGTACTCGAAGAAGGAGGTGACAGGCAGGACCGTAAGTGTTAAGAAAGCCAGTTACATACGACTGCTATTTTTTCATGTTACTTTTTACTTTTTTCCCACCTCGGCTTCTATTTCGAGTACCACCGATAGAGGAGGCAGATGGGGGAGGGTGGTGGGTAAGGAAGGGATGTCCGTACATGAACCTGGGAAGCCTGTATTTAGAATGAGCACAGCTCACTCAGAGTCTGATCTCTTCGGGTGCGCCATACACGCCGGTCTTTAGAGCAGTGGACTCCCCGCTGCTTTCCTCTGGACCCTGCCTTTCCTGGAACTGGAGAGCTAGCTCTCCGAACCTGGGGCTCAAGACAGTAATAGGATGAAGAAACCAGTGCCGGAGCCAGATGCTTACCAGGGATTGGTGGGCTGTGACAGACTTAGCAATTATTTGGGGTTGCCTCCGATTGATTCTTTATAGCACAACCTAAGCTAAGGAGGCACCTTATTTTATTTGCACACACGGGTTTCTCCTCTGGACCAGGAGTAGCACCCTTCCTCGCCAACCCCCACAACACAACCCAGAAGCTGTGGTATTCTTGCTTTGCTTTGCGCGAGACTTACTCCTCCTCTTCCCTCGGCGTTATCCCGGGCTATTTTTATCTGTAACTATGCTAAGATGCTTTTGGGGGATCCCGAAGAGGCAACTCTGATCCACAGTCTTGAAGCTGCTCTCCCAGGAGAGGTCTCTTGTTAGCCAGGAGCTTGGATGAGGAGAGGAAGAGCCAGAGAGGAGATAGTTAGCCCTTGCTTCAGCCTGAGCTCAGCATTTTCAGGAAAGTGCCACCAGCACCCAGGCTTTCCCTCCACCCTGGTGGGACAGGTCTCCAGCAGAGTCCCCAATGTGCCCCAGGCCTGGGTATTTGACCAGCTGCTGGGGGTGGGGTGGGGAGAAACAAGGTCCTGTGGTCTCAGCTTTGCTCCCAAATCTCACTGTATTTGTTGAAATTCAATTACCAGCTTCCCAGGAGTTTATTCCAGGAATTGTATATTTGACTTTAGTTTTTAATAAAAGGAGATAGAGATAGCTCGACTTCTGTACCTCCAACCCCCGCATTTCTGAAGTACTAATTCCTTTTGATACCAGGAATGAGTCTTGCTTTCGACTTTCCCAACAAGGGTGAGTACGGTCGAATTAGTCTGACCTTCTAAAATTCCAAATGAACGCTTAAGGTACAATGCACTGGGCGGCCCTTCCTCATTTTCAACGCGGTTAGATTTTCACATTCACTGGATTGGAAAAATAACATTGATATGGACTGTTGTATTATGCAAGGTAACCCCCGAGACACACACACACACACACACACACACACACCTTCACAGTCACGTACGAGAAGGTGAACTTTTAAAAGAGCCTCTTTGGCATCAGTTACCCATCTAAGTCTCGTTCGACAGGGATGGACAACTTCCTGACTAAGCACTCTTAAGTCCCTGCAGCTAATGAGCCAGCAGCCAGAGATGTCTTAGTGAGCAAGACTGAACTCTGCTTCTGGGCTTCGACATCCTCCGCCAAGTTGCTGTGCACGCAATACACCACGTCTTAAGACGGAAAGTTTTGGAGAGGAAGTGGTCCTTGGTCTTACAAAGGGAATTGTGGATGTGTGGAGGGCCCTTGCTGCTAGTGAGGGAGCATGAGCTTCACCCCTCCGGGAGATCATCACCTTCCTACACCTCCTTAAGCAGAAGGAGCTTTGCCTAACTCAAACTCCTTTATAGAGCTGGGACTTGTGTTTTCATCCTCCAAAGAAGAAATTCTCAGCATTGAAAAATCCCAGGGATCCTCTGAAGGGAAAAGACTCATGGGAGCTTTTCTTGTCTTAAGTTAAAATTCAGTGGTGATTCCAAAGCGGCTGGGGGCTGCGGGGGAGGGGAGCTGGCTGTTCAACTTTGTGCTCTGCCTCTTTGAGACCCAGCATGCACTCTGGGTGGCTCCCAGCTGCCAGTAAGGACTGAGCCATGTTCTGGCCTGGGTGGGTAGATTTGGAGGCAAAGACAGTCAAACATGTGGATGCTTTAATGGGTCATAAGCTATGCCTGGCGATAGTATCTGGACACCAGTTCCAGAACCTGAGCTGAGAAGTGCAGCACTTTCCTCTGTGGCAAACGTACTGTCTTCCTAGGTGTTACTGAAGGGCAGACAGGATTTTACAGCTGAGGTTAGAAAATATGAACACTGCAGTTCCCCAGTCCCCAACTCAGCCATGGAGCCTTCTGCTTTCTATCCACGCTTCCTTTCTGGAACAAGAAATCAAGAGACTTCAGACTGGGATGAGGCCAACCTCTGTCCCCATGACCTTAAGCCCACTGTTTTCTCTCTCTATGCCTCATAGCCTTTCCTGTAGATTAGTGACTGGAGAATGATTAAGAGGAAATGATAAAATACACATAAAAGACATTTTGCTGACTATCAACCCTTGTGAAATTTTGTTTATTTAATTTGCCTTTCTGGCATTTATATTTTATATCTACTTAATGTTCATGCTAATTATAATTGGGGTGTGCCTGCCTCTGAGTTCATCACATGCACTAAACATTAAATGAGGGCAGATTTAAATACATTTCACCTTATGTTCACTCTACATGAATTACCTCAGCACTGATCCTCGCTGTTTCTACGAATTATAATTTTCAGGATCACCATTAAGTTTGAGAGTTCTTGGTCTTCTTTGTTTTCAGACAAGGTCATATACCCTGGGATGACCTCCAACTTGCTATGTAGTTAAAGATGACCTTGGACATCATCTGTTCTTCCTGTTCCTAATTTCAAGTGCTGGGGTTATAGACATGAATGATAGTACCCGGTTATTTTGGTGCTGTGGTTCAAACCAGTGTGCTAGGCAAGCACTCTACCAATTGACCTACATCCCTTGCCTTTTAAAGGTTTGTTGCTGTAGTTTTACTTTTAAGTTCAGTATTTACATATGTGTTAAGAAGATATATTTGTAGGGAGGGACTTAATATTGCTTAATCAAACACAGAGAAAAGTTCGAAGACAATGACTCAGCTCAGAGAGAGCGAAGCGTGACCAGTTTTGTGGGTCTCTCTTGTCTAACTTGGTCACCAGCACAAAGTGCTTGCCTTTCTCTCTCTCTCTCTCTCTCTCTCTCTCTCTCTCTCTCTCTCTCTCTCTCTTTCAGAATTTGTTCCAAGCCTAGTTCAGTATCAAACACTTAATGCGTTTTCCAAAACGCGTTTGGAAAAGTGAATGAATGATTGAATGGGATCTTCACAGCTATTCAAAAGCGCAGATGGCATCATTTCTATTTTAACAATTGAGAATCTGCAGATTAGGAACCGTTGTCAGTTTTCTGAAGGTACAGAGGATTCCAGATTGAAATTCAGTTCTGTGTGTTCTCAGTACAGACTTCAGTACTGCGTTGGGTGCCTCTCCCTCCATCGCCACTCGAAGTCCCACTAAGTGTCTGGAAGGTATCCAGCAACCAAATATCATTCTTCTACAGAGAATCTCACTGCCTTGGGCAGAGAGATGCTCCTAGTCAGAAGTAGAGTTTCTTTCCCTAGTTTGTATGTTGCAGCCCTGAACTCAGTTAAATGATCCCACCAGGGGATTGGAATCTGGAGGGAGCAGCTTAAGGGCTCAGAAACGGTAGAGTGTTTATCACCAACTTGGGTCATGGACCAAGTGGCTGGCGTCAGCAGCAGCATCCAAGTCTCAAGATGTGCTCTCAATGGGGCCATTCCTTGGGTACCATCTTGACATGATCCCTGGAGTCTGGTCCCCTTCATTCCTTCTCATCTTCCAAGCCTGGATTTTCAGCATCTCACTAGTTCCTAGAGGCATCACATAGTCTTTAGACAGATTCCCTTTTGTGTCTGAGTTAAGCAGCATCTTAAGCAGCTGATGCACACAGCCTCCGCAATCCATCTTCAGGACTGCCTCTGGCATGAAGCCTTCTCAGCTCCCTCCACCCACAGGGAATTAAGTCCATAGCTTTTGCAGGCCGTTAGAATAATATTTACTGGGCCATAGTTTGTCAATAGTTATGTGCTACCAGGAGAGGACTAGAAAAATGAATACATTATTCTTCTAAGGAAAGGCTTAAACATAACAGAAATAGATCCCAAAGGACATCTTTCCTAATTTTTTTTTCCCTCCCGCATACTGCCTGCCTTTTGGTAACTTTCCAGCAGGGGTCGCTAACGGCAATGCCTTCAGCTGCCAGACAAGAAGCAGCCTGCACCGGACAGAAACCTGGGCCTAAAGCTCAGATCCGCCACTTTGTTGCCAGTGAAAGCTATGGCCTAACCTTGCCAGGGTTTATTTACTGTTTAATATAAATTACAGGTTAGCAGTTTTATGTAAAATTTAGGGACATTGGTTTCTAGCAGCCAATTCAACACGTCTAAAGAATGCACGTGAGTCTGCAGAACATTTTTCTATAAAGGGGCCTCGGAGCTCTCTCCCTCGGGCCTGCAGAGTATGAGGCTCCTGAGTGCCGGGGATAGAAGGAAGCTTTGGTAGGAATGTGACGCTCACGGAAGATCTTACCTGGAAGATCACAACAGGAATGTAGGAAAAGGGGTGTGGGCTGTTATAGTCATTTCCTTCCACATGATCTGCTTCAGCCAGTTCCAGATGCCACCGGACCTTATCTCCGTGAGCATTTTTAGAATCCCATTTACACCTTTAACTCATTTGCTGCATTCCAACCCTGTTCTCCCTGCCAGTAACACAGCAGGAAATAAAACAGATGGAAGCCCTCAGTACTGTGCACATCTTCTAGTGGGGGACACGAGGCAGGAGTGCCCCCCTACTTAGACTGGCATATGCTAAGGATGAAAACAAAAATCGGGGAAGTGGGATATGGAAAGTCAGGGTTGCTGGTAAGTTGCGAGCCTAGCCTCTAGTTCAGTGTGACCAATGTAAAGTTTCACGATCAGACACGAAAACGGTTTTCAGTGTGGGACTATGGAGTCTCGATTGGACTCGGCAATTTCGAATCAATCTCTGCTATTTCTCTGTATGCCTAACTTGTGTTAGGTGATGAGTGGGTGTGTTGAACACAAGCCTTGCACCAGACGTTGTATTAAGTATAGTGATGGACCACCAAACCGATCAATGATATTACAGACCAACATGAAAGGCATCAATACAGTCTCACAAGGGATTGGATCATCAGAGCTTTGTGTGTGTGTGTGTGGGCGGGGTGGTGCATAAAGAAGTTGTCCTTGAAGAGAACCCCTGCTCAGAACACTGGTGCCTTTTTAATTAAACAGTGGATGTCATATATATGTGCCAGAAATAACGTATCTGTGTACTTTCCAACTTGTTTTCCTTGCCTGGATTCCCTCCTCAGTGACAATTTCTTTGACTGATACTGACTTTTCTTAAAAAAAAATATTATTACTTTGTCTCTTGAGAGCAAAGTGTTTAGTTTTATCTTCTTTCGAACTATGAAGGGCGAGTGTCTCCTTAGAGGCCATCTTCCAAATCTACCCAGCTTTGCTTGATAGACAGTTGTCCAGGAGATGAGGGAATACTTTGGGTTCCTGATGAACTTCCAGTCAGTCAGATAAACTAGCAAGGCTGTGTGTGTGTCAAAGGTGGGGCGCATGCAGCTGCCCTCAGTGGGTTTATCTCAGAGATGAACCTTGTTCGTTCGTTCGTTCGTTCGTTCGTTCATTCGTCACTGCTCCCTTTGTTCAATCTTTCCTTCTTAAGACAATCATGTGGCCCCTGAGTGGACGTCATCGTCTTCCTCCTGCTACTTGACTGACTCACTTGCTTACTATGCCGACCTCCCCCACAAGGAGATACGCTCCATGAGAGCGAAGACCTGGAGGTGTGTGTTTGCTTCAGTTTCTAGAACACCGTGTCTGCTCCCAAGTACTAACTCAAAAGAGAAACCCTGAGAGTCTTCGTGAGGGGAAATGAGGGGGTGGGGGCGTCTTCATGGGGGAAAATATTTAAAGAGAGAGGGAGGTATCAGAGAGAAAAGAAAAAATAAGAATCAAGCATAGTCAGAATGGGTGGGGATCCAATTATTGAGGACCCAGTAAATTATTACGGGGTCTACAAAGTATAAATTCAGCTGAGTAACTGATCCGTTGGCAGGACAGCCCATTGTTGAGGCTATCTTAGCCCCACAAACCCTCTGACTCAGAAAGAATGTGGGAATGATAAGGTCTCGCTCTGGCAGCTGGTGATAATGCCAGCTATCTCCCCTCACCCACCCACCCACCCATCCACCCTCCTCAGTCCTACAAAGGTGGGAAAGCTTGGCTTCTTGGCTTTATATTTAAGGAAACTGAGGCCTGGAAATAAATCACTTTTTCCCATTCCCTGTGTGAAGCTGGTAGATGCTGCGCCTGCAGTGAGAATCCCCTACCTGCGCCGAGCAGATAGCTTGAGATGATTCAATCCACCCGGAGGACTGAATGAGGAACCCACACTCTCTGAAGTGTTAGGCTGAAAACCGTTCACGTCTTCTTTTATCCATCCAGAACTTCCACTTCAGCATTTTACGTCTTGTCGCCTTTCCCCTAGAATTCCTGCAGATTCAGGGCTTGTAAACCCTGCAGTAGGTTGTTTTATGTAAATGTCTTCATTCTTTCATTTAGGGGAGTCAATCAAAGTCCTATATCAGCAGTTAGAATACAGTGAGAGAAAGGTGATTGCCGATGAAGCTGAAATGAAAAGGCTTGCTTGCCTCGCTGTGCTCGGAAAAATAGCTGCACCAGGAACAGGGACCAGAGAAGGCTGAAAACCTCCTAGAGAAAACTAGGTTGTCCTTGACTGCCGCTCCTTCTCCAAACAGACCCTTTTCAGCGTTGGGAGGAAGGAGGGACTCCGTGTCAGGGACAGATATCTGAGATTCTAGTTTTGAATTGTTTTTGCTTTGCTGGTATTGTATGTTTGTGTTGGCTTTCAGTAATGGACGACTTTTCTGGAACTGAATTTTTCTCAACGTTATTCTGAAGCTATAAAAGTGCCTAGCGCCATGCTCGAGAAGTGTGCTGGGTAAAGTTGATAGGTTTCACAGTCGCAAACATAAGGCTGCCAATTAAATTTGAATTTCAGAAAAAACAAGTGGGTTTCAGAGAAAAAAAAGAACAATAAGCAACAGTTTAGGTGTATGCCAGATACTTAAAAACTCATTTACTGTGGACTGAGAATATAGGTCAGTGGGCTGAGAATATAGGTCAGATAGGTCAGTGGTAGGGTGTATCCTCAATAGCCCTGAGTTCTGGAGTCCATCTGTGGTGATGTTCGCCTGCTTTCTTATACTTTCAAAGTCCCACTAGTTTCCTACATCTTGTGAGAAGTTGCTTTCCCGAAAACTCCAAACCATGTGAAGGTTAAGGAAAGGGTTACACTGTAATCTCAGAGGTGAAATGGTTTAGCCTGTGGGAATGGTCCAAGACGAAAAAGAAATGTTTTCCCTAGTGAGCTAAGCAAGGAGTGGCCTAGTCTAAGAGATCTTATATGCCTGGTAAAAAGAGGGAAGCAGAACTTGATATGTAATAACTGAGACTCACATTACCTCTTTAAGACCATGATATCACAAGTCAGGTCTTTCTCAGCCATCTGTGGGAAGAAGGAATTTTGACCTGTTCGGCTACCAGAGGAGTCCTGGGCCTGCTAAGGCAGGGCCTTAGTAAATGCAAATATCGCTCCAAGCTCATCTCTGTAGACCGAGTATTAGAATCCCTAATTCTGTGTGTTTAAGTTGCAGAATCTTGAGAAGCCAGGAAACTAAGAAGAGGCCATTGGGGGGATTATGGCATAAAAGAGAGAAGGATCGTCGAACATAGGCAGTGTGAAATAAGAAGCAGGGGCATAGGGATAAGCAGAAAGAGTTGGAGGATAGGAGAGAAAAGGCAGTAGGGAGGAGAGTTAGCCAGCTGTAGGGATATTAAAAAAACAATGGAAACCTACTCTCTTGTAACCAAATTAAAATATATCATTTATTTTTTAATTATTTGAAGGGAGATGCCCAGCATCGCTGGAGAAAGCTGCCTCCAAAGGCCACGGGTTATTAAAACAGCAACCCCATGCCAACGATGGGATACGCCCTTATGAGTCGTTGGTCAGGGGTCTCCAAAGCAGTATAAGCTCTGATCATTTTCTTGTTTGCCAGTCAGATGGTAAGACCTCGTCGCTAAAGACACCACACCCCTTGGGTGCACAGCAAGGAGAAATCAGGCTGGAATGGAAGAGGAAACTTCCCCTCTGCGGGCTAGCTAGTGTTCACGGTCCTAGAAGGCGCTTCTGGGGAAGCATGAAGAGAAGCTGTGAATCCATGCTCTCGTACAGCCATGAATCCTACTAGGAAACCAGCCTGCTGGGCTAGATGTACCGGCTCATTGAGACGGTGGCACTACTGTAAAGTAATCATGCCCGGTACTGCAAACCTGCTCAAAAACCAGTGGCACAGGAGGTCATTAATGGGTCCTAATGGGAACTGAATACTGTTGCCCAGCTAAACTGATAGTGTCAAGCCTCCCTCTACATATTGATGTTTATAAACACTGATGTTGACCAATGGATCCTGACCAGTGGCCAACAGCGAGTGCAGAGGCTCACAGCTACATCAGGGGCTGAGAATAAGTGTTAGAGGACTGCTCAGTTCTCAAAAGGTAATTTGTATCCACCCCCTCAGAGGCAAAGGGTACATCATGGAAGAAAGGGAGAAAAGAATCTAAAAGCCACACCATAGGGAATAGAGCCGTGAAATGTTCTTGTCTACCAAGATATAGCCATTGCAGTGATGCCCTAAAAGTGGCTGAAGATAGAAGCGCTCGGTCTGCAGGAGTCAAGCATGGCTGGGGGAGCCTCTCAGAGGGCCCTGTTCTTCACTGCTGAGAGATTTAGGGAGCAGAGGGAATCATTGTCTGTAGTTGCACCCCCACTGGTGACCCCACCAAGCTCCACTGTCTGGTTCGAATCTAGTGGCCACAGTGATGGCTCTGGGTAAGCCACATAAGGCACAACATCAACCCAATGGTCACAAACCTGGGAAGTGGACTGGTAAGGATGGTGGATAGTGGTGTTCTATAGAGACAGGAAGGAGATAAGGGACAGTGAGAAATTCCACTACTTTATACACACGAGTGAAATCGTCAAATAGCAAAATTACTCACTGAAGAAAGGTTGGCTGTCCGCAGGGCTCCACTGGGACGAGATGTCACATGCCTTGCAAGCTCGCCCTGTAACTGCTCTTCCATCAGATGGCTGTCAGTCCAGTAGAGGGCCTTTCACATGCACCATTCCTGGATGTCTGGACTGGAACTAGGAACGTGAGTGGAGATCTCCCGAAGATTGTTAGAACGTGCTGTGAGGCTGGATAGAGATACCTGATCTGGCAGTCCCTGGGAAGGGCCCCAAATTAGCAACGCGTTTGTTGCATGTATAGTTTCCAGGGCAGTTTTTAATAGTTTCCTTGATGGTAAGATATTGTTTAAGATAAAATAATCCATTTCTGTTGCTGTAGTGTTAGTTCCTTGTGCAATATGAGCAGCATACTAGTAGTGTGTTTTTATAGACTATTGTATGGAAAATATGAGCAGAATTACATTCAGTTATCCAGCCATTTGGAACTGGCTGGAATTTACTATGTCTGAACCATACCATAGAAGGTAAGTTTGTTTCACATAGTTAAACCTCAGTCTTCAGATCTGGGAAATGGGCACGCTTAAATTTATAACACATGGTTGTTTAATGCTCAGTTAACCAAATAAACTATGTCAAGAGATAGATGATGTCTGACAGATATTGCCACATGAAGCTGACAAGAGAAAATGACAATTGCCCTGAATAGGAAATTGAATGATGTATCTCAGAGACCAAGAAATCATGCTCATATATTATAGTAATAGGGCAATGTGTCAGTCATTAGTTTTAGCATCCTTAATTTATCGTACCCAGGAGAAAGACCAATGAAGGAATTCTATAGGATGAGGACAGAAGACCAAGAGTGCATGTCGTGGGAGACAAGAATAGAGACAGGGAGGAGCAGGGGGTGTAGGGAGAAAAGAGAGGATGACACTACAGAAAAGCCAATAGGAGCAGACAAATGGAAGTCGAGGGCAGGGAGCCCAGTAAAGTGTGTCAGGCCCATCCTCGGCAAGCCCTGCTCACATCCCCATGCGGGTACTTAGGATAATGACACCAGCAGCCCGTGCCCCACGGCTCTGCATCCCAAAGTAAGGCTCCCGATATGGAGGGAAAGGGATGCAAATCTGTAATTGTCAAGCCAGAGAGAAGCTGGGAGATCCTGGTGCAGTGTAAAGTTGCAGATGAAAGACAAGGACACCAAGTGCCACCTTGTGGAGGGACCAGCCATTGTGCCCTTGCTGGTCCTCTGGTGAGGTGGGCTTCCTCTTTAGCGGGGCTTTGGATTTTCATTGTTTAAACTCATTCTTGGAGAACCCTTTCCGAGTGTCATCCTGTGTGCTCTGTCCTTCCTGGGAACAGGTATTCAGGGAGAATTTTCTCTCCCCTTCCATTTGAACAACTCTCGTGAAGGATCCCTTTAAAGGGATACTAGATTCAGCTTCTACCCATCCTCCTGGGATGCACACAAAGGGCTGGACTCAGAGCAGTGTGGAGTTTATGGTGAATGTGAACACATGAAAATATCTCCAGCCAGGAAGTGATTTCACATCCGGGAAGTGATTTTGTTGTTAAAAACCTTTGTTGTCTTATCTGTAAAATGTATTTTACTAATTGATGGACACTCTTATTTGTAATATATGTAGAATATCCATTAGGAAGCCTGGCACATAGGTAGAATCATCATGGTGGCACCTAATACTCATTGTTAGTGCCTCTTGTTGGAAAGGCAGATTTTCATTGAAAATCAGATCAAGAATACCATCTTGAATAAAGCTCATTGCCCTTTTTATGTGTTGGTGTCCAACACTAATGGAATAACCCCCCGCCCCAGTGTCTCTCAAACAAGTGATCTCATTACTTGACTCTATAGTAGGAGGACATTGACCTGGGGGCCTCTCTTACCCTTTAACCAGGAAGAGAAATCTCAAAACCCTTTAGATTTCCCCAATAGTCCCTAGGAATCAAAAATTAGCCCAAATGTAAATAGGTGTGATAGGTGTGTGTGTGTGTGTGTGTGTGTGTGTGTGTGTATGTGTGTGTGCACACACGTGCGCTCGAGCACTCGCACACATGCATGCATATGCAAATATAATAGGAAACTGAGGCACAGAGGCATTCGAAACAATGAAAGCAGAGAATTAATTGACAATGGGAAGCTCAAATCGATCTCTCTTACTTTGAGCAACTATTATAGCTATGTTTGTACAGGGCAGGCAGTGATTGATCAGACTGAACCTCATAACTTCTTTTTTATTGCTATCTTCAGCTAAAATACAGATCTTTTATCTGTCTGCTTTCCTCTCTTTCCCTCAGCTGGCTCTAAAACATTTGCAACCGTTTGCAGTCTGCAATATTTCTCCTTGTTAGTCTTTCCTGATGTCCTGGACAATCTTTACAAAACTCAGAGATAAACAGAAACTCCCCTGTCCCCCAGTGCAATGGGAAATCCCGAGAATTGCAGTGTTATACTCTTAGACATAGATGTGATCTCATACCACAGCATAAGGTTTCTGTGCAGATGTCTGCTTGGAAAAGCAAATCATTTCTCTCTTCCTTGGGTATTCACTCATAATTTCAATTTATACAACTCCCTTTGCTCATTTATTTAACATTAAATCTATTTCAGGAGCTGAAGTTACAGAGTGTGGGGAATTTGCCAAAAAACGCCCCGATAGCCCAGCAGACTATTGTTGGTACATAATAACTGTTGAGTGAAAACACCAGAGACCCTGCCACCCTCCTTTTCAGTCTTCAAGATTAAGTGCAATGATGCATTTAATGGTGATTTTAATGACAGTCCATTTAATTAGTTAGAGCATTTAATGCATATAGTAGGTGTGTAAATGCTCTCTCTTCTTGTTCTGCTTTGCCTTTAAAAAGTGAAAGTTTTAATAAGCTTCCAAGTTGGGCCACTGGTGTGCCCACTGAAATCCCTCCCCACTTCATTCTCTGTAATCTAATAAAGGGAGCCCTGTGATTTCCCCCACTCAGATCAGGGGCATAAAGTGTGCCCACATCTGGGCCACACTACCTCGTGTTCTAGAGCCTCTTTGCCTTTTTTGTCTTCAGCTTCACACTGCATCATTCTTACATTCTTTCTGGATGATCTCCTGATACCCCCTTATCCCAAGGCAAATCATATCCCATGTGGAGGCCAGCACAGATCTTTCTTGCAGGTACACGATAGTCCTATGCTTTGGTTCTCAGGCAGGGAGGGCCTGTGAATTCAGGAACCATCTCCTGTCTGCTACATTGGGGTGTGCTTGCTTTCCCTTCAGGCTGTGACCTGATCTCTTTGAAACAGTGGCTGCTGCTCTTTTTTAGGATCTCCGAAAGACTCGAGTGTGCCAGGGGCCTGACATCAGCCTCCGTGAAGCAAGCAACTCAAGGAGGAGACGTTGAGAAGTCGGCCTTCGCCTCAAGCTCAAACAGCTTGATTAAGCAAGACACATCTCCTGTGTCTCTGGGAGGGTGCTAGTCTTCCAGAGGATGTGGTTATGACCACTGTTGACTTGCCTATGTCCCTGAGGACTTGGGTCCCAGACAACAGGACAAGTCCTTCTGCATGTTGCTTGCTGCCGTGCCCTAAGTCCAGGTGCATCTGTGCGATAGAGAAGGAACTGTATGTAGATGGATTTACTGAGCAAGGTTCAAGGGAAGGATGTGGTCCTTGTAGTTGGGAAGTGAAAGTGCTATTATTATGAATCCAAAGTCCATTTATTATAAATGGAAACATCGGCGTTGAGGGCCAGCTCATGTGTGAGTTCCTATACACAGCTGCCCTTGGTTGCCTGAGGGAGTCAATGCAACCTGTACAGATGGTCCTTCTGTCCGCAAGGCTCCCAGCTCTCAGCCTTTGCCTGGCCTTCCTCATCAGAGCCTTTCTGTGAAGCAGCTCTCCCAGAGTTCAAGGCTGCTGCTTCGAGGACAGCATTACTTTTGAGTCTTGTAGGCCGAGTCTGTTCACACTGACCCCCATTCTCAGTCTCATCCTTATCACACACATCCCAAATGAAGGTGTGGAAGATCCTTGGGTTGAAATCAGACCACATGGTAGGAATCTGGTTGCATGGCCTACTGGGATTGGGCCTAGCTGGCTTAGGCAGAGCAGTATGAGAGATCATTGTCATCTGCTCTCTCTCCTTACCTGGGTAGGTGTTAAGGTCCATCATAGAGACCAGGCTAGAAAACTTGGTGTCCTGTACTCTGACTTTTTTCCTTTCTGTTATTGTTTCCTCTGTAAGAAAAAATATCCAACATTTTTGTACTGAGGGGAGACCTTTTCCCTCAAGTGTTGGTGTTTGGGATGTTGTAATTCCCTATCATTCTTTTTTGTTTGTTTGTTTGTTTGTTTATTCCCTATCATTCTTAGGACAGTTGTTTAAGGAGACAAATATAGTTCTTTTAAAACCCAAATTATTATTATCATTTTTGTCCAGGTTATGACAGAGTATATGCCAACAAGTTAGCGCATACTGAAAGTCTTCCTTGTATCAGGAAAGTTAGGATGAATTTTATAATAATCCATTTAATCCTTATGTTCACTCCAGTTGGAGAGCAGAGTGCCCTTTCTCCCCTTTCTAAATGGAAAACTGAGACCCTCAAGGAAAATTATGGTCTCCAAAGGAGGCAGACCTGAGGCAGGATTGATTTTCTTTCCCCACTTCCCTATCCCAGTGCTCTTGCCTGGCCTTCATGCAAATGTGTTGACCTTTGTTCTCATTCTCCTAGATCTCCAAGTCGCCTTTAGTGTCTTCTACAAGAAGCACACTGCAAACTCCTTTCAGTTGCTCAATTCATATCAGCTCCAGCCTTTTGCCTCTCACTGTGGAAGCGACTGCTTCTCTGTCCACACTTTCCTTGCGCAGTGGGCCCCTTGGGAAGAGACATTCAAATGAAACATGTCCCTAACAGCGTACTGCAGTGTTATCTTATTTCATGCTTGTAATGACTAGACATCTTTTTATAGACTATTCTTTAGCCTATTTCATCTGCTCTGTTCCAGAACTTTAGTTCAATTAATATTCATTGAGTCAGTGTTAGCTGTGATCAGAAAACAGTAGATTTCCCTATTAATTGTGATTTTCCTATTAAAAACAGTTCTACTCCTCCACCGCTCTTTATCAAGGACACCTTAGCAGACGGGAAATGTGCTATGCTTGCTGCGTTTAACCTGTACGTGTAAGGGCGATAGTGGGTGATAAGGGTTTATGGCTAACTCAACAGGAATTGTCCTGTTTGGAATCTGAGGTAATTACTATGACACAAGAGGCTGTGTCATAATTTTCCGAATGTTTCTCTTTTAAGATATGTGTTACATAGTTAGAATCTCTGTCCTAATTACTTCCCTGTTCAAATGAGGTCTAGAATATTCCCAAGTCTTGAACAAGGTCAGAAAGAACTCAGAGCACAAAGCTGAACTGGGCTCCAGCTTCTTACAGTAGCTTGACACGGATCCATTTCTGTGCGTCAGCCCTTTCAAGCAAGGGAAACTTTGTAGGGACCTGTTGTATGCGCTGGAGATTATCTAGGTTAGTTACTTAGACCACCTGAATAGAGCCTTTATCTGCTACAATGGAAGGCAGAAGTCAGAGAGTGACAATGGCTGACATTTTGTGAGGGTTTTCTCTATTCCAGTTCGCCTCTTTAGTCCTTTCTATACTAACACTTCCTTTGGTTTTCAGACAATCCTACAAAGTCTGTACTGTTGCAATCTTCCCATCTCAGATAAGACAACGAGGCACACAGATCACAGGGTTTGATCTAGGCTACACAGGAGAAGGTCTGTGGAGCTGGGGTTCAAAGCCAAACTCTTAACTCCCCAAACCTTCCCATTGTGAGTGCCGGGATTCATCTAGCTGATGCTGTGTTTCCTGTTGATGCCAAGAGATTCAAATGCTTTATCTAAGTAAAAATAAATAATACCTTAAAGGTACAAAGCACAAGTCAATCATTTGAATCCACATTCCGAAAGAAGGCAAGATGAGAATCCTAATGATCTTTCCTGACAGGTGCCATCAAATTTGATCTGAAGATAGCGAAATTGTAGTAAAAAATAATAAAAGACCTCCAACAGAGTTATGTCAAGGGTAGCATATATGGATAGATGACAAAGCTTTTGAATGAGCAAGATAACAAAGCAGGTGTCCCTTGTTTGTAGTAGAATCATTACGGATAAATTGAAGTTCAAGTCAGAAAAAATTGAAGCACTAATTAATTTTGTATCACCCAGGCTGATAATCATAACAAAGGCATGTTGAACTTAAATAGCATTTAAATGTTGTTTTGGTTTGTTTGTTTTTTAGTTTTGAAGCATAATTCCTAATGGTTTGTGTGTATTTGTGTGTGTGTGTGTGTGTGTGTGTGTGTGTGTGTGTCAGTGGAGGGCAAAAAATGTGGTTCCATTAAGTTTAACAGATTTATTCAAAAAAAGGTATGGCCGCTATGAAATCAGTGCCTGCTGTGGTGACAGGCCTTGCTTATTCCAGCTTTGCTCCTGAGTTCTTCATGGGCATAGATGTGCCTTAAAATCCCCCCCCCGTGCCTCTCCCTTTCCCCCTTAGTGTGTGTGTGTGTGTGTATGTGTGTGTGTGTATGTGTGTGTGTGTGTGTGTGTGTGTGTGTGTGTGTCGATCTGTCTATGTCTCTTTGTTTCTCTTTGTGTGCATTTTTGTCTATGCTTTGTATGTATATGATGTCTCTCTGTGAATCTATGTCTATGCTATGTACGTATATAATATCTCACTGTGTGTGCATCTATGTCTATGATATGTATGTACATGATTCTTTCTCTCTCTCTCTCTCTCTCTCTCTCTCTCTCTCTCTCTCTCTCTGTGTGTGTGTGTGTGTGTGTGTGTGTGTGAAGTTTTACACATGCCACCACATGAACTTTGAGGTCAGGGTGCCACCAAAGGTGCAAAACCGTACCTTCCACTTGTTTGAAACAAGGTTTCTCTGTTTTGGGGGTAGACGTTTTGCAGGTCTGGTCAACTGGCCTCTGAGCTTCTGGGAAGTCTCCTATCTCTTCCTCCTATCTCACTGTTGGGGCACTAGTATGCAGGTCCACTCAGGTCCACTCTCATGCCAAGTGTTTTGTGAACAGAGCAATGTCTCCAGCCTGTGCTTGGGTAGTGTCTTTGGTGTTGTTCCTTCTCTGGTTTATTCACCACGGTGCTTGATGGTACGGATAAATTGTGTCATCAACATAGAACATTTCAGCTTTACTATGTCGAGAAAGCAATGTGCATTCAGCAGAAATAATATTTTAATTTTAAATTTGGTGTAGCTCCCGATCCAACAATGCCTGACATCATTCTCTCTTGGGGTGATGCCCTTGCTGTACCTCCAAGTCAGGTGAGGTCACCAGGGAAACCACCAACACACTGGTGCACCTAGCTCCTCAGCGGGGATGTCCCATAGGCTGTCCATGTTCAATGCATTTCGATTTGCAGGGCTATATCAGGACAACTCCACTGTCTGTGATGAAGCACATACACAAAAAGCTGTTTACAGTTTATTTCCTGGGTTTGAGACAGGCTTTCACTATGCAGCCCAGCCCTTCTGCCTTTGCATCCTAAGCAGTAGAATGTAGGATGTTTCACCGTGCCTGGCCAAAATACTTGTTTTTGGATTTTTTTTTTTTTTTTTTTTTTGGTTTTTCGAGACAGGGTTTCTCTGTACAGCCCTAGCTGTCCTGGAACTCACTCTGTAGACCAGGCTGGCCTCGAACTCAGAAATCTGCCTGCCTCTGCCTTCCAAGTGCTGGGATTAAAGGCGTGCGCCACCACGCCCCACAATACTTGTTTTTATATGTCTGTGATAAGGCAAGCACCCATGTATACCAAATCTCGGAGTAGAAATTTCCGAGAATTTGCAGTAGTTTTCCCCTCATGGGAATCTATTTGGTGAAGTGGCCTTGCGGGAAGTCAGACTCAGAACATTGCTGTGCTTGTTGTTGTCCTATCGGGAACACCGTAGAGTACCCAAGCTCCTGAAAGTTCATCTCTGCCAACTCTCACCAACAGTGTGTGATCCCCATAACAAATTCTACGTTAGAGGTTACACAAATCGACGCCTGTTTTCTGCTACAAACCCTGTTGAGGGTTCTGTAGAGTAAGCCCCGTGTCTCCCCCATGATTATGCCCAGCCATCACCTGTCCTAGGGTTCCTTCTAGACTTGCCCTGCTTCTTCCCAATTCTCTCCCATCTGAGCCTCTCACTTACATGACTCTCTTCATGTTCTCTCGGAAATTCTGTTATTAGCTCCTTTATGTGTGTCTTCTACTTTAGTGGGAACTCTTTAAAGACAATAGGTGGGTTGTTTACATACCTACCTCTAGAATTCTATGCAGTTCAGAACCCTTACTGCAGTCCCTGTGCAATGGAGAGTGCTCCCCTGTAGCCCAAGTGCATATCTTAGGCATCAGAACTTACAGGTTCGATTGACTCTCCATCTCATTTTTTCTTGACTTTTCCTTATTTGGCAACAGATATTCATGCACTAATTAATAAAACCCAATATTTCTCAAGTAAATCTTCATAGATGGATCTGGAAATCACTGAGTATTAGATCATCCCTCCCTGGACTTGAAGGATATCCGCCAGAGTTGACAGCAGCTACCTCTTTAGATGGACCATGTGCACAGCTGGCTTGCCACAGCCCCTAACAGTCAACTGACTTCCTGTGTGATGTCATCTGCCTCGATCCAGCAGATAGTCCTGTGCGGTAGAAGGGCTTCCAGCAAATGCTTAGTTCTGCTTGCTGCTTCCCTGAGGACTGTGTGCTAGTGAGGCTGCTCGAAGCAGATGCTAGAGATAGGTGCTTACACATTGCTCACTATCCTGGAGGATGAGATCTCAAGATTAAGTGTTGAGGACTCAGTTCTTTATATGGTTTGGTTCCTGGTCTTTAGACAGCTTCCTTCTTCCTTGTTTTCACACATGTTGGACACAGAAAGAACTCTCTCCATTTCCTTTCCTTTAGAAGGACCGGTGTCCTTTCAGATTAGGACCCCGACTGCATGACCTCACCTAAACCAAATTGCTTTTCCAAGATGCTGACCTTCAACTCCAATCATGTTGGGTGTCAGTGCTTCAAAGTATAAATACTGACAAGACATTCCTTTAAAGCTGGCCTAAGAAATAAGACAAATCATCTCCTCAGCTTTGTCTAAGTAGACAAAGAATTTGCTTTGCATTACACATATTTCTTTACACCGGTACTGTTCTATTCTCCCTTGCCCAAAACAAATCCAAGGGGATTGGTGTTCATAGGGGTTTGAGTTCATAGGCATTGGTTTAGGGCATCATGCTGCCCTACTCTGTGTAACATCTCTGTGCATGACTTTGGGGTTCTTGCTCTTTGTCTATCTTAGTTTCTCTTTCTGTGAGTAGGTACCATGACAGGTAAAGATGTTGGAACATGGATTTTGTGCCTATCATACCACTTGTATCTTAGCATTTCTGGGAAAATATACAGAATCCATGAGTGTTCGCCCCATGTGGCATGAGGGATGACCCTCTGCCCGACACAGGAACTTTCCTGCCGCTAAGAAAGCACCTGCCAGAGGTTGAGGCACAGCTGGAGTACCCAGCTCCAGCCTCCCAGCTGCTGACAGACTCTATTTCCACTCAGCTACACGGTAATATGAGAGGCCCTGTCTGCTCTCCTGTCACACGGCTCTGCCGTGTGCTGCCTCTGCCGCTGCGTTTCTGTGTCTAATGAAGGATTTATTTAGGTCATTGCTGCCTTCTGTGCCCAACACGAAGCACATGGAGAAGGAACTCTGTCTCCCTCCCTTCTCCGGAGGAGCTGCGGTGACTAGCATCTGCTGTTCCACTTTTGTTAAGGGTTGGGGGGCGGTTGTCTTAGCAAGAGACCCTGTTCTGTTCTGTCCTTAAACAGAGAGCCTAATCCTGTCTGTGTGCCACTGTCCTTTCTTCCTTGAGCTTCTGTCTGGTTGAGTCACTGAAGCAGTTTGGCTCATGAACAAATGCATTTGACTAATTATCATCCCCTTAGATCCTATTTATACCACGAAGCACTTTTAGGGATAAAATTAGATACCATGATTTGAAGGCATGCTGTATGACCAGTGTCCTAAATGCCCCGTACATACTATTTTATTTAATCCTTACAATAAAAAAGTGTAAGGCCAGTGCTCTTGAGGGTTTCAGAGCTTTCCTGAAGGTTTTAAATTACAGAGCTGAGGGAGGAACCTAAGCCTTGGCTGGAAATCCTCTGGTTAATTCCAACTTCTTGTTATCTATCATCTTCCTGGAATAACTCCACCTCTGTGGCTGGACTCATCTCTCTCTTTGTTGTGTGCCAGGATTGTTGTTAATCCTGGTTTAAAAAGAGGCTGAGTCCACCCCAGTGAAAAACAAACAAGGAAACAAAGGGCACTCCCTCCACAGGCCACAGCACCGAGAACTGTCAAGGGACATCCCTCGAGATTCCAGGCCTGTTCCATGGACTCCTCAGCGTCCTTGAGAACTTACGGACACAAAAATTCACACCTTTCCCCAGAATTTTTTTGAGTACCATTTTCCTCTTTAACTAGACCTTGTAAGATTAACATGTCCTCTCCCACTTGGACAGCTGCAGTACTTCAGAAAGAATGTTGATAGACAGCCTGGCTTGCTGGAGGAAAAAGCTGGAGTCACTTCCTTCTAACACCTCCTCAGGTCCTTGGGTTCTAAACTTGTACCTGGAGGGGAGGATGCAGTTGTGTTGCTCGACCTCTGGCTACTCTGTGGTGGGAGATAGGATTTGGTTTCTGCTGTGGCGGCGTGATGCCTTCCAGTCCCTGCCAAGATATGTACCTCCCCCCAAAGCGCCCCCCCCAACCCTCACCTGGATCCTATCTAGCCAGCAGTGTTTGTTATCCAGGTAACCTTTTGTGGATTTGGAACCTTCCCACATTATGGAGAACTCCAGGGAACTCAGAAAGCATGGAGAATCCGCATTCCAAGAGTGTGAATCACTTCGGAGAGAACTTGGGCCCACTTTGACTTGTTTAGCTCAGACAGCAAATGGGCTCCAAGAACACTCATTAACATATGGGAGCTGTCCTTCAGTCCTTCCTACCTCGAACCCTTCCCACTTCATCCTACCTCCCAGCAATTACCGTAACTCCAAACCAAACTGAACACTAGTGTTGTCTGAGGAGTGTCATGTAGAGGCAATTTCAAGAAAATAAATATTTATGGAGGTCTTGAAATACCCATGTCCTTTCACAGGCTGACAGGCACAGACTGAATCTGTTTCCTATTCCTTGCCTTCCAAGACGCCCTGCCAAGGATGGAAATTTGACACCGTGGCAACACACTCTTAAATCATTGTGCAAAGATGAAAGTGAAGACGTTTTTGACTTTTCAGGATGAACAAATAACCTGAGCTTTCAATTGCCCAGTTTAGTTGCATTAAAAAAAAAAATGACAGTACTGTTGTTCAAACTGTCTCTACTCAGGTTTCAATACATTCCAGAAAATTAAATCACACATCACCATGGGAGACTTTAAAGAAGCAGTTTTTGCACAGCAGTTTATTAGTGCCTTCTGCCATCTTCTCTGGCTTTTTCAGGAGTTTCTGCCTCTGCCCAGAGTACACTTGTACTGTGTACAAAGAAGCTTCCCTTCCAAGATGGCCGCAGGCAAAGCAAGAGCCCTGGAGACACACCCTGCAGTTTAGTTTCGATGCTTCCTGATTCTGTGACCTTGAGATGGCTACTTAACCTTCATAACTTCTGTAATGGTCATGGATATAACCAGCAGGACATTGGTGTTTGTTGAGAAGCTACTATGTGCTAGGCTCTCACAGTGTTGCATTCTTAGCAAAGATAATGACCCAATACTGATTGCCAACTTATGTGGGAGACTTAATCCCGTTTGGGAGACTTTGTATAGGAATGGCTCTGAGGCTTAGGACACTTCCTGAAGCATTCCAGGTCCTGTGTCTAAGAATTAAGAATTGAACATGGGACATGAGGATCATGGCCTTTCATCACTTTGTACCTGCCTCTGTCACGTGTGTGTGTGTGTGTGTGTGTGTGTGTGTGTGTGAATATCTGACTTCTCTTAGATGTGTTCTCCCTATTGCACAGCTCCCCCCCACCCCCCACCCCCATCAGGAAGTGTTTCCAGCACATCCCTGCCAAGTGGTTTCTTTCACACGTTAATCTTAACGCTGCAGGTCCCACTCTCCTGCCTTAATATCTACCCCCTGACACCTAAGGTCCCATATATCTTCCTGGAGAGCAGGGTAGTGATAACACTGAATAGCTAAGAGGTAATATACTTACCTGGGATTACTTCCTACAAGAGTTCCCTTTTGGATCTGACCGATTACCAGAGCTTTCTTTTGGCATCTTCACAATTCTCTAACACCCTTTCAGTGCTTAGAAAAATATGAAATAAAATGAGAACAACCACCCTCACTGGTGGTGATGTTGGAGGTTCTAGAGAAGACCTTTGTTCTCTTGCTACTTTCTGCCCACAGTGACTGCTCAGCCGACAGCTTGTGTATTTCCACCTCTTCTGTTAAGTCATAAAACCTTTTGCCCTAGAGGAGATGCATTCTTGAGCGAGTTGTATGCTCACGTTAGGTGGCAGGACTGTGAAGGTATCTTGAAGACAGGTTAACATGGACATCACTGTCTGATTAAATATTTTGCATATGTCCTCTGATGGTGGATATGTTCTACTGGTGAGACTACAAGGGTATATTAGAGTTAATTATATTTGGAGTCTGAGTCATAATGTGAATTATGCAATAAAAAGACTTAAGGAGAAAATTAAAATATTTTTGAAGGGTTGTTTTGTAGTTATCCCTCCTTTTAAATTAAGATGTTTTCTCTTCTCCTGGGTGAGCTTGTCCAATTGCTGAGCAATAAGAGCCTCCCCCGTTCCCCACTCCAACATCTGGCTTCTTCGTGACTCTCTAGGAATAGGAGAGACATTGCAGTTTGGCAGTCCTTCCGGTGAATAGGCCATTATATTTCCCCTTTTACTAAATTAAAATCTGTTCCCTATGACTTATAGCCATTGGCCTTACTGGCCCCTGCATTTGACAAGTTCATAGAGGAAATAAGTCTTTGCCCCGTACAGTGAGCCAGGAATGATGCCTCTCTCTGAAGTGAGAATCTGAGGAAAACTAGTCACTGCCAAGAGACTCAGTGGTGTGCAGGATGGGCTGGAGAGGTGGAGGGCAGATGTGGTTTGGTACAATGGAGGGGGCCTTTAAAATTGGATAATGTAAAAAAAAAAACTTTGAAGGAAAGCTCGTGTTTGAAATAAAATCTGAATAGTAAAAAAGAGACAGCGACCTGGCATACAGCATTCTGGAAACAAGGGTCTATAAATGCCAAGTCCAAAGCTGGAGAAGCTAGTGTGGCCAGAGCTTGGCAAAGAAACAAGCTGAAGCCCAAGAGGCATGCAGGTCCCACAATAAGGGTGTCCTCAGCCTGAGCTATTTGGACTGCATTCAAAGGACAATGGGGGCCACCCTCTGGAAGAGCCTGTGGACACTTGGGTTTTTCATACTTGGTATTCACTATTATGGGGCGGGGGCAGGGAGGAGGGGAGGAGAGCAGAGGGGAAGGATACCTGAAGGCTTCCAATCCTTAGTTTGTCACACCAGCTCACAGAAAGGGGCAGAGTGGAGGAGCAGAGTGGAGGAAGACTTCCCTCCTAGACTTACTAATCCATCTATAAAATATGAGGTTTAATTTTGTCAGCCTAGCCATTCTGAGTCTTCATAGTCCTCCCTTTGGGGTATGGCTTTACAACAGGACTTCAACCCAAAAGGCCGGTTACATACACGTGTTTTGGTTAAGAATCCAACCAAGGAGGTGGAGAAGATGCTCGGTTAGTAAGAGCATTTCCTTACCGATCTTCCTGAGGACCCAGATTGGATTCCCAGCAGCCACACCCATCCCAGCCACTGGGAAGAAGTGAGAGGCCCAGCCAGGCTCTGGGTCTACCTGCTCAGATTCCATTTGGGTGCTCGCTCTGCTTTCCTAACAGACCTCTGATTCCTTTGAGCCCCCCTCTCTTTTCCCATAGCAATACTAGCTGTCCTGAGGGTTCCTTGTCAAGAGTGCGGGCATGCTATGTGTTAGGCCGCCAGCCCAGAGTCTGGTGCCAGCAGAGGCTGGTGCTGCTGTCTATGTTCTTGCCAGGGTGCCTGGCCTCAGCTCCAGGTGCTTGGAATCATCTGCGCCTGTGCCCTTGGCAGCTCCAAGCTTTCAGGCAGCCCTCCGTGTTCAAGGTCACATGGTTTATTTCCTGTGTGAGAGAATAATGAAGTTATCAACAGAAAGAATATGAATGTATTTATGTCACCTGCAAGTTCAGACTTGCCTTCCTTGTCCGTTTCCTGCACAGGGACTTCTCTGTGAGTTGGGAGGGGACCTCTTGATGAAGGTGTCTGTCGAGTGAAGAATTACAGCTTCCCCAGCTCTCTGTCCTGACCCACCTCAGTTGCCCCAGGCTTCACAGGGCCAGGAGTGGACGGCTCTTGTCTGAAAGACACACATGGTCTAATCAAGACTTAGTGTTAAACACTGAAATGTTGCTCATTAATAATATATCTTTTTTTTTTTTTTAAATTCTGGAACAATGACAGTTTGTATACATTAAGTCACATAAAATTGGATTTCTCTCCTATGGCTCCTAAGAAAATTTAAAGTACAAATGTGACTCATTTCTCTTAGGTCAATCTCTTAGGCACACATTTCTTCATTCAAGTTCCAAAGGAATCATTTGGGGTGGAATCTTATGTCACAGATGATCAGACTGAGGCAGAGTCGGTCAGTTCGTCTAAACTCAAAAAACCAGAGGCAGGACACCTCG
This sequence comes from Apodemus agrarius, assembly GCA_964023405.1. NCBI lineage: Eukaryota > Metazoa > Chordata > Mammalia > Rodentia > Muridae > Apodemus > Apodemus agrarius. The sequence goes on from OZ030016.1 coordinate 68,484,934, forward strand.
CCTGGCCCTATAGGCTGGATAGATCTTCTTGCCCATTTACTGCCTAAAAGCAATTAATGGGTTTAATGCCATGCCCAGTGTACTCTGTGTGTATTTGACTTCTAGAATGGGGCAGTGAGGAATTGTACCTGAATGTATTGCGCTCTTTGTGAACGCACTCACTATCATTGCAATATTTCAAGATCAAGACTTGCTGGAAGAGTTATATACCCTTCAGGTCACGAGACAGGAACTCACTGGCCAAAAGTTGCAGGCCCAGAGTTTCACTGTGGTATAGCCAAGTCACCTGCAGGCCCCCTCATCTGAGAAATGAAAAGCCACATCAAAAGTGAGTCCCTAGATCCAGGCCAATATTTGACGTCCTGGAAGGACTTTATCACGATAGGTGATGCAGTTCAAAAAAGTGGAGAAATGAGGAGAGGAAATTTGCAAGCATAAAAGTTCTCCATTTGGAACTTGTAAACTGGGCCCTGAGTTTTAAAATGAATTATGACATTTTTGTGTCCTTGTATTTTAGGTCTACCAGTTATAAATTGGTGGTGATCTTAACCTTGTTGTTTGAAAACCCAGTGTCAAGGTCCAGAAACCCAGAGACTGTTTTCAGGTTCATGTGAACTTACAGATGTTTTTCTTTCCTATGAGTAAAGGACCAAATAATTCTGATTGTGTCAATGGGAGCTCAAGTTATCAAAGCACAAGAAACATAAGGTTACTGTGTGCATATATGTTCTATACATAAATGAGTTACTCTGTGATCATATCTATTCTGCACATTTATACATGTGATATGCACACATACATATGTATACATTTTAGATATGGATGGTATTTGTATAGCATACCTAGATATAAATATATGCACTCTCTATATGTGTACGTATGTGTATGTGTGCATATACATACATGTGCATATATACATGGTTTTATGTGTGTATATATGTGTGTATATATAAATGATAACCTCTATGCTATAATGTTATATTTTTCTTGCTTAAAATATTTCCCAAAAAGAAATGGGATAAAAATCCTATGCAGTATATCTATAGCTTTCTAGTTTGAAATGCTTCTCATTTTTTATGTGTATAGTTTGTATTTTGTCATACACACATACATGTTTTCTCTCTCTCTCTCTCTCTCTCTCTCTCTCTCTCTCTCTCTCTACCTGTATAACACCAGTATCTTTATAGTGAAAAAGATCTAAACATAAATATACATATTAGAAAACAGAAATAAACAAGAAGTTTTTGAATGCTTAACTGTCCAGTTTTAAAATTTTATTTTATTTTTTATATTATCATATAATTACATCACATTTCCTTTGCATGTCCTCCTTCCAAAATACTCCATATATCCCACTTTGCTGTCTTTCAAATTCATGGTCTCTTTTTCCATTAATTGTTGTTGTATTCATATTTGTATATGTATATATCCATATATATATATATATATAACTATACATATGGATATATATATATATATATATATCCATAAATATAACTTGTTCAGTCTGTATGTTGCGTGTATGTTTTCAGGGCTGACCATTTACTAGTGAGTAAACAATTGGACTGTTTTTCTCTCTCTTAGCATCCCAGACAACAATATTTAGTATCTTCTCTGCTGTTTCCTAGTAATTCCCTGTTAGGACGAGTCTCAGGTGCATTCTGTGGTGACCAATTTGCTTCAGAATAAAGCAGAGAAAGCGTGAGCAGCCAGATAATACAGATTTCAGTAGTACCTGTTTGTTGGCCATATGAGTGTTGAACCCTGTGAATTGTTAGTTGTTCCCGGGTCCGGAGTCCAAAGGCAAAGCTCTGAGAAAGTGACAGCTGTGGCCACCACACACAGTGAAGCACTCTGGCATGTCAGCGTTAATGCCACCCATGTCTCACTTGTGGTTCATTCTTTTCCCTTCACATTTCTGGGCATACTACCTTAAATGTGTTACAAGCTTGAACAAATGGCTCATTGGGTCCACCCACTTGAAGAGGACTGGAAGAAATGGAATTTTTGGTAAAGCTTCCTGAATCCTTTCCTTGAGGAAAGCAATCTTATCACACTGAGTTCATGCCCTTTGGCAAACCAACAAAACCCACACTGCTTAGCAACACCCTCCATGAACACCTTCCCCCAAGGGCATCCTCACTGACCTCAAGTCCGTTTTGCAGTGTTCCATAGCTCATTTCTTCATTTTTCTTGGAGTTGGCCACTCTCTAAAGGCTTCTGTCTGGTTCAGTACTCAAGATTTTTGCTTTGGCTTTATTTTATTTTAGATGCTAATTTTGTATGTATATGAGTATTTTGACTTCATGTAGACAGCATGTGTATCTGGTGACTGCCAAGGTCAAAAGAGGCTTCAGATCCCCTCAAAGTGGAGTTACAGCCAATTGTGAGCCGCCATGTTGAACTCGAATTGAAAATGGGCCCTCTGGAAGAGCATCAAGTAATTTGAACAGCTGAGACACCCCCCAGCCCAGTGCTCATGTTTTTAGCATTCACTTTTTAAATGACATATCCTTGTGTCTGAGGACCACAAATTTGGATAAATTTGCTCTTTATCCATGCGTTATGGTCAAATAAATGATAAGTTTGATATGATGAAGAAGCAAACATTTCGCTGACTGGCGAAACCCTAAAATCCCCTTGCTGAGATTTTTTTCCAACCCTTTGCCAATGACCAAAGCTAGCCAGTGCCTCTACTTCTTTGTACAAGAATGACAAACATGGTTCCAGTGTGTTCATTCTTCAGAGAGGGAACCACAGCTTGTTATCTGTGTGAATCCCTAGATCTGGGCCAATAGTCGGTGTCCTGCAAAGACTTTATCACGGCAGGTGATGCAGTTTAAAAAAGTGGAAAAATGAAGGAAGTTTGCAAGCATAAAAGCTCTCCATTTAGAACTTTTAAATTGGGCCCTGAGTTTTAAAATGAATTATGATATTTTTGTGTCCTTGTATTTTAGGACCATCAGCTATAAATTGATCATGATCTTAACCTTGATATCCTATGTCACACTGTGTGGCCATGGTGACATTGAACTCTGCCAGTCGTGAGCCACTTTATAAATAGTAAAGCTTTATGCTCAAGGGAGCTTTGTATTCTGATAATGCTGCCTTTTTAATCCCACTGGGCACACTTCAACGTCTTCTTCTGTTAGGAAGACTCTTCAATGGTTTTCGGCAAATGAGTAAACATCTCTCCATATAATATCAACCTATCATACAACTCCAGCCTGTGCCAGTCATCCTGCTGCCTGTTGCCTGCAATCAGTGTATACACATTTCCCTCTGCCAAATCCAACAAACCATCCCTAAACCCAGTGATCTAACCACAGCCATCAGTTCTTCCTCCTGAGCCAGGGTCATTGTCCTTCCTCCCACCCGGACCTGTGGCTGATCAGACCTGTTCTTATGGCAAGGGTATAGCTGCAGGAGTAATGCATTTGTGGCAGAGATGAGTTCCACCTGCTGTCACATCCAACTGTATACATTGACCAGACCCCAAACCTAGAAACATGGTGTCCACAACAAAGCAGCAACCAGAGTCTGACACTGGGGGAAACACTGGACTATTTATTCATTCCACAACACGGGGTTATCCACCCCACTGGAATAGAAACCACTGGTGGGAGATATGGTATGCAGAAACCAGTCTGCTTCCATATTAGCTGAGCCTGCATATCATCAGAGGCTGACAGAAGGGAGATATTTCTTAAATGCTTTCTGGAGTCGAAAGGTTGTTTCTAGTCCTTTTCTTTTTCTTTCTTTTCTTTTTCTTTCTTTTTTTTTTTTTTTTTTTTTTTACCAAAACATCACTTCTCCTTAAAACTTTTTTTTTGGCATCAAAAAAATTTTTTTATTGGATATATTCTATATTTACATTTCATTTCCCAAACTATGGCTAATTGGGAAAGTCCCATTTTGTACAACTGTGTAGGAAGATGGCCCAGAAGTTAAAAACACATAATGCTCTTGCAGAGGACCAGAATCCAGTTCTAAACTTAACACCCACTACAGGAGGGCTCACAAATACCTATAATTTCCACTTGGAGGGAATCATGGGCTTCTTGCCTCTGATGCCACCTGCACTCATGCGCAAAGATTTGCAAACACACGCATGTGCGCACACACATGTACACACTATTGAACTGAATCTCAAAATTGAGTGTAATATTTAATACCACATGAGAATTATTTGACATCTGAATTTTGGTGTCCACGGACAAAGTTTTATTGAAACACGGCCACACCCCTGCCTCTGTCTATTGTCTGTGGCTGCTTCAGATCCAGAAAAGCACTGTTGGCATTGGAGTTGCCATGGAAACTATCTGTCCCAAAAGCCAAAAATATTTATTCTCTAGTCCCTTACAGAAAATGCCTGTTATCCTCCATTTATAGAATAGAGAGTTTGAGGGAGGTGAAGACAGCGCTCAGGACTCTGGTTGTTTGTTGGATTACTTCCTTCCATGGCTACTTAGGACTAAAAGTTTCTTCTTTTCCTCCCTAGTAATTGGAAACTGGAGATACTCATGTTCCAGTAATCAAGAGCGATCCTTGCTGCCGCTTCATGATCCAGAGGGGTGTGGCCCAGTGAAGCTCCTGAGCTGTACAGCATGACCTTGCTGCTCCTGGGTGCGGTGCTGCTGGTGGCCCAGCCCCAGCCTGTGCATTCCCACCCCGCTGCTCCTGGCCCCGGGCTCAAACAGCAGGAGCTTCTGAGGAAGGTGATTATTATCCCAGAGGACACCGGAGAAGGTGCGGCATCCAATGGTTCCACACAGCAGCTGCCACAGACCATCATCATTGGAGTGCGCAAGGGTGGAACCCGAGCCCTGCTGGAGATGCTCAGCCTGCATCCCGATGTTGCTGCAGCTGAAAATGAGGTCCATTTCTTTGACTGGGAGGAACATTACAGCCAAGGTCTGGGTTGGTACCTCACCCAGATGCCCTTCTCCTCCCCGCACCAGCTCACGGTGGAGAAGACACCTGCCTATTTCACTTCGCCCAAAGTGCCTGAGAGAATCCACAGCATGAATCCCACCATCCGCCTCCTGCTTATCCTGAGGGACCCATCTGAGCGCGTGCTGTCCGACTACACCCAGGTGTTGTACAACCACCTTCAGAAGCACAAGCCCTACCCACCCATTGAGGACCTCCTAATGCGGGACGGACGGCTGAACGTGGACTACAAGGCTCTCAACCGCAGCCTGTACCACTCACACATGCTGAACTGGCTGCGGTTTTTCCCGCTGGGCCATATCCACATTGTGGATGGCGACCGCCTCATCAGAGACCCTTTCCCAGAGATCCAGAAGGTTGAAAGGTTCCTGAAGCTGTCTCCACAGATCAACGCCTCGAACTTCTACTTTAACAAAACCAAGGGCTTCTACTGCCTGCGGGACAGTGGCAAGGACCGCTGCTTACACGAGTCCAAAGGCCGGGCGCACCCCCAAGTGGATCCCAAACTACTTGATAAACTGCACGAATATTTTCATGAGCCAAATAAGAAATTTTTCAAGCTCGTGGGCAGAACATTCGACTGGCACTAATTTGCCGTCTGTTAGGCTCGGGACGTTTCCTGTTATAACTTCTGATGTACATCTGAAGGGGAGGGGGAGGAAAAAAGTTTTAAAAAGGCATTTAAGCTATAATTTATTTGTAAAACCCACAAATGACTTCTGTACAGTATTAGATTCACAGTTGCCATATATAGTAGTTATATTTTTCTACTTGTTAAACGGAGGGCGTTTTGTATTGTTTTTCATGGTTGTTAACATTTGTGTATATGTCTCTATAATATGAAGGAACTTAACTATTGCACTGAAAAAATAAGAGATTTTTTTTTTTTCTGGAGAAGTCTTTTTTTTTGTTTTAAATACAATTAACTTGCCTCCAATTCAAAATAGCTCCTTGTTTTCACCCTCCTTGTCAAATCTATAATCTTTTTCTGCTTAAAAAAATTATTGGTAATGTGGGACCTCACTCCTCTCTTTTTCTGAATTTGTTCTTTTACATTTTAATGCCTCACTGTGGTCATCAGATTTAATTTTTACTTGCACTTTGAATTTCCTCCCCACCGAGAGAGTATTATTTTTGGAAGTGGCAGTTGTATCCGTGTTCAAGTCAGCTCGCATGTGGTCTTAACCCTTGTAGCCTGCACATGGGTTTCACCACTGCCAGCTTGCATGTGGGCTTAACCCTTGCCAGCCTTCATGTGGCTTTAACCTCTGCCAGCTAGTGTGTAGATTTAATTCATAGGAGTTTTAAGGGAAGAGAATGGTACTGAGAATGCAAAACATAGCAAGGGGTATCTTCAGATCCAAATTAGTCTCAGAGGATATGGACCAAACCCATAAATAACAAGCTTACACCCTCGGATTTCAGAATGATCATGTGGCTGTAAACTTTGCCTTTTGGGGCAACTGCCCTCTGCAAAGCTATTTAAGTTAGAGCAAGAAACATGCAAGTTATCTTTGTGTGTGTGTGTCCAGCCTGAATCTCACATGAGGAATGGAATAAGGAACAGCCTTCACTCGCTCTAGAATTTGTTTCCTGAAAGATCAACATGCGCTTATGATATTCTAGGTTGTACTCACAGAGACATAACTTCAAAATCAGCTTTACAGTCTTGAATAGGAAAGAAAATTAAAACTCGCAAGGACTGAAGTTCAGATGGGAACAAAAAAGAAAAAAAAAACGGTATAACCGTGTGCACCTGCGCACATAAATGGGAGTTTCACTTCTCCCTAGAACAGCCACAAAGCAGAGGCTGGACACAAAAGCCAGTTCTCAGTCTCTGGGTTGTCACACATCCCTGACAATCAATCTTTTATGATTAAATAGGCTAGATCTTTTCCATAATAATAAATATGGACAAGAGAATAAAGATAATAAGATAATAACGTGTAATCATTACAGTGGGAGAGAGTGCAAGGCAGCAGAATAAAACCATTTCCTGACAGTTTGTTCTGAAGGAATGAAACACAAGCAGGCATCTTTGGTTGTTTTCTCCATCTTAGAACACTCCAAAACTTCCCTCAAGCAAACTTAAAATGAAGGCCTTACTCTGACAAGTTCAAAGAATAGAGAATAGGCCCTGAAACACAAGGCACTTGTTGAAAGTCACACTATCAGGCTTAGAACCAAGTTGCTTCCAATGCACAAGTAATTAATCTTATTATTTATTTATTTATTTATTTATTTATTTATTTATTCTTAGCTCTATATGAACTCTATAGAAAAGCTTAAACTCAGAGGTAGTGTTTTTATTTATTTCTTCTTAGCTGTATCTGAACTCTAAAGAAACGCTCAAACTCAAAGATGGTGTTTTCATGACTTGACCTGACAGGTCTTTCCTGGTGCCAAAAGGCTTCCACCCTGAGAGCTGCACTTGAGCCAGAGGAAGGGCAAGGGAAAACCAACATTTTTCTCAGCAGTTTTCTTAGGGAAATGAGTCACCTTGGTTGTATTTTAGCAGTCCCAGCCTGATCTGACCTTAACCTGGCCCACACATTATTCCTGGCTAGGACTAAGAGTAGAGAAGATGCTATCTGCTTCAGAATTCATTAAGGTTATCCATCAGCCACCGTCTCCTCAGAAAGAGAACCAGATATATTTATAGCAGATTTCCATAAACTCTCTGATATGCAGAGTGCTTCTCTTTGCAGTATATCCTTGGGTCATTTATGATATTTTACTGAAGAATGAGGGCCTCGAAAAAAGATTAAATCAAGTTTCCAAAGCTGCTCAGGGATATTAGGATAGAAAGAAAGCTTCAGTGGGGATCTCTGAAACCAGAGAAGATGCTTGTCTGGGGATGATAGGCTTGCAGGCTAGTTTGCTGCACCAACAGTCTGCTGCAACCACTAGTCTGCTAATTAGCAATGAGGAGAGTCAGAAGTGGCATCAGTAAGCCTGAGCTGCTAGAACTGGCATAGCTGATGGCATGGGGTAATACAGTGTAGGTGATCAGTGGATGCAAATCTAATTCATTGCTTTATTGGAGGAAGAGAATTCTGACTCGGGGAGTCATAATCCTGCATATTTCACTAGAGAAGATGCCAGGGTTCCCACTGATAATACATATTCATTCATTCTTTTTCTTCATTCTTTCTTTGTTTTCTTTTTTTGATAAAACTCCAGTGAGTCATCAGTACATTCTAAGAAGCAAAAATTCCATCATTTTGTACTTTGATCCAGGTATTTAGACCTCATCCTAACCCTGTTCAGAGGATACTGCAATGGACCCATGACCATTCCTGTTAGAACAAAATGCAGTGAGTCAGGAGTCAAATGGCATTTGGTCTCTTCTGATTATGTTCCATGCCAATCCTATTAACAAAGACAGTTTCCTGCTGGGAGGTGTTAATACCTACTGGCGCCCAGGCTACAGCCACCTGAGAGCTCTAGAGAAACAGCTAAGATTTGCTGAGCAGAGCATGATGTACAGGGTTGGGCTCATGCTTCATTTGCTGTTCAAAAGGAAGAATAACATCACTTTATTCTTCCTCTAAGAATGGGACAGTGTTCAAATCTGGTTTGTACTACATAACTGCCAGCTAACAGCCTGAGAACTGGTTAGTTTATGAAAAGAACATGCTATAACTCTGATCTGAGGCTGCCTTTCTTTTTCTATCCTCCACAGAGGAGACATGGAGGGTTGAATAAGCCAGTGTCCATCCTGTCTGTTACTTAAAGATGTAGAGACAAAGTCCACAATATTCATTAAAACGGTCTTTTTTTCTTCAGATCCTATGATGTAGCAAACATAATATTAATTCTTCAAGAATATAAAAAGAAAATGTCACTGAAGTTAACTGTTTTGGGTTTTAAGAAGAAGCAAAGAAATGCCAAGAAAGCAAGAGAAATGGCCTTGAGTTGTGCACATTAGACAGGACATGTTCCATAATTTAGCATCAATTCAGCCACATCCCTAGAAGGAGTTAACCTGCCCATAGAAGGAGGATGAATGAAGGATGAGGTATATGATGTTCCTGATTGCCAATCTTTTTTTTTATAAGAAAGAAAAGAATATTACCTAAAAGTAGCAATAGAGCTAGAACCAAAGCCACTGAATTCAAGGGCCACAGAGGCCCTGTTCTTTTGCAACAAGGCATTGTGAGGGAATTTCCCTGGAGCCAGTAAATGAAAGTCATTGATGTTACCAAAGGAAGACGTCCTGTGTAAAGGCATGTCTTGAATCAAAAAGTGGTGATGGGAGGGGAATGGATATAGGAGAAGTACAGGGGAAAGTCTTGTCTAGCAAGCATGTAGCTTGGGTTAAACACACTAAGCAACCAAGATGTAGCCTTGTCACAACTTGTAGTCTTGGCAGGAGGTTTCCAAGATGGAGGTACTGAAAGTCTCATAGTCCCCCATGAGTCTTTGAATTCTGTGCAGGTTTGCCAATTGCACAAAAATAACCATCATTATTACACACCTTCTATGTGCTTTGTATCTTATAGTCATTGCTTCTAACATAACTTAAAAAAAGACTCTGATAGGTAAGAAATAGTGCCCTAATTTCATAGTCAAGATGAAACTTAACAGAGATTAAAACGTTGACCTTTATGACAGAGGAAGTTATTGTTTTCGTTTGCAAATTTTTCCAGTGTCCTGAATTTGTGCAATTTTCATCCATCCCATGGTGAGTCAAGGGAAGAAGAAATGCACCATCAAGGGAGCAGCATCTACCAAGAAAGGTAGAGAGTGTGAGGTTTGACAAAAGAGGACTGAAAAGTCAGTGTCCATAGTGCCACACATGAAGGAAGTCCTAAAGGGTATTACAACAGGCAGAAGTTAAAAGAAAAATATATCACCAAGCATGAGATGAATGCCAGAGCAAGGCTTTCCCAGAAGCATAGAATAAGCAGGGGGTCCATAGTCCACCAGCTCATCCCATTGCCTGACTGAATTATACTCAAGTTAGGAGTAGTCCTTGATCTTCAGCTCACACTGATGCCAAGGTTACTCTACGTTTCTCAAATTCCACAGTCAGATAAAGAGAAAGAAAACACAATTATAATCAGGAGATTTGGGTGTTAACCCAAATTGGCCATGCAGCCTTCAGTACAAATTCTCAGACCTTTACATTCCTCTTTGGTAAAAATGGGCTGATATGCAACTCAGTTTGGAAGGAAAGTCAAATGAGAGGAATGGTAAAGGGCATCAATCAAGCTGGTGCAGAGAGGGCTTAGCTGTGAGCAAGTTTAGGGTTTTAGGAGACAGACAGGAACTGATTGTAAAGTGGCCAGCAGAATCTCACTGTCTTTATTCTGTCCCACACTGCCCCATGATGAGATTGTGATCATTGCTGTTACTAGCCCAGACAGGTCCTATTTCCCATGGCTTCTCTGTCTTTTATCTTCCACAAAGGCAGATTACTAACAGCTCCACAGAAATGTGTTCTTGAAGTTTTATCTTAGCAAAAGCCACATTACCTAGAGATAGCTGCAAAATTATGCTCCCTTTCTTGGGGGAGAACAAATAACTTATGTTTGACTGTTCAACATCTTTGCCTTTGCACAGGATACTCTTAATAGTACAATTTCTGCTCATAGATCCTCTTGACACCAGCCTGGGTTTAGACTTCTAAAACATATACCTGTTTGTTTCTTCCCATACTTCTTTCCCCCTCTACTTATTTTGTTTTGTTGTTGTTGTTGTTGTTGTTCACTTATTTGTTTTGCTTTGTTTTGAAACCTGTTCTCAGTAAATGTATCAGTTCAACTTTTGCTTCTAGGACACCAAATGTCAGATAATAAACCTGCATTCGTGTCTTGTTCTATGGAAATAATATAGGTAGTATGACCAAACTATAGATATCACTTTTTAATAAAATATTGAGTAGAAAACAAGTGTATGTAATTGGATTGCACATCGAAGGCTTAAATATGATAGTAGATTAAATTGTTACCAAGTAAACTCTTTTCCTTAGATTATCAGATTATCATCAAAAACCCTATCCATGAAGCCACACATGCTGGCACATACCTATAATCCCAGGACTTGTGAATTGAGACAAGAGGAGCACTAATTCAAAGTCAGAATGAGCTACATAGGGAGACCCCCCCTCAAGAAAAAATAATAATTTCAAGGCATTAATGTAAAACTTGAGATTCTGGTTCATAAAATATTTCTGGATCCCTCAGATAAAATTGTATTGTTCTAATTTATTTCTGCTTCACAGTACAGTATTTATATTAATTTGCAATGTTCCTTTCAGGGTCTGTACAAGGGGGAGTCTTCCTCTTAATGGCAACCTTGTGCTACTTTGCACTGTGCCGGCCTAGGTAGGAGGTAGACAGAAAGTGCTTGTTTATGGATTAGGATGATAAATCTTGTCTAGTTGTCAATCTAATGTGAAAATTCTCTCCATCACATCCCAGCCTCACAGTGTGGCCTCCCCCTGGGAGTCCTTTCTGTGGTCCATGAACTACTAGGCACTTAACAATATGGTGTTTTATTCAGTCCTCGAAAGCCCCTAGGGAAATAACCAAACCAAGTTTCACGTGTTTGCTTATTAACCGCAGAGCCAGCAAATAGTACAATACTTGACGTTGGAATCACAAATGTTTATTAACTAAACAAATCTTCCTGCTGCCCAGCTTCCTTCCACTCTGCTAAACTCTGCAGCCTCTTCTGGAACATTCAAATAATCCAGTATTTTCCTAGGCACCCCATTATGTCTTCAAACTGACAATTGAGATTCATACTTTTTGGACCTCTGTTCTCTAGGTTCTGCCCATGAATCCAAGAATGAATATTCCTTGTGCAGCCTTGTTCATAACTATGTGAACTTGAACAAATATCTTAATTTCTCCGACTTTCCAGTAGGGGATATAATATCTTTTCTATAGTTGTTATGAGCAATACATGAATAATGGACAATTGAAGAATTTTAAAGTTATAATTCCATAAGCAGTAGGTGAGTTATACTTTAGTCTTCACAGTAACTGATGGGCCTTTGTTACCATTAACCTTGACTATGCATGAGGAAACTAAAGGACAATGATAGTATTTGCCCAGAGTCTGGTATCCCCTGTGTGGTCAATAGCATTATTGGCTTCCATAATTATCCCCTGGGTATTTTCTACCACACCAGGCCTCTAGAATTCTCCTGTGGGTAGTTTTTAACACACTTTGTTGCCAGAACTCTCTCCTGAGTGGTCTCTAGCATAATTGGCCTCCTGGCTACTGTCTGTTTCAAAAGGGAAGCAAGATCTTTTCCAGTGGCAAGGGCAAGGGCAAAGAAGTCAAAGACAAATCATGCAGGAGCTTAGGACCAACATCACCTAAAAGTCTCTGGCAGAAAGAATTCTAGAACGGCCCTAAGATACCCACCCTTTGGCATATATATCTTGTTTAGTGACCTCCCCTCATATCTGAGTAGCATTTGAAAATAATATGGGTCATTTATTATCTTAACTAGGTTAAACTGTATGGCAAAGGAAATAGTTTGTAATTTAGTAGATCAGTTCAGAAAGAGATGGAAATGAAGGGAAAGGTGGGGGAGACATGTCCCCCTGGCTTTGCTTGCTGTGTATAACAGGTCTCTGAGAAGATGACACACCAAAGAACTGTTGTGGCTCGTAGAAGTTAAGGGTTTTACTAGAAACATTCACCAGGGATGTTTGCAAGTATCTCAGTTTTTTTCCCAACACTAGTGAGCAAAGAAGAAGATACTGACTAGAAAATGTTCTGTCTAAAACCTTGTTTTTAATTCTAGGAAACTATCCCATGGCAGGCTTGGTCTTCTGAGTCACCTACACTGAGTTAATAGATTTGTATTGGCTCACCCTGCTGTGATTTAGTATTGTGCTTGCCTTTATGTTAATACAAAGACTTGAACCAATTTTTCTCGTCCATTCAAAAGGCTTGTGCTTACTTTTCGATGTCTGCTTTCTAAACAAACAAAATCTGTGGTTTTTGTTGTTGTGGTTACCAAATAAATACAAGTACATTATATAATAAAATGATCCTGCATTTTGAGCACCAAGAAACAATTATAATTGCCAATATTTGTGTTCATATCATCCTACTTTTTTTTTTCAACCTGCAAGCCATACTACCATGCTCTGTATCTAGAAAAGGCCTGTGGTCCCTATACTAAGGAAGCGAGTATCTCATCTATGTTTCTACAGAAAAGAGAAGTTCAGCTAGCAGCTCTTTGGTTAGTAGTGTTTTGGAAGTGAGGAGAAAATCATTTAGTCCTGGATCACTCGTTATACACATCCTTGTAACAAAATACACCAGCATGTCTGGTTCCCAGACAAATCTGTAATCTCATAAACCCTGGAGGTTAGATGAGCATTGTTAGGCAAGACTGAAATGGCAGACGCTCATGTGTAGTCATATGTCAGCTATGAAAGAAAACACTTGGAGGGCCAAACTGGACGACTATCTAATATGATGTCTTGAATCATATGTTTGAATCTTAAGTTGAAAGGAATGCACCACCATCCTCCCCGCCAACTCTCTTTCCCTCCCTTATCTCGTTTTCCATATTACCAACTTGGGTTGTTTATAGCATGGCAGAGCTAGGATAGCAGATAAACATTTTATACGATTGGCTTGCTCTGAGAGCAAAAGAGGAATCGAAAGTTATCAGGTAATAATGAGAGTAGTTCATTCTATTGTTCTGAAAATACCAGCTGGGATTCCATATAGGGAAGGACCACATAAGGGGATAAATAATAGGAGGTGTGATTCATGGGAGTGCATTTGTAGAGACTAGCTATTTATCAGCCTACTAAATATTCTTTTACAATAAAATGGACAGCACACCTGAGAAATGGATCATTGGCCATATTTTAAGGGGGAGATTAATATAGGTTTAAGCTTTCATGATAGCAAAATCCATTATACTAATGCATGTTATTATAAGTCCTTGTGCCACCTATGTAATTTCAGCTACTTTTGCCTCAGTCGTTTACCTCTTTTCAAACTAATTCTTTGATGATATCGATGGTGATTAAGTGATTTTTACATAAATCCACTCATGCCATAAGTAAAATGCAGGTATGTTTGTTGTGTTGTTTTTTCTGAACATTGTTGTGTGATTCCATCAAACCATTTGAAGAATTGCTTTAAGACACACTTAAAGCAAATTGCAGATTGAGATCCACTTGGGAAACTGTGCTATATGGAAGCACATAGTCTCCCAGACCTACCACACCTCTTAGATAATTTGTCAAACACTAAAGAGTGTTGCTGAGACTTTTAACACTGGGTATTAAAAGCTGTCTATGGCATTCAAAAGGGACTTCACGGCAGGTTCTATTTCCAGCTTCCCAATTTGAAAGTTCTATTTTAGTAGCAATTTACATTTCCACACAATTAAAGACTACCTAATTCTGATTTGCACTTCAAGTATCCAATTTACCTGTAATTTACATCTTTTCTTTTATTTTTTGTTAATCTCTTCAGAAACAAACAACCACAAAATAACGCTAGGTTTTAAATGTTGGCATCATGACAAGATTGCTGGAAACATTGGACTAAGCATCTTAGAGGGTCAGTCTGCTGGCCTATTGAATGGAGATTAGGAATGGCTAAAGCCCTTTAAGATTATGAACCTATTCACCCACACAGAAACATCCAACATTTATACATTTGTTTTTATATTAATGTACTTTCCATGGTAACCTTCAAATTGTTTTTAAGTAGGAATTTACCACTAACAAGACAGCATTCTTTTAGCCATCACTGCAACATCCTAAGCACCAACACCAGCTGACTTAAATTCTTGTTTTAAAATGCTCTGTGCCTCTAAATATGAATATTCACAGAGAAGGAATCAAGGTCCTGATAAAGTCAGGAAATATACTGTATTTTGGTCTCATCTCAGTTTTGACTAATAACTTCTGAACTCTTGGACTTCCTAAGCATTAAGACAAATGAAGAAGTCTTTGGTGGTTCATAACAAGTCATACTTTACTCTGTGTTAACAAAAGACTTTGCACTAGACAATGACAGAATAGAAGATAGTAGCCAGAGGGGCCAGCCTTGTTGTTTTGAATTTCTCAGTCTCTTGATCTTCTAAGGTACAGACAGCAAGGAATAAAGATTGAATTATAAACCATGTTCTGCTATTTAGTTATCTGAGCCTCCTGAGCAGAAATTCTACAGCGCAAATGACCCAACAGACAGGTGATGATGTGGAAGCTCTGGGAAAGACTGGGAAAGAAATGGCCTATAGACCATTTCTTTCTTTGCCTGTTCTCTAATTGTATCCTTTTAAAAAATGAACTGTTTATCAACTCATGAAACTATTTTTTCGAATTATATTGGCTGTTCCAGAAAACCATGGAACCCAAAGAGTACATCTAAGAACATTTAACTCATAGCCAATGAGTCAGAAATGCAATGGCAACATGGATGTTCATGTAAAGCTAGCTGAAATGCAGATGGATTTATGGAACTCAGTCCTTTATCTCTGAGATCTGTGGGTATCTCAGAGGACTGTCAGAATGAAAGTTAATATGAAGACACCCATGTGGTGTCTTTGTCTTCCAAGCATTGGAGAATTGCTTATTCTGAGAGGAAAAAGAAGCATATATTTAATGACTAGTAGAAAAGAAACAGTGAGGGAGTCAAAGTGGAAGACAAATATATTTTATTTTAACATTCCATCAACAAATGCAATTTTTGAGCCAACTCTTTGAAAACTAAAGGTCGTTTTGTTTCCATGTAATGTTTAAATAGTGAACAACTCAAGGTAAGATGTGCTCTGTTTTTTCTCTAACTGATGCACATAACAGATAATTTAAAAGAAAAGTACTTCAACTAAGCCAGTTGGAAATTTATTTTTACCCCTTTGGGAAGGAGAAGTTGTTAACTATATTCTACAAACATAAAAGGACATTTTTTTCTTTTAGCAGTTAATTTTTTTAGCTTGCCACAGCTACTCCTTAAAAATTAAGCTATTCTCTTCTACAAATGTACAGTGACCTACTTATTATATTTCCCTTCCCTTGGGAGAGAGGATGACAATGTGAAAAGTACCCTTAAAGAAGTTTGAAGTACGGTAGATATCTTAGCCTAATCGTCTCCATGTATAGTCAAGTATCATCTTATTTACAGCCAAGAGGAAGAAACAGCCAATTGGAGTAGTTCCCTTTCTATTTCAGTATTAAAATACCATGACAAAGAAAACTTCTAGAAGGAAGGGTTTATTTGGGTCTTACAGTTCCATAGCATTAGAGTCCGTTATGGTGGAGTAGAGGGAGCAGGTAGAGGGGCCTGGAGCAGAAGCTGAGAACACACATCTTAGAAAACAAGTGGGAAGCAGGAAGAATGCACTCAAAATGTTGAGAGTCTTTTGGAACTTTGAAAGTCCACTCCTAGTGACATACATCTTCCAGTAAGGCCAGATCCTCCACAAACAACCACCAACTGCTGGATATTTCAAATGTTGGATACTTATAGAGGACATCTCTTTCAAACCACAACACCAAGTTTGGTCCTCACCTAGATAACTGCAACCTGGGACAGGAGCTTTCTGGTTTCAGTCTGATCCAGAGCTGATCCTCTGCAACAGGGCCCCAGACCCAAATACCACTGAGAGAGATCTAGCCTCCTAAGAGTGCAGACAAGCCTGCAAGCACAGGTAAAAACCAGCACTACAGTTAAGAGGGACCCTCCCAGAACCCCCAGGACACAGGAAAGAAGGAGCTACTGGGACAGGAGCCTTCTGGTTTCCATCTACACTAAGAGCTGACCCTATGCCACAGCTCTACCTATGCAAATACCACTAGGAGAGAGCTGGTCTCCCAGGAGAGCCAACACAGGTAAGACCACCATTTCTGTTCAAATTCCTGGACCAAGAGGGACCCTCCCAGAGCCATCAGGACACAGGAACAAAGGAACAGCTGGGGACAGGATCCCTCTTGTTTCTGTCTGCACCCCACAGCTGATCCTATACTACAGCTCTCCATACACATCCTCCCAGAGTGAACTAGTCTCCCAGGAGTATTGACACAGGCTTCCAAGAGAGATAAGCCACAGTCAGAGACAGCAAAATCAGCTAACAACAGAGATAACCAGATGGCAAGAGGCAAGGGCAAGAACATGAGCAAAAGAAACTAAGGCTACTTGGCATTATTAGAACCCAGTGTTCACACCACAGTGAGCCCTGGATACCCAACACACCAGAAAAGCAAGACTCTGATTTAAAATCATGTCTCATGATGATGATAGAGGACTTTAAGAGGGACATAAATAACTCCTTTAAAGAAATACAAGAGAACACAGGTAAACATGTTGAAGCCCCTAAAGAAGAAACAAAACAAATCCCTTAAAGAATTATAGGAAACCACAAACAGGTCAAGGAATTGAACAAAACCATCCAGGATCTAAAAATGGAAATAGAAACAACAAAGAAATCACAACGGGAGACCACCCTGGAAATAGAAATCCTAGAAAAGACATCAGGTGTCATAGATGCAAGAATCACAGACACAATACAAGAGATAGAAGAGAGAATCTCAGATTCAGAAGATAACATAGAAAACATTGACAAAACTTGTGGTCAAAGGATATGCAAAATGCAAAAAGCTCCTAACCCAAAACATCCAGGAAATCCTGGGCACAATGTGAAGACTAAACTTAAGGAAAATAGGTATAGAAAAGAGTGAAGATTCCCAACTTAAAGGGCCAGTAAATATCAACAAAATTATAGAAAAGAAACTTCCCTAACATAAAGAAAGAGATGCCCATAAACATAAAAGAAGCCTACAGAACTCCAAATAGATTGGAACAGCAAAGAAATTAGCCCCATCATATAATAGTGAAAGCACTAAGTGCAAAAAACAGAGAAAGAATATTAAAAGCAGTAAAGGTAAAAGGTCAAGCAATATATAAAGGCAGACCTATCAGAATTACACCAGACATCTCATCAGAGATTATGAAAGCTAGAAGCCCCTGGACAGATCTCATATAGACCCTTAGAGAACAAAAATGTCCCAGCCCAGACTACTATGCCCCACAAAACTCTCAATTGTCTTAGAGATATTCTATAACAAAAACAAATTTACAGAATATCTTTCCTCAAATCCAGCCCTACAAAGGATGTTAGATGTAAAATGCCAACACAAGAAAGAAAACTACACCCTAGAAAAAAACAAGTAATCTTTCAACAAGCCCAAAAGAAGACAGCCTCACAAACATAAAAAATAACATCAAAATAACAGAAATCAACAATCAATCCTTCTTAATATCTCTTAACATCAATGGACTCAATTCCCAAATAAAAAGACATAGTCAAACTGGATACGTAAATAGGACCAAGCATTTTGCTACCTAAAGAAAACATACCTCAGTGTCAAAGGCACACACTACCTCAGAGCAAAGGGCTAGAAAACAATTTTCCAAGCAATGGTCCCAAGAAACAAACTGGAGTAGTCATTCTAATGTAGAATAAAATCAACTTTAAACCAAATTTATCAAAAAGGATAAGGAAGGACACTTCATACTCATCAAAGGAAAAATCTACCAAGAAGAACTCTCAATTCTGAACATCTATGCTCCAAATAGGGGCACCCACATTCATAAAAGAAACTTTACTAAACCTCAAAACACACATTGCACCTTGCATGATAATAGTAGGAGACTTCAACATCCCACTCTCATCAATGGACAGATCATGGAAACACAAACTGCACAGAGACACAGTGAAGCTAACAGAAGCTATGGGCTGAAAGGTTTTAACAGATATCTATACAACATTTCATACAAAATCAAAATAACATATCTCTTCACAGCACCTCATGGAACCTTCTCCAAAATTGACTATGTAATAAGTCACAAATCAGACCTCAACAGATATAAGAAGATTGAAATAATCCCATGCCTCCAAACAGATCACTAGGGGTTAAGGCTGGACTTCAATAGCAGTAAAAACAACAGAAAGCCCACATATACTTGGAAGCTAAACAATGCTCTACTCAATGATAACTTGGTCAAGGAAGAAATAAGAAAGAAATTAAAAACTTTTTTGAATTTAATGAAAATGAAGGTACAACATTCCCAAACTTATGGGACACAATGAAAACAGTGCTAAGAGGAAAACTGATAGCTCTGTGTGCCTTCCAAAAGAAACTGGAGAGAGCATACACTAGCAGCTTAATGGCACACCTTAAAGCCCTGGAATTAAAAGAAGTTAATTCACCCAGGAGGAGTAGAAGACAAGAAATCATCAAACTCAGGGCTGAAATCAATCAAGTAGAAACAAAGAAAACCATACAAAGAATTAATAAAATCAACAAGGTAGATAAACCATTAGCCAGACTAACCAGAGGGCACAGAGACAGTATCCAAATTAACAAAATCAGAAATGAAAAGGGAGATATAACAACAGAAACTGAGGAAAATCAAAAAACATCAGATACTATTATAAAAGCCTATAGTCAACAAAACTGGAAAATCTGGATGTTTTCTTGACAGATACCAAATACCAAAGTTAATCGGTATCAGATAAACTGACAATAACGCCTAAAGAAATAGATGAGATCATTAAAAATCTCTCAACCAAAAAAAAAAAAAAAAAAAAAAAAAAAAAAAGCCCAGGACCAGATGGGTTTAGTGCAGAATTCTATCAGACCTTTAACAAAGACCTAATACCAATACTCTTCAAACTATTGCACAAAGTAGAAACAGAAGGAACACTACCCAATTCGTTCTATGAAGCCACAATTATGCTGATATCAAAACCACATAAAGACCCAACAAAGAAAGAGAACTTCAGACCAATTTTCCTTATGAATATCAATGTAAAAATACCCAACAAAATTCTCACAAACTGAATCCAAGAACACATCAAAATGATCATTCACCACGATCAAGTAGGCTTCATCCCCAGGATGCATAGATGGTTCAATATACAGAAATCCATCAATGTAATTCACTGCATAAACAAACTCAAAGAAAAAAAAAACACATGATCATTTTATTAGGTGCTGGAAATGCATTTGACAAAATTCCACATCCTTTCATGTTAAAAGTCTTGGAAGATCAGGAATTCAAGGCCCATACATAAACATAGTAAAAGCAATATAGAACAAACCAGTAGCCAACCACAAACTAAATGGAAAGAAACTTGAAGCAATCCCACAAACATCAGAAACTAGACAAGGCTCCCCTCTCTCTCCCTTTCTACTTAATACTATACTTGAAGTTCTAGGTAGAGCAATTAGACAACAAAAGGAGGTCAATGGGATACAAATTGCCAAAGAATTCAAAATATCGCTATTTGCAGATGATATGATAGTGTACTACTTAAGTGACCCCAAAAACTGCACCAGAGAACTTCTGCCACTGATAACTTCAGTAAAGTGGTTGGATATAAAATTAACTCAAACAAATCAGTAGCCTTCCTCTACTCAAAGGATAAATGGGCTGAGAAAGAAATTAGGGAAACAACACCCTTCACAATAGCCACAAAGTATATAATGAAACTTGGTGTGACTCTAACCAAACAAGAGAAAGATCTGTATGACAAGAACTTCAAATCTCTGAAGAAATAAATCGAAGAAATCCTCAGAAGATGAAATGATCTACCATGCTCATGGATTGGCAGGATTAATATAGTAAAAATGGCCATCTTGCCTAAACCAATCTACAAATTCAATACATTCCCCATCAAAATGACTTCTCAATTCTTCATAGAGTTAGAACAATTTTCAAATTCATTTGAAATATCAAAAATCTAGGATAATAAAAACTATTCTCAGCAAAAAAAGAACTTTTGGGGGAATCAGCATCCCTGACCTCAAGCTGTACTACAGAGTGTTGGTACAGTGACAGCTAGATCAATGGAATAGAATTGAAGAGCCAGAAATGAACCCATGTAGTTATGGTCACTTGATCTTTGACAAAGGAGCTAAAACCATCCAGTGGAAAAAAAACATTTTCAACAAATGGTGCTGGTTTAACTTGTAGTCAACATGTAGAAGAAATGTAAATAAAATAAAAAAATTAAGTATATGCTAAAAATTGTGTGGTCATATGGACAGATGCTGATTCTTTTTTTTATTTTTTCTTTATTAGATATTTTTATTTACATTTCAAATGTTATTCCCTTTCCTGGTTTCCCCTCCTAAAAGCCCCTACCTCATCCCTCTCCCCCTGCTTCTTTGAGGGTGTTCCTTCACTCTTCCACCCCCTCCTGCTTCCCTGTCCTGTCATTCCCCTACACTGGTGCTTCGAGCTATCCCAGGACCAAGGGCCTCTCCTCCCATTGATGTTGGACAAGGCCATCTCAGCTACATATGCAGCTGGAGCCATGGGTTGCTCCATGTGTATTCTTTTGTTTGTGTTTTCGTTCCTAGGAGCTCTTGGCATCTGGTTGGTTCATAATATTGTTCCAACTGTGGTGCTGCAAAACCATACAGCTCCTTCAGTCCTTTCTCTAGCTCCTTCATTGGGCACCCTGTGCTTAGTCCAAAGGTTGGCTGAGAGCATCCACCTCTGTATTTGTCAGACACTGGCAGTGACTCTCAGGGGGCAGCTATATCAGGCTCCTGTCAGCAAACACTTGTTGGCATCCACAATAGTGTCTGGGTTTGGTGACTGTTTATGGGCTGGATCTCCAGGTAGGGCAGTCTCTGGATGGCCCTTCCTTTAGTCTCTGCTCCACACTTTGTCTCCATATCTCCTCACTTGGGTATTTTGTTCCAGCTTCTAAGAAGGACCATACTTTCCATACTTCTAAGAAGGACCATACGTATCCATACTTTCATCTTCCTTCTTCATGAGCTTCATGTAGTCTGTGAATTGTATCTTGGGTATTCTGAGCTTTGGAGCTAATATCCACTTATCAGTGAATGCATACCATGTGTGTTCTTTTGTGATTAGGTTACCTCACTCAGGATAATATTTTCTAGTTCCATCCATTTGCCTAAGAATTTCATTAATTCATTGTTTTTAATAACTGAATAGG
The DNA here is from genome assembly GCA_964023405.1 of Apodemus agrarius. Classification (NCBI taxonomy): domain Eukaryota; kingdom Metazoa; phylum Chordata; class Mammalia; order Rodentia; family Muridae; genus Apodemus; species Apodemus agrarius. The sequence goes on from OZ030016.1 coordinate 68,506,865, forward strand.
ATATTGCCTGCAGCTTCCCGCCCAGCTGGTGGTGGGGAAGCCGGAGGGTCTCCCAGCGTGCCAGGTGCTCAGAACCATCCGGCGGCGGCGGCAGAACCAGGTACCCGAGACAGCCCAAGCTTAAGACCTTCGGGGACTCAGGCCTGGAGTGGGAGTTGGGCACAGAATAGCGGGTGCACTCTGCACGCGCGCGGGGCGGACCCCGAGCTCCCTGCAGGCAGCTGCCATATTGCCTGCAGCTTCCCGCCCAGCTGGTGGTGGGGAAGCCGGAGGGTCACCCAGCGTGCCAGGTGCTCAGAACCATCCGGCGGCGGCGACAGAACCAGGTACCCGAGACAGCCCGAGCTTAAGACCTTCGGGGACTCAGGCCTGGAGTGGGAATTGGGCACAGAATAGCGGGTGCACTCTGCACTCGCGCGCGGGGCGGACCCCGAGCTCCCTGCAGGCAGCTGCCATATTGCCTGCAGCTTCCCATCCAGCTGGTGGTGAGGAAGCCGGAGTCAGCCAGTGTGCCAGGTACCCAGACCCAGCCGGAGGCCGAACCAGCCTCCCATCCAGCCAGTGGCAGGGAAGCTGGAAACCAGACCCAGCCAGCTTCCCAGCAGCTTGGGACCAGCAGGCGGAACCAGATAACTGAGATATCCCAACTTTAAGACCCCTGGGGAAACAGGATATCAGACAGCGAACCCTGAGCAGGAGCAGTGCAGAGCAGCCGCCCAACAGGCAGAACCAAATACCTGGGATATCCTGAGGTTAAGACCTCGGGGGACTCAGGCCACCTGTCAGCAATCTGTGAGCAAGACCCCCGCAGGACAGTGATTCAGGTATCCCAGTCACTGGGAAATAGCCTTACAACCCCACAGGAGGGTCAAGCACCAGCTAGTATCTACAGGACCAACTAACACCAGAGTTAACCAGATGGCAAAAGGCAAACGTAAGATCGCTACTAACAAAAATCAAGGCAATATGGCGGCATCCGAACCCATTTCCCCAACAGCAATAAATATTGGATACCCCGAAACACCAGAAAAACAAGACTCAGATCTAAAATCACTGGTCAGGATGCTGATAGAGGAACACTTAGATAAATCTCTTAAAGTAATACATGAGAAAATAGATCAAAAGCTAGAAGCCATTGCAAGACAAACACAATTAAATCCCAGATATCTCAACACACCAGAAAAACAAGACTCAGATCTAAAATCACTGGTAAAGATGCAGATTGAGGATCACTTAGATAAATTTCTTAAAGTAATAGAGGAGAAAATAGATCAAAAACTAGAAGCCCATACAAGGCAGACACAAAAATCACTTAAAGAAATCCAGGAGAATATAGAGCAAAAAGTGAATCCCAATAAGGGGGAGAAACAAAAATCACCCAAAGAAATACAAGAGAACATGGGTCAACGAGTAGAAGTCATAAAGGAGGAAACACAAAAATCCCTTAAAGAATTACAGGAAAACACAAACAAGCAACTGAAAGATCTGAGCAAAACCATACAAAATCTAAAAACAGAAGTAGAAACAACTAAGCAATCGCAAAGGGAGACAATGTTGGAGATAGAAAACCTTGGGAAGAAATCAGGAGTCATAGATGCAAATATCAACAATAGAATACAAGAGATAGAAGACAGAATCTCAGATGCTGAAGATACCATAGGAACCATGGATTCAACAATTAAAGAAAATGCAAAATGCAAAAAGCTGGTAACCCAAAACATTCAGGAAATCCAGGACACAATGAGAAGACCAAACCTAAGGATTATAGGGATAGATGAGAATGAAGATCTACAACTTAAAGGGCCAGCAAATATCTTCTACAAAATTATGGAAGAAAATTTCCCCAACCTAAAGAGAGAGATGCCCATGAATATACAAGAAGCCTATAGAACCCCAAATAGACTGGACCAGAACAGAAATACTTCCCGTCACATAATAGTCAAAACCCCAAATGTACTAAACAAAGAAAGAATATTAAAGGCAGTAAGAGAAAAAGGACAAGTAACATATAAAGGAAGACCTATCAGAATTACACCAGACTTCTCACCTGAGACCATGAAAGCTAGAAGATCCTGGGCAGACCTTATGCAGACCCTAAGAGAACACAAACTTCAGCCAAGACTACTATACCCAGCGAAACTCTCAATTGCCATAGATGGGGAAACCAAGATATTCCACGACAAAACCAAATTTGCAAGATACTTATCTACAAACCCAGCCCTACAAAGGATAATAGGGGAAAAATACCAACACAAGGGGGGAAACAACACCCCAGAAGAAACAAGATAGAAACCCCATCTCATCCAACCCAAAAGAAGAGAACCACTCAAATACAAATAATAATAAAATTCCCAAAATGTCAGGAAGTAATAATTACTATTCCTTAATATCTCTTAATATCAATGGACTCAATTCCCCAATCAAAAGACACAGACTAACAGACTGGATACGGAAACAGGACCCTACATTTTGCTGCATACAGGAAACACATCTCAGTGTCAAAGACAAACACCACCTTAGAGTAAAAGGCTGGAAGACAGTTCTACAAGCAAATGGTCCCAGGAAACAAGCTGGAGTAGCCATTCTAATATCAGATAAAATCGACTTTCAACCTAAAGTCATCAAAAGAGACACAGAAGGTCACTTCCTGCTTGTCAAAGGGAAAATCCACCAAGAAGAATTCTCAATACTGAACATCTATGCACCAAATGCAAGGGCACCCTCATTCGTAAAAGAAACTTTACTAAAGCTTAAAGCACACATCGCACCTAACACAATGATTGTAGGTGACTTCAACACTCCACTCTCCTCAATGGACCGATCAGGAAAGCAGAAACTAAACAGGGACACAGTGAAACTAATTGAAGCTTTGGACCAATTGGATTTAACAGATATATATAGAACATTCCATCCTAAAACAAAAGAGTATACCTTTTTCTCAGCACCGCACGGTACCTTCTCAAAAATTGATCATATAATTGGTCACAAGACAGACCTCAACAAATACAAGAAGACCGAACTAATCCCATGTCTCCTATCGGATCACTATGGAGTAAAAGTGGTCTTCAATAGCAAGAAGAACTACAGAAAGCCCACATACACATGGAAACTGAACAATACTCTACTCAATGACACCCTGGTCAAGGAAGAAATAAAGAAAGAAATCAAAGACTTTTTAGACTTCAATGAAAATGAAGGTACGACCTACCCAAATCTCTGGGATACAATGAAAGCAGTGCTAAGAGGAAAACTCATAGCCCTGAGTGCCTCCAAAAAGAAACTGGAAAGAGCATACACTAGCAACTTAACAGCACACCTGAAGGCGCTGGAACAAAAAGAAGCTAACTCACCCAGGAGGAGTAGAAGAGAGGAAATCATCAAACTAAGGGCTGAAATCAATCAAGCAGAAACAAAGAGAACCATACAAAGAATCAACAAAACCAAGAGCTGGTTCTTCGAGAAAATCAACAAGATAGATAAACCCTTAGCTAGACTAACCAAAGGGCACAGAGATAGTATCCAAATTAACAAAATTAAAAATGAAAAGGGGGATATAACAACAGAAACAGAGGAAATTCAAAAGATCATCAGATCCTACTACAAAGGCCTATACTCAAAACAACTGGAGAATCTGGAGGAAATGGACAATTTCCTAGACAGATACCAAATACCAAAATTAAATCAGCATCAAGTAGACCAGCTAAACAGTCCCATAACCCTTAAAGAAATAGAAGGGGTTATAGAAAGCCTCCCAACCAAAAAAAGTACGGGACCAGATGGTTTTAGTGCAGAATTCTACCAGACCTTCAAAGAAGACTTAACACCAATACTCTTCAAACTATTCCACAAAATAGAGACAGAAGGGACACTGCCCAACTCATTCTTCGAAACCACAATTACGCTGATACCTAAACCACAAAAAGATCCAACAAAGAAAGAGAACTACAGGCCAATTTCTCTTATGAATATAGATGCAAAAATACTAAATAAAATTCTTGCCAACCGAATCCAAGAGCATATCAAAACGATCATTCACCATGATCAAGTAGGCTTCATTCCAGGAATGCAGGGATGGTTCAATATACGGAAATCCATCAATGTAATCCACTACATAAACAAACTAAAAGAAAAAAACCACATGGTCATCTCATTAGATGCTGAAAAAGCATTTGACAAAATTCAGCATCCTTTCATGCTAAAAGTCTTGGAAAGAGCAGGAATTCAAGGCCCATACCTAAACATAGTAAAAGCAATCTACAGCAAACCAGTAGCCAACATCAAAATAAATGGAGAGAAACTTGAAGCAATTCCACTAAAATCAGGGACTAGACAAGGCTGTCCTCTCTCTCCATATCTTTTCAATATAGTACTTGAAGTTCTAGCGAGAGCAATCAGACAACATAAGGAAGTCAAAGGGATACAAATTGGAAAGGAAGAAGTCAAAGTATCATTATTTGCAGATGATATGATAGTCTACTTAAGCGATCCAAAAAACTCCACCAGAGAACTTCTACATCTGATAAACAACTTCAGCAACGTGGCTGGTTATAAAATTAACTCAAGCAAATCAGTAGCCTTCTTATACTCAAAGGACAAGCAGGCTGAGAAAGAAGTTAGGGAAATAACACCCTTCACAATAGCCACAAACAACATAAAGTACCTTGGCGTAACTCTAACCAAACAAGTGAAAGATCTGTATGACAGGAACTTCAAGTCCCTGAAGAAAGAAATCGAAGAAGACCTCAGGAGATGGAAAAATATTTCTTGCTCCTGGATTGGCAGGATCAATATAGTAAAAATGGCCATCTTGCCAAAAGCAATCTACAGATTCAATGCAATCCCCATCAAAATCCCAAATCAATTCTTCATAAATCTAGAAAGAGCAATTCTCAAATTCATCTGGAGCAACAAAAAACCCAGGATAGCTAAAACTATTCTCAACAATAAAAGGACTTCTGGGGGAATCAATATCCCTGACCTCAAGCAGTACTACAGAGCAATTGTGTTAAAAACTGCATGGTATTGGTACAGCAACAGGCAGGTAGATCAATGGAATAGGATTGAAGACCCAGAAATTAACCCACAGACTTATGGTCACTTGATCTTTGATAAAGGAGCCACAACCATCCGGTGGAAAAAAGATAGCCTTTTCAACAAATGGTGCTGGTTCAACTGGAGGTCAACATGCAGAAGAATGCGAATTGACCCACTCTTATCTCCTTGTACTAAGATCAACTCCAAGTGGATCAAGGACCTCCACATAAAACCAGACACACTGAAACTATTAGAAAAGAAACTTGGGAAGACCCTGGAGGACATGGGCACAGGGGTAAAGTTCCTGAACAGAACACCAATAGCTTATGCTCTAAGATCAAGAATGGACAAATGGGACCTCATAAAATTACAAAGTTTCTGTAAGGCAAAGGACACTGTCAGAAAGACAAAACGGCAACCAACAACGTGGGAAATGATCTTCACCAACCCCACATCCGACAGAGGGCTAATATCCAATATATATAAAGAACTCAAGAAGTTAGACCCCAAAGAACCAAATAACCCTATCAAAAAATGGGGCACAGAGCTAAACAAAGAATTTTCACCAGAAGAAATTCGGATGGCCGAGAAACACCTTAAGAGATGTTCAACATCATTAGTCATCAGGGAAATGCAAATCAAAACAACCCTGAGATTCCACCTCACTCCAGTCAGAATGGCTAAGATTAAAAACTCGAGAGACAACAAGTGCTGGCGAGGATGTGGAGAAAGAGGAACACTCCTCCACTGTTGGTGGGATTGCAAAATGGTAAAACCACTCTGGAAATCAGTGTGGCGGTTCCTCAGAAAATTGGGCATGCCACTCCCAGAGGACCCTGGCATACCACTCCTGGGCATATACCCAGAGGATTCCCCTGCATACAACAAAGACACATGCTCCACTATGTTTATAGCAGCCTTGTTTATAATAGCCAGAAATTGGAAGGAGCCCAGATATCCCTCAAAGGAGGAATGGATACAGAAAATGTGGTATATTTATACAATGGAGTACTACTCAGCAATTAAAAATAATGAATTCATGCAATTTGTAGGTAAATGGTTAGATCTGGAAACTATCATCCTAAGTGAGCTAACCCAATCACAAAAGAATACACACGAAATGCAATCACTGATAAGTGGATATTAATGAGCCCAGAAGCCCTAAATACTCAAGGCACAATTAGCAAGTCAAATGACTCTCAAGAAGAAAAAAAGGAGAGGACCCTGGGCCTGTAAAGATTGGATCCAGTATTGTAGACCCAGAACAGAGAAATCGGGGGGGGGGGAAGAGTGGGGAATAGCATGGGGGGGAGAGGAATTATGGGACATATGGTGGGGGGTACCTGGGAAAGGGGAAAGCCTTTGGAATGTAAACAAAGAATATAGAAAATAAAAAAAAATGATAAAAAAAAAACAGAATGGGGTACAGAGCTAAACAAAGATTTTTCACCTGAAGAAATTCAGATGGCTGAGAAACACCTTAAAAAATGTTCAACATCATTAGTGATTAGAGAAATGCAAATCAAAACAACCCTGATATTTCACCTCACAGCAGTCAGAATGGCTAAGGTTAAAAGCTTAGGAGACATCAGGTGTTGGCGAGGATGTGGAGAAAGAGGAACACTCCTCCACTGCTGGTGGGACTGCAAGCTAGTACAACCGCTCTGGAAATCAGTCTGGCAGTTCCTCAGAAAAATGGACATGATACTTCTGGAGGACCCAGCCATACCACTGCTGGGCATATACCCAGAAGATTCGCCAGCATGCAATAAGGATACATGCTCCACTATGTTCATAGCAGCCTTACTTATAATAGCCAGAAGCTGGAAAGAACCCAGATGTCCCTCAACAGAGGAATGGATACAAAAAATGTGGTATATATACACAATGGAGTACTATTCAGCCATTAGAAACAATGAATTCATGAAAATCTTAGAGAAATGGATGGAGCTGGAGAACATCATACTAAGTGAGGTAACCCAATCTCAAAAGAATACCCATGGTATGCACTCACTGATAAGTGGATATTAGCCTAGACTCTTGGGACATCAAAGACACAATTCACATATCAAATGATATCCGACAAGAAGGAAGGAGTGGACACTGGTGCTGGAAAGGATCAAAACATCAGTGTAGGGGAATACCAGTACAGGGAAGTGGGAAGGGGTGGATGGGGGAACGGGGAGGGAAAAGGGCATGTGAGACCTTTGGGGGATGGGGAACCAGAAAAGGAGAAATGAAATGTAAATATAGAATATATCCAATAAAAATATGCATACTGGGAAAAAAATAACTGAATAGTACTCCATTGTGTAAATGTACCACATTTTCGGTATCCATTCTTCTGTTGAAGTACCTCTGGGTTCCTTTGGGCTTCTGCCTATTATAAATAAGGTAGCTATGAACATAGTGGAGCATGTGTCCCTATTACATGTTGGAGCATCTCCTGGATATATGCTGGGTATATGGAGTGGTATAACTGGGCCCTCAAGGTAATACCATGCCCAATTTTTTGAGGAACCGCCAGACTGATTTCTAGAGTGGTTGTACCAGGTTGAAATCCCACCAATAATGGAGGAGTGTTCCTCTTTCTCCACATCTTCACTAGCATCTACTGTCACCTGAGTTTTTCATCTTAGCCATTCTGACTGCTGTGAGGTAGAATCTCAGGGTTGTTTGGATTTCATTTCCCTGATGACTAAGGATGCTGAACTTTTCTTTAAGTGTTGGTATTCTTCAGTTGACACTTCTTTGTTTAGCTCTGTTCCCCATTTTTTAATAGGGTTATTTGGTTCTCTGGAGTGTAACTTCTTGAGTTCTTTGTAAATATTGGATATTAGCCCTCTATCAGATGTAGGGTTGTTAAAGATTTTTTTCCTAATCTATTGGTTGCCAATTTGTCCTATTGACCATGTCCTTTGCCTTACAGAGTTTTGCAATTTTATGACTTATAGAAGAGAAATCAGGGAAACGCCTCAAGCAGATGGGCACAGAGGAAAATTTCCTGAACAAAACACCAAAGGCTTATGCACTAAGATCAAGAATTGACAAATGCAACCTCATAACATTGCCAGACTGATTTCCAGAAAATTTCTCCCTGTGCCCGCCTATGTATTTGAGGTTCTTCCCCACATTCTCTTTTATTAGTTTCACTGTCTCTGGTTTTATATGGAGGTCCTTGATCCACTTGGACTTGAGCTTTGTACAAGGAGATAAGAATGATTTGGTTTGCATTCTTCTACATGCTGATCTCCAGTTGAACAAGCGCCATTTGTTGAAAATGCTGTTTTTTCCAGGCTGGATGGTTTTAGCTCCTTTGTCAAAGATCAAATGACCATTAAGTGTGTGGATTCATTTCTGGGTCTTCAGTTCTCTTCCATTGATCTACCTGCCTGTCTCTGTACCAATACCATGCAGTTTTTAATCACAATTGCTCTGGAATACAGCTTGAGGTCAGGGATGGTGATTCCCCAAGAAGTTCCTTTACTGTTGAGTATAGTTTTTGCTATTATGAGTTTTTTGTTATTCCAGATGAATTTGCAAATTGTTCTTTCTAACTCTATGAAGAAATGAGTTGGTATTTTGATGGGGATTGCATTGAATCTGTAGATTGTTTTCAGCAAGATGGTCATTTTTACTATATTAATCCTGCCAATC